>OY293312.1:12880614-13232300 GCA_958502075.1 Orchestes rusci | reverse complement strand
GGATAAAATCCTCTCTGTTGAGAGGGAGTCCTACATTGCACAACTGTAGCAACTGATCGTACACGGCTCCACTGAGCGTGTCTTGGCCGTCTATCTGCAGGACGAGGTCTCGGGTGCGGTAATCGCTGTCCCGTCGTCCAAAGTCTAGTAAGGCAGGTCCCTTCAAATATGGAACATTTAGTGCTCCGACTGTTGGGGTTGGTCGCTGGTGGGCAGGGTGGGCTACTGGTGCGTCTCTTTCTGGTGTCTGGGCTGCGGGTGCAACTTGTGACTCCATCTTGTAAGAGATGCCGTAGGGCTGTCTGTGATATTGTAAGCCTAGTTGGTGTTACTCTAAGATTATAAAATTTATTTATAACTTGGACACTTTCTATATGACTTAAATGTTTGTCCATAGACAGTAATAAGAGATTTTTGAATTCTCTTGTGTATATTGTGAATTGATTATAATTTGCACTTAGAAAGCCTGATTAAGCTACTACGTCAAATATATAAATCCTGATGTCGCTCGGGATCATCAAGGACTGATAAAACACGGTGTATACACACTCAATATTTCTCGCTCGGGCGCCAATTTGTGACGTGCCCCGAGATTTTCCGGGTTTGAATCCCGACGGGGATGAGGGGATTCGTTGATGTTAAATGAATGCTCGAGCGCCACCCCCTGGATTTATGTGGTAGAGGGCCCACAGTGCCTATCGGGTAGCTTTTAGACAGTGAAGAAAGTCCAGGCGTTCGTTATTCCCAAAACTCCGCAAATTTCCGCTCTGAAATGGATTACTGAACTTTCTTGAAATAAAAACTCGGTGTTAATGAAAATAAATCAATCAGTCTATTTGTCCCACTAATTGTTACAATTGGACTGGTTCCCAACCAGCCAAAAATAAAAGAAAATCAAAATCAAATCAACAATAACCTGATCTTTGATCAGCAAAGGAAAATCAAAAATAATATATAAGAAATAATTTTACAGAGAATATCAGTCTAATCTCTCCCGGCGAAGAATCAAAACTACAGCCAAATGAAACATGAATTTTGTCAACTAAAACCGGCAAAATAAAACGTGATGAGAGGTGTGTTACGCAATAATTAAAAGAAACGACGGGTCGGGTTTGCACGGCGAAATAATAAGCAGAAAAACGGTTATGAAAAATACGGTTTTTCCGACGACGTAGAGTAAAAACAAAATAAAACAAAAGAGCGGGAAACTCGACGCGAACGGGTGATTTTTTACGAGAATGAAAACGGGTCTAAACACGAAGAACAAAATGCTGAACACGTTCGCGCGACAACTCCAGGAGTCTCTCCGTAGATTTACTGTGATATTCCCTTTAGCAAAATTACATCCCCTGAACGCAATTATTTTATAAAATTAAAAGAAACACAGAAATACAAAAAAAAAAACATGAGTTCTTATCAGAAATAAGACCCGCTTCACAAGCCAACAGGTCGAATGAAGCTAAGGCCCCATCCCAATAAAACTCCCCTGAAATCCCACCCGGCAAAATTACTCCCCTGAAACCCCATTATTTAAGCAAACAAGAATATGAATTTTCGTCGAAAACAGACCCGCTTCACAAGCCAACAGGTCGAATGAAGCTAAGGCCTATTCCCAGAAAATTCCCCTGAAATCCCACCCAACAAAACATTTCCCTGAATTCACATCACAGAAAGTCTCACCTCGTGGTAATCGGAACAGAGGAAATTCAAAAAATAGCCAATAATTCGTCGTATTTCGTATCGGGCCGGGTCGGGTCCTTGAAGCGGGCTTCCACGTGGTTCAACTGCTCTCGATACCTTTTGTACCGGTACTGACTATCATTTCGGCGCTTTTCACGTTCTGAATTCAGACCCAAAAGGTGGGGACTGCTTGGTTGAATTTATGCGCGAAATATGTTGTTGTCGGTTGGCTTGTGGTTAAATAATTGATTGCTTTGACGCGTGAAGAACTAAGAAGGAATTTTACGGACAGATTTCAATTAATAGATTAATAATTAGCTCACGGTCAACATTATTTTGAAAAAAATACGGGATCCATTGATAGATAACTGACTGAGATATATGAAAATATGAATTGAATGAACAGAGACGGGAAATTGATTAAAAAACTTGGAAATTACGGCAGAAAAAATCCGGAAATTTTGTAACTTCGTTACACACTCTCTCCACTTACAAAGAAAAATGTGAGTTTACGATCATTTTTTCCTAAGCTATGCTTAACCTGGACAACTTAGATGAGATAAAAAAAACAGTTATAACTGAAAAAAACATGATTAATATAAAATTAAAACAAACTTCACTGTGGCTGGATTGGCTAGTGGTTCGATGGAGACGACGGCTACATCCTGGATATATGGACCCCCATGGACACATCACACCTCGCACCTGGAGTGGGTATTTTCTCTTCACAGTTCGGCTTCGGTCATCGGCCACTCCTCTGGCTGCGACTGATTGTCCCTGTAGGTGGGTTTGCTGATCCAGGTCTTGAAGTCGACTCGCCTTCCATGTTCCTTGTGGATTCTAGCATGAAACTTGAAAAAAAAACAAAACAAATGTGCTGGCGTCGGCACCAGACGGTTAAGCAAAGATCCGGGGTACGGTGTAACGGGGTGACATGTAGTCACAACTGAAAAGTGGCTCGGGAAAGTTACGATCGCCAGTACGGGCCGATGAAGCATCCACGTGAACAAATTAACTCAAATAATAAAAAAAAAATCTGCAGACGGCAGGAAATAGAAACAACTTGTTTCAGGTTAACAGCCCAGAAAACAACAGAATATTCCAAGTTCGGATCTTGGAAATCATCGAATCGGTAAAACAAAATAGTCCAGGTTAGGGCCTTTGGACGCAAATAAAAAACTCAATACAACTTACGTGTTTCAACCACGTTTAACTTCAGCGGCGGGTGGATGACTTTCGGGTTATGTGTACCGGCGGGTGGTTTAGCGCACTTTTATTCGGGCTCGTCTCTAGTTGGTGAAGGCTGATGCACGTCCCTCAAAACCCTAGCCCTATATCTACGCTTGGCTTCTCCAAGGCAGGAGGTTGGACTTTAGGTATGGAGTGGGAGAGATGTGACGACACAATGCGTCGATACGCCAAAAATTCAGACGGATTTTGGTAGCAAATTTAAGGTTCCAAATATGTACCAATTTAGCACGTTGCTATGGACCAGAAATGTGAAGGTCAAGCAAATGTTATTGTAAAAACAACATGCTGACGGTTTTTTTTCCGGTTGGACTAAAAAGTTCAAGCGTATGGAATGTTGCTGCGGTTTTTTTGTTTCTCGCGACGAAGCGGCATTTTTCCCGTCGTTTAGCTTAAAATCTGTGAATTTTAAGAAAACGGCCCTTCCGACGTTTAGCCGGTTTTGTAGGGAATTGGAAAAACGAAAAATATCTCCCGACGGTCCGAAATTTCCTCTCTTCGAGCGTTACGGGTGCGATTTTCCGGGAGGTAGGCAGAGTGTAGTAATTTCCAGCGATGAATCTTTACATCCTGAACAATTTACTAAGGATCAAAAAACAGAAAACGCAATCTCCGGTGATTTCTTCCACTCCCGGCAGATTACTGTAATCTCGGATAATCATCTAGTTGATATCAATTTGGCTGTGCAAGGGCCTACCGACGGTCCATTCGCACCTTGCTCTAGGAAAAAAAAACTAACGGGATCCGCGGTTGTGAGAAACGCACGTTTTGAGAAAGTCAGAAACGCAGTACTTTTGAACGCGACGAAAAAAAAATAGAAAAACTTTTCCTTCTGGTCCAAAGGAAAATACCAAAAAAAAAATTAAACGGGTCTCTACGTGTGGAAAATTGTTTCGCGACAAAAAAAAACGGGTTTTTGGAACAAATAGATTTTTAGGCAAACGGAAAAGAAAATTTCCCCGTCCCGGAAAATGGAAAACAAGGGTCCCTGCTCGGGCGCCAATTTGTGACGTGCCCCGAGATTTTCCGGGTTTGAATCCCGACGGGGATGAGGGGATTCGTTGATGTTAAATAAATGCTCAAGCGCCACCCCCTGGATTTATGTGGTAGAGGGCCCACAGTGCCTATCGGGTAGCTTTTAGACAGTGAAGAAAGTCCAGGCGTTCGTTATTTCCAAAACTCCGCAAATTTCCGCTCTGAAATGGATTACTGAACTTTCTTGAAATAAAAACTCGGTGTTAATGAAAATAAATCAATCAGTCTATTTGTCCCACTAATTGTTACAATTGGACTGGTTCCCAACCAGCCAAAAATAAAAGAAAATCAAAATCAAATCAACAATAACCTGATCTTTGATCAGCAAAGGAAAATCAAAAATAATATATAAGAAATAATTTTACAGAGAATATCAGTCTAATCTCTCCCGGCGAAGAATCAAAACTACAGCCAAATGAAACATGAATTTTGTCAACTAAAACCGGCAAAATAAAACGTGATGAGAGGTGTGTAACGCAATAATTAAAAGAAACGACGGGTCGGGTTTGCACGGCGAAATAATAAGCAGAAAAACGGTTTTGAAGAATACGGTTTTTCCGACGACGTAGAGTAAAAACAAAAGAGCGGGAAACTCGACGCGAACGGGTGATTTTTTACGAGAATGAAAACGGGTCTAAACACGAAGAACAAAATGCTGAACACGTTCGCGCGACAACTCCAGGAGTCTCTTCGTAGATTTACTGTGATATTCCCTTTAGCAAAATTACATCCCCTGAACGCAATTATTTTATAAATTTAAAAGAAACACAGAAATACAAAAAAAAAACATGAGTTCTTATCAGAAATAAGACCCGCTTCACAAGCCAACAGGTCGAATGAAGCTAAGGCCCCATCCCAATAAAACTCCCCTGAAATCCCACCCGGCAAAATTCACTCCCCTGAAACCCCATTATTTAAGCAAACAAGAATATGAATTTTCTTCGAAAACAGACCCGCTTCACAAGCCAACAGGTCGAATGAAGCTAAGGCCTATTCCCAGAAAATTCCCCTGAAATCCCACCCAACAAAACATTTTCCTGAATTCACATCACAGAAAGTCTCACCTCGTGGTAATCGGAACAGAGGAAATTCAAAAAATAGCCAATAATTCGTCGTATTTCGTATCGGGCCGGGTCGGGTCCTTGAAGCGGGCTTCCACGTGGTTCAACTGCTCTCGATACCTTTTGTACCGGTACTGACTATCATTTCGGCGCTTTTCACGTTCTGAATTCAGACCCAAAAGGTGGGGACTGCTTGGTTGAATTTATGCGCGAAATATGTTGTTGTCGGTTGGCTTGTGGTTAAATAATTAATTGCTTTGACGCGTGAAGAACTAAGAAGGAATTTTACGGACAGATTTTAATTAATAGATTGATAATTAGCTCACGGTCAACATTATTTTGAAAAAAAAACGGGATCCATTGATAGATAACTGACTGAGATATATGAAAATATGAATTGAATGAACAGACACGGGAAATTGATTAAAAAACTTGGAAATTACGGCAGAAAAAATCCGGAAATTTTGTAACTTCGTTACAATACCTACCATAGAAAAACAACACAGCACAAAAATAAGGCACTTATGCTCTTATGCAAATCCAAAACTTTCACCTTCCACCTGTTACACTGTTAAACATGCTGTTAGCGCTAATAATGGGGAGGTTCGGGAAATCGGCGTCGTTCGGTCACTCTCGATGTGTACCGGCGAGTATCAGGATGCGTCCTGGAAGCGTACTAGACCTTGTATCAAAGACTTAGGATCTTGAGAAATTGTCCAACCTAGAAGTACTAAGGACAAAGTCAACGATGTTATCTCAAAGGCGTTTGAAGCCAAAGGAATAACATATTGGTTACAAAAGAAACAAAGATTTTCAATTAAAAGCGAAATATTCGGAACAAAGTAAATTACTTTATTACAAGAGAAAAAAAACCAGAAGCATCATTCTTTTGTCTCTAATTGGATATTTTTATCAGTGTGGCTTAAGCTCTTCCCGGCAAGAAATTATCTTAAATAATAAAATAATTATCTTTATTCTACAGGATGACCTAGAAAAAAGTACATTGCATAGTGCCACACAATAGAGTACACTAGAATAAGAAAAAAAGTTCTCAACATGGGTCCGCAAGGCCTTTTGTTAAAAGATACGGGGTGTTGAATTTTATTTTTGTTTGGGTTTTTTTGTGACTATCTTTAGCCAGAGACGAAAGAAATGGATACAATGTGGTATACAGTGGTTTTTATCATGCTTGATTCAAATATGATCTAAGTTTTGTGATTACTGTTATAGGGCGTCACATACAGGGTTCCACCTCAATTGAATTGTTTTTTTATTTTAGTTTTTGTTTTTTTTCTTATTTTAGTGTCCTCTATTATGTGGCACTATGCAATGTACTTTTTTCTGGGTCACCCTGTATACAATTATATTCAAGATTACACATACCATGTGTTTCATTTCGAAACATTCTGATAAGTAACGTGGATCAGGTCTATGGATCTAGCAAGATGAAGCGCCGTCACACTACGCTGCTAGTGTTCGTCAGGGTCAGCAGTTCCACCTGTTACCTAAATCATTTTCATATTTTCAAAAGACAACTATTATGTAGGTTTGGTTGCCTGAAATTTCATAGTTGGAGGTTCATCGATTTTGTGTTTGGTTCTGGTTCTGAGGGTTCTGTCTTTTTCTACCTTAAAGGAGAGGGATTTATGACATTGTGTCAATTTGTCGGACTAGTGCGCTGGTCTTGATATGGCGTTATTGTAGACATCTTGACGACCGTCTTTGAGTTTTTGAAATTTGAGTTTTTGGATTGTGCACCGAGATTTGTTGAAAGAATTCGGTACCAAGGAATTGGGATCTACTCCATCTACTCACTGTGGACAATTTGGCCATTTTCGTTTGTGGATGACTCCGATATTTGCGGATTAAGATTTGGCAGACCACACCACACGTTCGTGGGATTTGAGAAATTTCACTACTCAGGATTACAGGTGCCCGACCCAACATCTCCAGGTAGGCGTCTAATCTTCTAATTGGGTTAATGGCCACGAAATTCCGATGGGTTTCTAATTTGTGGGGCGTTTTCAGGGCAGTTTCACTTATCAGGGCTCAGCTTGCCTTAGCTTGTTTTTTTTTTGCACCGCTCATTGGCTTCCGGCTCTATCAGCAACGGGGTTGCTTGGACCCGTTTTTGGACCACTTTGTTTGGAGTGCCTCCGACAGAAAACCACCTATTCCTTGTGTATGGAAACGCAGTTCCGTGGTATTGGAAATTGGAGCACCACGTGGTTCTTGATCAACCTAACTCTACATCTTGAGGGGCTGGCACAGTGTCCCTGGAGTCCAAGAGTGGAAGAGCACGCAAGTCTTTTAAAAAAAAACCCTATTATATTATTTTTTTTTATCGTCAATAATTTTTCGCAACTTAATTTGATTAATCATTATGAATTACATTGCATCATATTTATAGTACGTTAAAGGTGAACAGATTCGAGTGTAAACAACACGTGATCACGTATTGGTAGTTATCTGGCGGTATCATTGTTTTTTTAATTTATTACTTATAATTCGTTACGTAATTGTCCATAGTTAGAAATACATGCATAATTGCTAACTCTAAACTAGACGCTACTTAATCAGGAATTTTCCGGAAAATTTTCTTTTTGAAATTAAAAAAAAAACGTTTGCTGGGGAATTATTGTTTTTTGTTGTTCATTCCCCACGATCACATTTTGTGGAAGGACGCAAGTTCGTGGTTATTGTGCGAACTTCCTTATGAACTTGCTAATAGGGGCTGTAGAGAAATTAATCACGTGGCGCTCAGATTTATCATCCTATATAACCCATGCCCGTCTCCACTGAAGCTGGCGGCCTCCACAGTACCTTGGGGTGGATGAACAGTGTTAAGTCACATTGGTGAACTAGGAGTGTTACATTTTTGGCGCCCAACGTGGTTTTCTTTTGAATTTTTTTTAGCGGAAATTATCTTCACATTTTTTTAGCGAAATTGTTGTTTCATCTTGACATTAAACTTTCATTTTGCGTGGCCTAGCGTGCAGTGTTTTTTGCCCTTCTTGCGATTTGCTTCTAAGGTGCAAGTGTTTATTTCAGCTTTGGAATTTATTGTTTATGATACTGTGTGCATTTTTTCTATCGTTTGATTTTGGGATTTTGGCTTGTTTATAGGTATACTGTAGCGGGATATTTCTGATTGTGATTGCGCATTTCGTCGACCTGCTTCAAGATAGTGAATTGAAATCGTATTGACTAGTGGGGGAGTGTTTATCGTGAACTGAAATAAAGTTCTTATCATTTAATATTATACACAGTGAAGTGTTGGTTCTTAATTAAGTTTTTGGTGAATCTTACGATTATTGGTGAAAGTTTTTTTGAGGTGCTCAAAGATAGAGTGCGCTTATCTATTATACTGCTAGTGCATTATTATTTTTTTATCAAGGACTGGTGACTTTTGATGATATTTATAATATAGTGCTGCTGTTTTTTTTTACTGGTGATATTGGTGATAGTTTGCGGCTTGCCAGGATGTCGAGGAAGATAGAAGTCAACAAACTAAAAAAAGATGAACATACATATGAGCTGACGTACAGAGGCATAGACACAGGGACTGTGGAAGAAATGAGGAGCCGTCTAGCATTGGCAAGACAGATGAAGCGAAGTGGAGAGAGTGTGCATTACCCTACATATCCGTTTTCATTTCAAGATGATGCAAATGCTGTAGGGGTTAAGCTAGATAAACTGGTGGAAACAGTTGAAAAATTCTCGGACTCTAGCAAAAGTGGACAGTTTTTGACGCTACAATGCAGATTCAATCACATCCTTGGAAGAATAGACAATATGATGTTAACTACACCAGAGGAAATTAGGCTACGAGGGATACTACTAGCTCAAGCACTTACTCTGATTGATAAACTGAACACAAAAGCTGCTCACTTTGAAGGAAAATCTCAACAAACTCCTTTGGAACTATGCGTACTTGAAGGAAATATCAATCATCAACCAAAAGAACCAGCCACTCCTCAATTTAACTCAACCACGATTCAACCTCCATTACAGTCTCCGATTGCGTCAAGCCCAACTCAAACAACATTCAGTCGTGAATTCAAGCCAATTCCTCCTCATAAATGGAATCTAAAATTTAATGGTGATAGAAAGGGAATGTCTGTAACAGCATTTTTTGAGAGAGTTAAAGAACTTCAGCGTGCCCGCAATGTGAGTGATGACATTTTATTGGAATCAGGAATTGATCTATTTGAAGGACGAGCTTATGAATTTTACCAGGATGTGAGAACTGAAGTTAATACATGGAATGAGATGATATCTAAATTCAAGGAGGAGTATCAGCCAGCGTTTTATTCAGAAAGGTTATTGGAAGAAATTAAACGACGTATTCAAGGGCAGGATGAAACCATTGGTACCTATTTAGCAGTCATGTCCAGATACTTCCAACGACGACAATGTAACATAAGTGAAGAGGCAAAGCTCAACATCATCATGCGGAACATCGCACCAATATATAGAAATCAGTTGGGTGCACTGGAAATTTCAAGCCTTTCACATTTAAAGACATTATGTAAACGGATAGAAGAACGAATGCATGTAGGAGACTTTGCTGCTCCAGCCAAAAAAGGACAATCGCTTGAACCCGATCTTGCTTATGTTAGTGTGGAAGACCGAGTGGACGCAATTGGCATCGACGATATCCCTTCCAGCTCTCAACGCAAAGAAATTATCTGTTATCGCTGCCAAAAACCAGGACATCGAGCTGTTGGTTGCCTAGAGCCAAGAAAGATTTATTGCTATGGATGCAGAAAAGAGGGATTCACGAGGAAAACATGTCCAAAGTGCAGTTCGGGAAACGGACAGAGACACTCGTAAGGAACCGGCCCTCGAGCAAGTCTTTTACAGCCGGCTATAAACACGTTCTGGACTTTATTCTGAATCATGCAGAAAAAGATGAGAGGCCTTATCTTGAGGTGAATGTCCTTGGAGTGAATATCATGGGGCTACTGGATTCAGGCGCTTCACGAACTTGCATTGGTAGGAAAGGATGGGGATTGTTGAAACATATGGACTTGCCATTGAACAAAGAAAAAAGCTCGATCTGTACAGTGGCTAATGGGGAGAAAGTAAGCAGCATTGGAACCATCGACCTCCCAATTCGCTTGCGAGACCGTATTAAAATAGTTGAAGTATTGGTGTTGCCAGGTATGCCACACTCTTTGATTTTGGGGTACGATTTTTGGAAAATTATGGGCATCGTACTGGACCTAAGGCATAATGAGTGGCATTTCTCGGACAATATTGATATCTGCTCTCTCGAAGATGGACAACTTCAGACTGTACTGACTGCAGAGGAACAAAAGCAGCTGGATGATCGTGTAGGGAAGTATAGAGACTTGATGGGTAGTAATATTGGTTGCACAGACCTCGTCGAGCACAAGATAATTACCAAGTCAGAGCCTATTAGACAGCGTAGTTACCGGATTTCACCAGTGATCCAAAAGTACATGGACAAAGAGATTGAAGAGATGTTGAGATCAAAAATCATAGAACCGTCAAAGAGTCCATGGGCATCGCCTGTTGTGATGGTGACCAAAAAGAATACGGATAAGTACCGTTTCTGTGTGGATTATAGGCGGCTGAATGAAGTGACCGAACGTGATAGCTACCCCTTACCACTCGTCTCAGAGACACTGGATAAGTTGAAAGACGCCAAATACTTGGGTAGTTTGGATATCAAAAGTGCCTATTGGCAGGTTCCTATAGCAGAATCATCAAGGCCATTGACAGCTTTTATTTGCCATAAAAGACTTTTCCAATTTCGAAGAATGCCGTTTGGATTGCACAATGCACCCGCAACGTGGCAACGGTTAATTGATCAAATACTGGATGATCTGGCGCCATACGTTTTTGTATATCTCGACGATGTTGTCATTGTATCACAAACATTTGAAAACCATTTAACAATTCTAGAAGAAGTATTCAAACGTCTGAACAATGCAAAAATCACAATAGCTGGGAAAAGTGCCAAATCTGTCGTCCAGAGATGAAATATCTTGGTTATGTCATAGATAGACGTGGTTTGCGAGTAGATCCTGATAAAGTCAGAGCTATGTTGGATCTGCCAAGACCAAAAACAGTGACGGAAGTTCGAAGAGTCTTAGGAAGTTTTTCATGGTATCGGAGATTTGTGCCAGACTTTTCATCCATTATCGCTCCTATCTCGTCGCTTACCAAGAAGAATAGAAAATTTGTTTGGACTTCCGATTGTGAGGATGCTTTTCGGAAAATTAAAGAATTATTGGTAGCTGCACCGATTTTGAGCTGCCCAGACTATGACAGGGAGTTTGTGATTCAGACGGATGCTTCTGGGTATGGAATTGGGGCAGTTCTGACGCAACCTTATGATTGTGGAGAAAAAGTCATATGCTATCTGAGTCGCTCGCTAACAAACCAAGAAAGACTGTATACCACCTCTGAACGGGAGATGCTCGCATTGGTTTGGGCGATCGCGAAACTACGACCATATGTAGAGGGAGTGCCTTTCACTGCGATTACAAATCACTTTAGTCTCAAATGGTTACTGAACTTGAAAGATCCAACTGGTCGCTTGGGACGATGGTCAGTTAAATTACAAATGTATAACTTCAAGGTTCAGCATAGAAGAGGACGTGATATGGCTTTGCCGGATATGCTGTCTCGGACGGTTCCTATCATCGACAGTGTTGAGGAGTGCAGTTCAATGGACGAAGTACGTGATAAATGGTATAATAAGATGATGGAAAATGTCATGAATAAACCGTTAAATTTTTTGAATTGGCGAATAAATAAAGGGAAATTGTATAAACGTGTTGAGCAGGAGTTTTCTGAAATGGACGATAATAACTTTTGGAAGCTGGTTGTGCCCAAAGATCATAGATTGGAGTTGATCAGGCAAGCACATGACCCTCCAACATCGGGGCATATGGGAATATAAAAGACACACTCAAGGTTACTGGAAAAATATTATTGGCTGAAGATGCGGAATGATGTCGCCAATTTTGTTAGAGCATGTCGGATATGTGTCGCCTACAAGCCAGATCCGAAGGGAGTATGTGACCAAATGGCGTCTCATCCAAAACCATCGAGACCATGGGAGATGATATCCACCGACCTTATGGGACCCCTACCTAGATCAACCAGAGGAAACTGTTATATCCTCGTAGTCATCGATTATCTGAGCAAATCTTCAATGGTATTCGCTTTACGCAAGGCAACGTCAGCTACCATCATTAAGCGAATTGAAGAAGAAGTTTTCCTTGTTTTTGGAGTTCCCAGGCTGATACTGTGTGATAACGGTCCACAGTATAAGAGTAATGACTTCCGCAAACTAGCTGAAAGATACCAATGTACCATCAAGTTTAATGCCAACTACCACCCGAGAGCAAATCCGACGGAACGACAAAATCGTACCCTAAAAACGATGAAAGCTATGTATGTTCGGGATAATCATCGACGATGGGATTCAGACCTATCAAAAATCGCTTGCGCTTTGAGGACAGCACGACAGGACACTACTAGGGTGTCACCGTACTTCGTAAATTTTGGACGAAAGATGTGTCTCTCAGGAAAAGACTATGATACAGATCTAACCAGTGAAGAAGTCGAGCAAACTCCAGAGGTCTCAAGAAATGTTGCTTTCAAGAAGTTGTTTGCAGAGGTTAAACGTCGGTTGGAGGATGCTGGAGATAGAAATATTACCAGATATAATTTAAGAAATCGAAATAAAGAATATTCGGTAGCTAAACTGTCTGACGTAAGAATTATGTACTGTCTAATGCTTCGAAATATTTCAGTGGGAAACTGGCTCCAAAGTTTATAGGACCACTAGTGATTTCAAAGAAGATATCGCCGTGGACGTATGAGTTGAGTGATCTTGGTGGGAAACACCAGGGAGTATGGCAGGTGAGGGACCTTGAGGAACATAGTTTTGTTCCTTATTAACCACCTTCAGCGGTTAATCATGTTGAAGCAAGGGGGGGATTTGTAACGGGTTAAATTAGTTTTAGGCAAGCCTGATTCCGGGATTATTCGGGAAATTATGCACACTTGTATCTTACCGTGATTGTTTGGGAATTTTCGCATTTCAACTGATATTTATTGGATCTATCAGTTGTACCTTTCTTTTTGATTGTAGTTTAGGTTTAAGGGTCTTAGGGTAAGTCGTCTCTAGCGTATTTTCATAGGATAAACACGATTTTTCTATTTGGGGTTTGTTTACATTTGTTATCTGTTTCCTTCATTTCGAACAGCTGATTTTGACATGACGTATTGAACACAGGTGATGGACGGTTTACTGCAGGAGAATCATAAATTTTCACGAATGGTTCAATAATGGGCGCGGCTGGAGGCTTAATTGTCTGACATGTTTTGTGTACTTTATACACACTATAACTATTTTCTTCATGGTTTCCCCTGGTACTGACTCTCATTGATATTTTCAGCCCCTCATTTCAATTGTAATACTATTTTAGCAAGATGCTAATAAGCCTCTGCCCCTGTTGCCATTTCATCTCAACTTTTCGATTTAGCAGGGACTTGCATGGAGTGGATCGTCATCATCAAATGAACATGTTCACTTGTCAGTGTGCAGTAGAGCAACGATTGCGTAATCTTTCTAAAAAAACCACCGAGATTGATCGAATGAGATTATGTCATAGGCAATGTTTGTTCTGCACAGGGTCAGCAGTTCCACCTGTTACCTAAATCATTTTCATATTTTCAAAAGACAACTATTATGTAGGTTTGGTTGCCTGAAATTTCATAGTTGGAGGTTCATCGATTTCGTGTTCGGTTCTGGTTCTGAGGGTTCTGTCTTTTTCTACCTCAAAGGGATTTATGACATTGTGTCAATTTGTCGGACTAGTGCGCTAGTCTTGATATGGCGTTATTGTAGACATCTTGACGACCATCTTTGAGTTTTTGAAATTTGAGTTTTTGGATTGTGCACCGAGATTTGTTGAAAGAATTCGGTACCAAGGAATTGGGATCTACTCCATCTACTCACTGTGGACAATTTGGCCATTTTCGTTTGTGGATGACTCCGATATTTGCGGATTAAGATTTGGCAGACCACACCACACGTTCGTGGGATTTGAGAAATTTCACTACTCAGGATTACAGGTGCCCGACCCAACATCTCCAGGTAGGCGTCTTTATCTTCTAATTGGGTTAATGGCCACGAAATTCCGATGGGTTTCTAATTTGTGGGGCGTTTTTAGGTCAGTTTCACTTATCAGGGCTCAGCTTGCCTTAGCTTGTTTTTTTTTGCACCGCTCATTGGCTTCCGGCTCTATCAGCAACGGGGCTGCTTGGACCCGTTTTTGGACCACTTTCTTTGGAGTGCCTCCGACAGAAAACCACCTATTCCTTGTGTATGAAAACGCAGTTCCGTGGTATTGGTAATTGGAGCACCACGTGGTTCTTGATCAACCTAACCCTACATCTTGAGGGGCTGGCACAGTGTCCCTGGAGTCCAGGGGTGGAAGAGCACGCAAGTCTTAAAAAAAAACCCTATTATATTATTTTTTTTTTCGTCAATGATTTTTCGCAACTTAATTTGATTAATCATTATGAATTACATTGCATCATATTTATAGTACGTTAAAGGTGAACAGATTCGAGTGTAAACAACACGTGATCACGTATTGGTAGTTATCTGGCGGTATCATTGTTTTTTTAATTTATCACTTATAATTCGTTACGTAATTGTCCATAGTTAGAAATACATGCATAATTGCTAACTCTAAACTAGACGCTACTTAATCAGGTATTTTCCGGAAACTTTTCTTTTTGAAATAAAAAAAAAAACGTTTGCTGGGGAATTATTGTTTTTTGTTGTTCATTCCCCACGATCACATTTTGTGGAAGGACGCAAGTTCGTGGTTATTGTGCGAACTTCCTTAAGAACTTGCTAATAGGGGCTGTAGAGAAATTAATCACGTGGCGCTCAGATTTATCATCCTATATAACCCATGCCCGTCTCCACTGAAGCTGGCGGCCTCTACAGTACTTTGGGTAGAATGAACAGTGTTAAGTCACATTGGTGAACTAGGAGTGTTGGACCCGATGTACAGGGTGTCTATTAACAAAATCTTGAAACATCGCAGACAGCACAAAGATGTCCAATATTTAACAAAGATCTGGACGTTTGGACGTCCATATACGATACAAGTTACACACTATTGGACGATAGAGACGTCCATTTTTAGGCTCTACATGTAGCAAACATTAACTTTCTGTTAATTCTGGACCATGAATGGACCATATTATGTACACCCAACACTCTAAATGCAATGAGCAATTTGAAAATTGGGGAACTGTTGAACAGCGCGTTATGGATTAAAATGTCGGAGCCAATTTTTACAATTTCAAATGAAAGGAGATCTCAGGGTTTAGAAAACTCAAGACGCATCGAATAATGATCAAGTTCTGGGTGGGTAATTACCCTCTACACCCTCCCAGCCCGTATCTGCGCCCTTGGTTCTGATTGAGTTTTATTAGCGTTTGTGAGATAAAACTAAAAAACGAAAACAACTCCAAAACATCAAAAAACTTGGAAAACGATATGGTAATACGACAGCTTTCCGCCTGTCGAATGACACGACAAACGTTTTCGAGTGTCAGAATCGCTTATGCGAAATACGTATCGACGAATTTCTTCACGACACGGATGACAGAATCGCCACCCTGGAATGCTTCCGTCAAATTGTCCCAAGCCTGTTTAGTGGTCGTATTTTGGATATGAACATAATCCACCGGTTCAACTGATAAGACCAACTTGGAACGGCATTTTCTGTCCTTTTTTTATCCTTTTGAGTACCACTCACACAGTCCCACAATTCCATGTCTTCCAAGTAAGTTTTCTTGTCCGTTTAAACGTTCGATCGGCAATGAATTGTCCTGAGTTGACATAGCGGCTTCACAGAAAAAAGGCTTTTCGGATGCAAACATTTCAGTTTTTTTCATACACGGAATCCCTTCACTTGAATTTATAGGCCCATAACCTGTTATCGAGGGAGATTTCTGGAACTTCTAGGTATAATGATCGGCACACTCTTCTATCAAACAACGGCGTATATTATTTTATACGGGTGAACACAGGTACAATATTTTTTGCATAGAATGAATAGCAAGCGAGATTATTAGACATAATAATGACACCAGTGACAATTCACCTAAACACTACGACACTGTGTTCAGTGAGCACACAAATTATATCCAACGGTTACATCAGTATTAAGTTCACTGGTTTCTACAGCTTTATTGGCTTAAGCTCTTCCCGGCAAGAAATTATCTTAAATAATAAAATAATTATCTTTATTCTACAGGATGACCTAGAAAAAAGTACATTGCATAGTGCCACACAATAGGGTACACTAGAATAAGAAAAAAAGTTCTTATCAACATGGGTCCGCAAGGCCTTTTGTTAAAAGATACGGGGTGTTGAATTTTATTTTTGTTTGGGTTTTTTTTGTGACTATCTTTAGCCAGAGACGGAAGAAATGGATACAATGTGGTATACAGGGGTTTTTATCATGCTTGATTCAAATATGATCTTTGTTTTGTGATTACTGTTATAGGGCGTCACATACAGGGTTCCACCTCAATTGAAATGTTTTTTTATTTTAGTTTTTGTTTTTTTTCTTATTTTAGTGTCCTCTATTATGTGGCACTATGCAATGTACTTTTTTCTGGGTCACCCTGTATACAATTATATTCAAGATTACACATACCATGTGTTTCATTTCGAAACATTCTGATAAGTAACGTGGATCAGGTCTATGGATCTAGCAAGATGAAGCGCCGTCACACTACGCTGCTAGTGTTCGTCAATATCTTGACCGAATTTTTCCCGGTAGGTGGAGGGGCTATGGAGTGAATTTCTTTTTGAAGGCATCTCAAAAGTAAGGTTTACATTCAAAAATCTAACAACATAGAAGACTTGAAAGAAAGGATAAGAGGGGAATATCAGGAAAATCACACCGGAAATGTTGCAGAATGTAAGGAATAAACCTACCATAGACTAGGATACTACCAACAGGTGAATGGTACACATTTTGAGCAATTATTAAGTTGAAAAGTGATCAAACTCCAAAATTATAGTTTGATTTTATTCAACCCTTAATCATTTTGAATGTAAAATTTGATGAGTACGCTATATTCCTCTTTCCACCGGCTTTTCAATAAGAGGTCACAAGTCATAGGATTGCAGTTGAAAAAAAAAGGTGGTCTCAGCTCACCTTTGAGGGCTCTATTTTTCATATTTCTTGGTAATGTCGAATAATAACACATTGTTGCTTACCTGTTTCTTAACACATGCAATAAGAAACAATTTTTGAGAAGAAGTGGCCAAAAATATTTTGCATAGGCGTAGATAAAGGTACGCAGATATTCGTGAAATGCTTTTAACCAACAATCTCTTGAAAGAAATTTTATTTTTTATGATCATGGAGAATCTAGAATATAGGCACCAACTTAACATATTATCTAAGGTAATCCTATATTGGGAAAGACTCACCTAATAATCTCAACCAGATATAAAATATAGTGATTTCCAGATTTTGCTACCTCAAAGGATTGAAATGATCATAAATCTGATGAATTTGCATAATTTCACATATCAAGCATAACATTTATCACATTCCAGTTAGTTCTACTAAGATATAAACAATTTGATAATCAGGTTTTACAGGGTCATATACGTCATAATATAGATTATCCTGATTTCTATATTGAATGCAATTTTTGTATAACCAACTTTGATTTCAAAACAGCTATTTCAATTGTGTATAAACATGATTTTGTTCGTATTGGGGAAATTTAGTAAGTTTTGCCAATTTATATACAGGGTGTCCCTGAAATGACTGTACAACGCCTAACCACAAATTCCTTAGCCAAAAATAAGGCGATTTAGGCAAACTTACCTATTTACAAAATGGCTTAGTTAAGTCTACAGAGGGCGTCAAAGATTCAAAAAAAATGATTTTTTCTACATTTTTCAAAAACCCACAAATCGATTTTGATCATTTTTGGTACCTAGTCTTGGATCATGAAATTAGGTTTTTTGTTTTTATAGCAATCGGTTGTAGTCAACCGGAAGTATAATCTTATGATTAAACGAACTTACCTAAGTGAAGTTTAATCCTGATTATATGAACCATCGTCGAATCAAATAAATAATAGGTGTAGTATCTTCGCTTGGCGTTAATCTCACACAGTTCAAAGATAAAAAAAAATCTCCCCACCGCCCGCTACTGCGCTTCCTACCCCCAGCTCGGGTCCGTCATGGTCATTCCTGTTCAAAGCAGTGTTGCAACACTATATTGGGGGGGGGAGTATTATAGGGTGGGAATTTATTTGCTTCGACGATGGTTCATATAATCAGGATTAAACTTCACTTGGGTAAGTTCGTTTAATCATAAGATTATATTTCACCATCGTCGAAGCAAATAAATAATAGGTGTAGCAGTTCAAAGAAAGTTGCAACACGTTTTTATTCAAGAAGTCGAAAAAAGAGAAAAATGGTGAACACAAATTGCATACATAAGAAACATAATATGGTTAATATACAGGGTGATTCAGGAGGAAATGGAAATATTTTAAGGATCTAATTCATAATAAATTTTCGAAAACATTACCTCCCACTTCGATACACCTATTTGCGCGTTTAAAAATTGATCTAGTAGCGAGTTTATTTATTTATTTTTTATTTATTTATTTTTTTTTATTTTTTTTTTTTTTAGCTTATTTTGCTTATTTTGACTTCCTGGACATATCCTTAAAATATTTCCATTTCCTCCTGAATCACCCTGTATATATAAATTATGTAAACTAACATAATAAAGTGAAGATAAGTGGGAAAACAGAAAAAAGGTATATCTTAAACAAAACTTAGTTTCTACTGAATACCGAAGTGGCAAAGCTAGTTCGGTTAATCGCTAACGGCCTGTTATGAAAATTGGCAAACGTTTTAGATTTTTTTGTCCAACCCGCTGCGAGTCGGATGGTGTCATAACTTACGCCTTTTCTAGCGGCGGCCAAGGTAGACGCATGACGTGTGCTATATGCACCATACAAGTCGGTATCTAACCCGCTTTTCCTCAAAACCGTTTTTAACCATCTACTGATGGTTTGTGTAGTGGCCGCATTGTTTACATTCCCTCGTATAGTTTTAGTACTATCTAGATACGACATTAGCGTTTTTGCCAGATGACATTATCAGGAAAAACCGGTAAAATAAGGGTTGGTTGTGCATTGTTGGCTTTTGATGTTTTTAACCTGTTACTGATCCGTATTTCAATTTTATCCGACGATGATTTCAAATTCGTGATGTCGATGCTTGCTAATGTTTGTACCCGTTGCCCTGTAGCCAATGCTAGAAGTATTGCACAGCGATAAGTTGAATCCTCCAAGGATTCAGTTTCAGTTGTTGAGTTTTTGATGTAGTCAAGAACAATAGGAGGGTTCCAGGTAGACTCGTATTTGGGTAACGGGGGCCGAAGGCAACCTAGCCCTTTGAAAAATCTTTTCAGTCGAAAATCCTCGCTTATATTTGGACCCAATATTTGCGAGATAGCTGCTCTATATGAATTCAGGGAACTGAAGGAGGCACCTCTATTGAATTGGATAGTCAGAAACTTCAAGACAGCCGGAACCGAAGGTGTGTAAACGTTGATCTTTTCCTGCCTGCAGTAATTCCACCACAGCCGTAAGCCACTATCATATTGAGTTATGGTGGTGCTTGTTATTGAAGCGAGGCAGATGTCTAAAGACTCCTCAGGGACTTTTCCCAATTTTAATGCTTGGAGGATACAATCCCGGCTACCAGGGTAGTCCTTCTCCAGAGTGGGTGAGGTGATCCGTTGAACGACAGGAGGTTTCTGGAAGGATTAAAGATAATTGGAGGACCCTCTGATGAAGAAAGAAAAACAGGGTACCAGGGTCGAGAGGGCCAGAAAGGCACCACCAAAATGCCTGCATTGTCAGAGATAATTTTGTTCAAGACTCTCAAAATCACTGCGAATGGGGGAAAAGCGTAAAGGTTTAAATTTTTCCAAGAAAGCGTGAAAGCATCGATGGCAATGCTCTCTAGGTATCTCAACCAAGACACAAATCTTTTGCATTTTTTGTTGTTCCGGCAAGCAAACAAATCAATATCAGGCGTTCCAAACTTTAAAACTATTGTATCGAATGCAGATTTCTTTAAGGACCAATCAGTTTCTGTTGCAGTACTTCGAGATTCGAGATCTGCTTCCTTATTATCAGACGATTTGATTTATGACGCATACAGGAAAATATTTCGTTTCTCGCACCACTGCCAAATTAAACGAGAAAGATTGGTTAATTTAGGAAATTGTACACTGCCCATCTGATTGATGTAAGCTAGAGCCGTAGTGTTATCCACCCGACACAGTATGTTACTGTTTACGTAATTAGAGGCGAAACATTCAAGACCAAAAAAGACAGCCAGAAGCTCCAGGTAATTAACGTGGTGATGTTTCTCCTTTTCTGACCAGAAACCGCGAGATTTGACCCCTGAACAACTGACTCCCCAACCAGATGCCGAAGCGACAGACAAAATCTCAAGATCAAAACTGTCCATTCGTATACAATTTTTCGCCGTGGATAGGTTATACAACCATCATCGAAAGTCCTGGGAAAGGCTAGTTCATATTTTCATTGATGCATCAAAGTTCCCATCTGAATTTTTAAGGGCAATGAATTTTTCCCGTTCGAATGATTTCGTGTAAAGCCATCCATACTTTATACCCGGACAAACTGAGGTGAGTTTTCCTAGGAATTTAGCAAAGTCTCGTATCTTACAATTGTCAAGTTTTGAGAATTTCCTGGTAAAATCTAGAGTACTTGAAATTTTTTGTGACGGCAGACTGATAGACATATCTACAGAACTATACATGAAACCAAGGTACTGGATAGTTTGGGAGGGTGTAAGACTGCTTTTTTCCTGGTTAATTACAAAACCTGGTGAGGTTGAAAGATCGACAGTTTTCCTGACATTATTATTTGAGCAGTCAGTCAAGGTGGCGCCAAACAACAAAATATCGTCTAGATAAACCACGGACAGGAGGCCTTCTTTCCTCAGGGAAGTGAAAACAGGTTTCATTAGCTTCGTGAATATTAAAGGAGCGATATTTAAGCCGAATGACATGCAATTATATTCATACAACTTTCCCCCGAATTCGAATCTAAGAAACTTTCTAAAGTTTTTATCAACTGATATTAAAAAATAGGCATGTTTAAATCTACTTTGCACATGAAACAATTATTTTTCATCAGCTTTGCCACAGTACGGAGATCTTCCATTTTAAAATGTTCACAACGTATAAACTTATTAACCTCTTTCAGATTTAATATGAGGCGATGGGAGCCATCGTTTTTTGGTCTTGTAAAAATGGGGGAAACATACTGATCTGCGCATGGATCTGCTAAACTGATAACCTTTTTTTGCCAATAGCTTATTGACACAAGTTGTGATTATAGCTTTTTTCATGAGCCGACCAATGTGCTCTTTTAATAATCCCCTGTTTCGGCAAACTGATAAAACATATTTCTAAACCATTAATCCAACTAAGGACGAATTTGTCCTGACAAAAAGTTGACCATGCCGCAGAAAAAAGTTTTAATCTACCAGCAATAAATACCTTTGCGGTAGGATCGGGGTTTGTTAGCGATGGTAAGTTTTCTTGGTCGGATATTCTGTCTTGTAGTTGAATCGTGGGTTGGGATTGGGCCTCTGGTTGAACTGATTGGGTCTGCGTTGCATGGGACCTCGAAAGTTGTTGGCTTGGTTCCCTCCCCGCCAGTTCCCAGCTTGTTGCCGGAGAGGAGCTTTCGAGTTTGAAGACCCGCTTCTAACTGCTGGTTTGGTCGTCTCTAGTTTTAAAATCTTTCCCGACACCTCCAAGTTTTTTGTCGCTTTCACACGGTCTTCCAAATCTTCACCAAATAGGAAGGAGTCTAGGGGCGCTTCTTTTGAAGCTTCTTGCACCTCGTCGACAAGATTGACCGTAAGTAGACCTCTACGTGTTACTGTTTGTTGGTAAAAAACGTCGGTTAGCAACCGACTGGGCTTTTAGTTTTAGACTGTTGTCCCAGAAAAGGTCGAGCCTCATTTGACGGCTGACGGGTCTGAGCCTGAGCGCGCGGTATTTTCGCGCGATATTCCTTGCGAAGCAATGGCCTATGTGTGCGCGCGATGCATGTTGGGTTGCGTGTTTCTCAGGGACGAAGCTAACTTGAATGCATTATTGAGGAGATTGAGATGTACGAAAAACGCTATAGGAAAAATATTTTTATCTTTTTATGATGGGTGCGATGATGAAAATATTTTTAGTATTGACGCTTTGATAAATCAATCTTGTATAAAAAATATAATTTTGAATAAGTAATAAGTACTTCTCTGTGTAAGACATCGCAATTTTTTTAACGATTAATAATAAAACCTACCTATTTCGCATAATATTTAAGTAAAAATATATTCAAAGAAGTTCCACTTTTAATGATGATTTTAAAACCTGAATAATTATATGATGTGATGAGATCAACATTTTTTTGGCAGTTATACCTATTTTAAACAATCTATAGTTTGAATGGTGAAGTAGTTTCAAGATAATCTTTCATCGCTTGCTTTCAGCAATTTTTTTTTATATTGAGTATGAAAAAGCCTTTTTGAAAGTACATGCAACGAGATAATTAAAGTAATTGACAATACTACTTGGTTAATAAAATATGACAAGTATAATTAATCTGTGGTATGATATAGTTCCTATTGATATTATATAAATATCCAGTTATTGATTGACATTGAGAATATTATATTATGGAGTAGATCTAGGTATCATTATTTCATGATAGTTGCGGTGCCTACCTATCAATCTATTTGTGTTAAACCAAGCCTCATCAGTGTTTCAGAATGTTCATCTATATAGTCTTAAAATTATTTTAGTAAGTTCACAAATGATAAATAAATAACCGTCATTTTTTTATCCAGTTGATTTATTTTTCTTATTTTTTTTTACATTTTTTTTTTCTCCTTACAGCAGCTGTCGTCTGGATAGGGATTTTTGAAAGCGTTCTCTGCCTCTTGTTTTGACCTGTACCTATATATAAATAGGTGTATTTCAATAAATAATTGAAGTTTTATAGAATATATGCCCATTTGTATGGTATGGTTTTAAACAGACAGTTTCAGTGTTCACCTCTAAAAAATAGTCACTTTTTTAAAAACAGGTTCGATAAAAATCATCTTAGTTATAACCCTACATCATAATAATGATTATAGGATCTATGATTAAAGCCATATTTCATCCAAATTTTGATACCTGTCTCTACACAATAACCACCGGAAACAATAAAAATAGGCGTTAAACACATAATCATATATGCAAGATCTACGTTATTTGAAATTCAGAGAGCATCAACAATACAAAATTCTACTTAGGTATTAGCACTACACGTCGCAACATGCAATAATTAAAAAATCAATGTGTAACCATGTCTACCATGTGTAGGTCAATTTCTCCAACAAATAGTAATTTTTTCCGTTGAAAAGTCAGTAAATTTGAAATATTTGTGAGTATAGTACCTGTTCACTTTCTACTTTATTCACAATTAAAACGCATTACCTAAGTATAGGTACATATTGAATTGGAAGCACGATATAACCACCAATAATTTGAAGGAATGCATTCAACATCAACCCTCGTAATTATATTATTCTCATTTACTCAAAAATTCACCAAAGTAACACTCAAAGCGTGACACATTATCGTGACACAGATTAATTTGATATTTTTGATAATGCAATATGGCAATAACCATAGAGAAATAATAAAAAAAGTTATATTGTCTCTGGCAATAACCTGAAAACGGCCAAACAACAAAAACAGCTGATCTCCTCTTCCCGTGCTAGAATTGCAACGATGAAAAAATGCCTGTCGATACGGACACGCACATATTGGCAACCGTGCCCAAATTTCAGCCGTCAAAATAGGCTCCACCTTTAATGGGACAACAGTCTAAAAGCACCGACTGGCGTCATTCAAAACGCCTATGTATTGTCTGTTTCCCCCTCCTTCTTCGCTTAGCACCAGCGAGAAAAGTTGGCCGATGGCAGCTAAGCTTGCAGCCACCTCTCCTTGGAAAGATTGTTGGTCTCTCTGAAAGTTAGAAGGAGAGACGGCTTTCTGCAGCACCAAATTGAGTTTTGGAGCGGCCATATACTTGAAATTCTCTGGAGGTAAGTGTCGCTCCATTATTGCTTTCCTGTCATTGTCGGATAAGCCTGAAGTTGGGAAACTGCCCCAGCGTGTTACTAGATCCTCATGTATTGGGGGTCCCCATTTTTCCGTTTTCTGCTCCTTTTCCCCCAAAATAGCGATCACATCCTCACTGAGTGAAGTGTCTGGGTTAGCAGAAACCTGTTCTACCGGGGTTATTGTTGGAATCTCTTTATTATTGTCTGAAACGACGAGAGAAGAAATAATTACTTTCTGGTGTGGAAATAGCGTTCTCATTGACACTATCATACTCGTCAATACCAGAACTGTACACAAAATCTGTGCTCTCATTAACACCCATGATTGATATATAAAACGAAGAGAGGCAACATGGTACGCTAATCGGTAACAAAAAATAATATAAATACGGCAGTGCTCTCATTGACACTAGATATTGATACCCAAAATCAAAAAAGAAAATGAGTAAAATGGTACGCTCATCGATACCATAAGATAGAATAAATCAGTGCTTCAATGAGAGCACTGGAGATTGATACCCAAAATGAAAAAATGGGTAACATGGTACGCTCATCGATACCATAAAATAAAATAAATCAGTGCTCTCCTTGACACTAGAGATTGATACCCAAAATCAAAAAAGAAAATGAGTAAAATGGTACGCTCATCGATACCATAAAATAGAATAAATCAGTGCTCTCATTGACACTGGAGATTGATACCCAAAATGAAAAAGTAATAATCCCAAAAAACTTACCGTTTGATACCGAACCATCAGGTATAGAAGAACGATAAACATTTTTAGCTGAACCTGAATCATGAACATCAGTATTGGACCAATCCATTCTCGCTCGCTTGAGGGAAGGTCTGGGCGAAACACTGCGCACGCTGCCCCCACCTGACGACGCCGATGAATCGGAGCAAGAAAAGCACGAGGACGAAGACGAAGGGATTCGTCGAAATCGTTTTGTGGGCCTACGGCCATTTTCTTTTTCAATACGATCCAAACGATTGGTGATTTCTTCCAGAGATCTGGCTAATTTTCCAAGCTGGGTGTCTCTGCCGCGAGATGGACTGCGACGCTTACGTTTTCCCGAGTTTTTTGGCATTTTTCGACCGGTTTTAAGACGGAGCGCACTTGGTGAACGTGATCGATTAGCACACAAACATAGAATGACAGAATGACCATGACGGACTATGGACCCGAGCTGGGGGTAGGAAGCGCAGTAGCGGGCGGTGGGGAGATTTTTTTTTTATCTTTGACCTGTGTGAGATTTACGCCAAGCGGAGATACCACACCTATTATTTATTTGCTTCGACGATGGTGAAATATAATAAAGGTGACGTCATATGTAGTTATTCCTTTTGTTTTTTTTTGGGCATTGACTTTTTGATAATTCAGATGTCTTTATCTAATAGCTCAATGTATCAGGGAGCTTTACTCTTTAATGAGAAATCCGAGATAAGTGGTTGTGCCAGAATTTTTTTTTCATTCAGCTACACAGATATTTTATTATTGATTAATTTTTTTCTAGCATAACCACTTATCCCTACAAGTTTTTTCAAGAGAGCAAAAAACTTTCCTACATACTGCGTTATTGGATAAAAACATCTGAATTATCAGGAAGTCAATTCCATAAAACATCAGTAACGTAATATCATGTAGTTATATCTTATGATTTTTCATGGAATTGACTTTCTAATAATTCAGACGTTTTTATCTGATAACGGAGTGTATAGAAAAGTTGTCTTCCCTCTTAAAAATGTTGCTGGAATGAGTCGTGATGCTAGAAAACAATTGAAATAATCATAATAAAATTGTGTGATAAGATATCTGTCTACAGTGCACTCAATTTGATTTGTCACACATTCAGAAGACTGTAAAATATTTATTTTTAGAGCTAAAAGGTCGAACAAAAAAAAATAATTGTAGGGTTTTTCGTGAAGTTTTGTGCTGTCGACTACAATATTTTATAAACTGTCAAATGTCAAAATAATCGACATATCTTTTTTCTTATTGACACCCCATAAATTATTACATATTTAGAAAGGCGTCTTTTTTCTGATCACGAAAATATAGCACGCATGCCCTTTCTACTCAATCGTTTAGAGGAAATTGTTATAAATCTGGATAAAATTCTAATTTACCGGCGTGTTTTTTTTGTTATCAATAATTGTTATAGTTTTTGTTTTAATATTTAGCAAGGTATAGAAGATTTTCTGGTTTGTAAATACAGCATTCAATGAATAACCCAAGTTGGGAATGAACACATCAATTTATTTTTAACTCACTCACTGTTAAAGAACAGTATTCACGTATGACATTTAACGATTCGAGTGCAAACATTACAATTATTGGAAACAAATGAATAAACTCTTGTATCTTTATGCTGAGAAATTGAAATTTCAATCATATTTATACTAATTTGTGCTAAACTAGAGAAAAGAAAGGGCATGTGTGCTATATTTTCGTGAAAAATGACGCATTTCTAAATATGTAATAGTATATAGGGTGTGTGATTTGAAAAAAAAAGTAAGTTATGTCAATAATTTTGACATTTGACAGTTTATAAAATATTGGAGTTAATAGCACAAGACTTTACGAGAAACCTCACAGTTCCTTTTTTTGTTCGACCTTTTAGCTCAAAAAATAAATATTTTACAGCCTTTTGAAAGTGTGACAAATTAAATTGAAAGCACTGTACCTTGATTGAACTTTCTTTTTTTTTTGGCACAATCACTTATCCCGGCGAAATTTCTCAAGAGAGAGATAAACTTCCCAATACATTGAGCAATTAGATAAAAACATCTGAATCACCAAAGTCAGTGCTGAAAAAAATCAAAAGAAATAACTACATATGACGTCACCATAATACTTCCGGTTGATCACAACCGGTCGCCATAGAAACAAAACACGTAATTTCATAGTCCAAGACTAACAATGCTTGTATTTATAATAAATTGAAAGAATGTAGACTCTTGAATTAGTTTTGAAAGACCTGGAATGAGTGAATGGCTTCATCTTGCAAACTTGCCCAAATAGCTAAGCTGTCACAAGCTTTTTGCGAAATTGTTTCCACTGATTAGAATCCGCCTGATGCCTGATGTTTAGTTCAATCTACCAAATTTTTTCCTTCAAAAATACTTTTCTCATATTCCTGGAAAGTTCCCTGATCCAAATCCGGCCTTTGAAAAATTTCGCCGTAATAATGATCGGGGTGTTTCTTACCAGAAAATGTAATTTTCTTTTCCCCTGAGAATAACGTTTTGTAGCGTGGTTTTCGCCAACCTCTTCACCATACTTCCCGGGCTAAAGCCAACTAGATATTTATGGAGACTAGTCAATGGTTTTTTTTGTGTTTCTAGCAACAGCTGCAGAGAAACATGGAGCTTGATAGCAACTTCGCTGGACTCCTATGGCTATTCGTGCGTTGAATTGTTCAACTAAATCAGTCGTGACATTTTCTATATAATATTTGATTTTTGAACAACTCTCATGTTTACCAGAAATGTGACTGATGCCGTTCAAAAGATAGTTTATGTTAACGATCTCTTTCTTTCGTCTGTTTTGCTCTGTGCTTTGACTACAGCACTTCTCCACCGTAATAAATTCGCGGATATTACATTTTTTACAGAGCCTGGAAGTCCTCTTACTCTCGAAGTAACCCGTTGGAATAATTTCGTTGGTTGGTACATTCGAATTTTTGGACGGTGCAGTTTTTATAAGGACAACTATTAAATACTTTTTCATAAAAGCTGCTATGGCCATCCGCTATCATCTTACTACATACTAAACCATGCATTTCCAAGCTAGCAATTACTTCAGCTTCCATTGCTATCAAAAACGTTTTCATTAAATCATTACCTTATATCCTAGGGAACGTACTAAAAACGTTCTTGACGTTAAACGAAAGTTCTTCGTCGGCAAAAATAACGTGTACTCCGTTGTGAAACGACTAAAAAACCACTTTTTCTAAACTTTTTTTTGGACGTGTTGAAAACCCAAATATAGAATGTTTACTAAATGTTCTGTAAATGGTCAAGAACGCCAAAAAACATCCAATCCCCAAAATAATTTTAAACTTAGGTTTTTCCTATTCCTAGGTCAATCTGACACAACATAAGAAATGCTCGCAGATATAATGATGCGGGCTGATGAACTGTTCATGAAAAAAAATATTCAACAGTGGAATTGATGCAAACTACCTATAATTCAGAATCAAATAAAATAAAATAATAAAAATAATAGCGAC
Organism: Orchestes rusci; assembly: GCA_958502075.1. Taxonomy (NCBI): domain Eukaryota; kingdom Metazoa; phylum Arthropoda; class Insecta; order Coleoptera; family Curculionidae; genus Orchestes; species Orchestes rusci. The sequence continues at coordinate 13,203,764 of OY293312.1, read as the reverse complement.
TTATTTAATAGCGGGTGTTGGGATCGAGAATAAAGAAAACACTTTTCTAAATGGCCAACGTTTGGCAAAAATTTATTTGCATCCTCAGGGTCCTAGGACAAGAGAGAAGGTGTAATCTAAGTGAGGTACATGATATGACTACACTTTCCTTACCAAGGTACAGATTGGAGAGTGAGAGGTTGGTCGACAACATATACAAACAAAGAATTAATATTTCTTACACTAAGTTGTGGTTTCTTTTGGGATAATTATTTTTACTAATAGAAGGAATTTATATAAAAAATAAATTTACATATTTCTTTAAACATTTGACTTGGATAGGAACTGAAATATAATTCTGACGATATAACCTCAAAAAAAATTAAACTACATAAATTCTGATCAGGACCTAAACATAAATAAAGATAAAGAACTGAAAAGAACAATAATTCTGGAGAGTCAAGAAAATGTATTTATTTCTTATTCGAAAGCTCCCTTTTTGCTTTGCCACGTTTAAGCCAAAATCCAATAGCAGATTCTGTCTCTTTTCGGTCTTTGATAAAAGAAACCTTATCTGCAGCTTCTGTGATGAGATGAAAAAGAAAATGGCAAAGTGATATCTTTCAAATCAATCAACTTCTGGCTGGTAAAAACCATACAAGAATTATTTTTTACAAGGTTTTGGATATAAAAGTGTTTGTTGCCACCGATTTGAATATCAAATTACTTGAAAGTGTGCAGAAATATTTCCAAAATGATACAGACTTAACTATAGATGAGCTATGAACTTATAGCGGAAAAGTGAAAGAAGCTTCTGATTGGGTAAACCTACCAACAGTCGCTTCAGATACGGACAAAGTGCTGAAGTTCTCCTTTCCTTTCCTGCCATAAAAACTATACCTCATGGCTGAATCATCCGATGCTAGAGGCGCCAAACACCTTCTTATGTAATCTCCAGTTGTGAAACCACCCATCTTCGAAAATTCTTTGACCTTCAAGGACATTTATTTTTTAAATTAAATAGATCATAATAATAATTGATATTACCAGAGACACTTATTTTTAATTTTTGAAAAACTCATTGAACGTTGAAAGATCCTCTTTTGTTGTCATTGGATAATCGACTCGAACCTGATTAAATAAATTTTGTGTATATGAAGTGGCATATCTGATGCGTTAACATTTTATAAATTCTCAACTTTTGATAGAATATCACAGCAATTGCTCTTTATTACAAAAAGAGTATTTTTCTCTTCTGTGTTTTTCGTGCTACAAATCTTACACACATTTTTAAAATTCAGTGTGGATACAAAAGGATTTTTTTTAAAATAATTTCACGAACACTGCTCATATTAGACTTTTGAAACTCAATATGTATAGAGTAGTCAGAGAATGAGTTTACCTACTGATTAAAAAAAAATCTTATTCTTTAAAAATTACAATTTTTCTCTTGTATACTAAATAATGAGCAAAAAATCCACGTGAGAATTACAGACAAAAAATGGATGCTACCTCTGCCTATTATCTTTAAGGTAAAAATCGCATAGTAATGTGAATTTCTGTTTTTTGCGGAAACATTTTTTTGGTATTTCAACCCCCAACCCGTTGTCTTTACAAGAACTGCTCGAATCAATGGACTGTATTTTGTGTAAAGAAAACACGCAGCTTTCTTTAAAAATTGGTTTTTTGATTCGTAGCTTTCAATAAGTTTCAATTCATATTTCGATCTGACAGTTTCTCCATTTCACCTTCTTCCACCGGCACCGGTGACCAATGTTCCAAAACTACATTCAATATCGAACATACCGCCGCTTTTGAAATAACATGGTTTTAACAAATTTGAACAAAAAACTAAAACTGAATCTTGAAGATAGGTATCCTCAGTTTTCAATGTCAGTCTGTACAGCTCTGCTGCAAAGACAGACGAGTCTAATCACAAAATAGTAGTTTCGAGATAATCAACAAAAAAAGATTTTATCAATCCAAACGTTTCTTCAGCACTCGCAAGCTCCAGGCTAAATAGAAACCTAGAGTTTTACGAAGGGGTGATTATCCTTAGTAAGAAAGACTAGAATGCATCCGTCCACACTCAACAGTTTTTTTTTTTTTAAATTCACTTAGCAACAATGGACATCAGAACTTTTTTTAGAAACCATCGTTCAATAAATGAGCAGCACTGTTATTTTCAGGTAGACTTTTCCAAAACGGCGTCCTGCTGCCACTCATTTTTGATACCAACCTTGTCATAAAAGTTTCTTTTTTAGAAGTGGAGATTCCCCTTGGTGCCTGGATATGGTTGGGCAAAGATGTGAGAGGAGATTTTTTTCAACACGTTTTCAATGCTTGTATATTCACATGCCCCATAATCTGTTTTCACCAGTAGGCAATCACAGCCTTTGACAAATTTGACAGCTACTATATCCTTGAAATAGGGCGATTGGTTTCCGTCCGATTTTTTTCTATGCGGAATTTTTAGTTTGTTTTTCAGTTTCATGAAATCCGAAAACTTCATCTCGATAATTTTCATTCTTTTTGAGGCGACTTGGACACATTCTTTGAAATCTGTGAAGTCTTCAACATTCCCTTTTTTCCGAACAGCTTGCTCAATCTTTCCATGAAAACCATCAGCGGCCATATAGGTATGACCAGCAATCAGATATTTTATGGTAATAGACTTGGTATCACAAGCAATCGAGTTCACATGGTTCAAAATGGCAGAAAAAAACACATTATTTTTGTTTTGGCCACCACAATTGTCTAGTCAAAGAATTTGGTGTTCCACATCTTTGTGAGATTCCAGAAATTTCCAAAAAGCCGATGCCATATCTTCTGCTCGTCTTCCAGCAATTACCTCTTGCCAAAGTACACAAACATGGTCATATTTGCTCGAGATTGCTCCAAACGTTTCGTTGAACAAGACAGGTCTTGATGTAAAAAATGCATCTTGGATTTTGGGAATTCTTGGCAGTAGAAACACTTTCTTTAAATCGGCGGTATAAACACGAAGACATTTCAGTTGGTTCGCCAGGTCGCCATCGCTTCTATCCGCTCTCACTTTTTGTAACCTCAAACCCGGTTTTTTCAAATATGAACAAGTCAGTGATTATAAACTCACCAATGATAAATGTACTTCTTTTGCTTTCAGGTTGTCCTCCGTAGGATTCATATCCATTCCAGTACAGTATCCCCATTTGTCGGCTTCGACGTTATAGAAGCCAATGTTCATAGAATCAACCACCTGTCGATACTTTTCATAAGATACTCTTGTTTCCGCTGAGTTTTTGAAATCTTCGTACATATATTTTATGGTCAGATCCGAAGGAAGATATTTGCGGGTAGGGGCCTTTTTACGGGGTGCAAGCAGATTTGTTCCATGATCATCCCTAGCGGCCTTTAAAAGACACTGCATAACCGTGGTACTGTTAGAGTCCAAGGTATTGAGGAGTATTTCTGACACACTTCAATCTTTTCCCCATTTGTATCAAGGGTATACTTCCTTGTATAGTTTCTCTTGCTGTTCTCTACTTTTCGCACTGAATAAGTTTCAGTGACCTTGCAAGACAACCATATCTTTTGCTCTTTTTTGTTCATTTGCCAGAATTCATCATGAATCTTCTCTCTTTCTGTCTTATTCATCAAGTCATCACGTTTTTCCGATTTACAGCTGCAAGCAGTATCAATCATCGGATGTTCATTCCTGGCATTGGTTTTTCGGTCTTCCTCAGTACGGGCTCTCTTTCTTTTGATTCGATTAGCTCCTTGAGATATGTTATCTTTATTTATTGTGATGTCTTCCACAATTTCAATTTCAGAATTTTTCTTCTCACTGGGCAATGCGTGTATTGTTTCTTGAGGTTCAGTATGTTCGTGGTGTTGAGAAAAGCCTTGATCATCAACAGGATGAGTAGAGTTGGCATTGTTGGCAACGATCATAAGAATTTCAGAATCTTCCTTCTCATGGGGCAATGTGTATATAGTTCGGTCGTAGTGTTGAGTAGAGACTTGATCATCTACAGGATGGGTATAGCTTGAACGGCTCACGAGAAATTCAGAGTTTTTTGGAAATAGATCTTTTTTGACAGAATCGACTCTCTTTTTCTTAATTATCTGTTCAATCTCTGAATCAGACGATTGATCGTCGTCAATACCTGATGGCATATAGTCAACATCTGATTCTCTGTTGTCTTCTGAATCCTCAAATTCTGGGCCGAATTCTTGTTCCTGAAATACAGAAGAGCATGCACATATTTTTCTCATAGAAAATATGTATTTGGAAAACTCCGGTTATAAACTGGTCATATTTTGCCCATATCAAGACACTTTTCAGTAACGGCTTGGGAACAGTTCAAAACACTGGCACATATTGATTATCTATTATTTGAGCTTGTGAAAGATTTGATTGTCAGATTTTATTAAACCTTTCTAAAACTTGAAACCATACCTACTTTTTGTAATATACCTGAACGCGTATTCTTGAATATCTGGAAGGAGAACTTTTGCGGGAAGTGGGCGGGGTTCACCATAATTCGGCGAATGTCATATTCTTGAAAATTTCACGGGTGATTTGAACGTTTGCGGGAAATTCAACTCCCGCGTTTCTAGTCCAGCGTTGTCAGATCATACTACATAATACATAATTGCACCATAATTTCGATCGAATCAATAATTTAGCTCAATACCAATTCACTTTGCTTCGGTGTTTCCTTTTTCCTTAAAAAAAATCCGTGGTTATTTCAAATTCAAAATGTAAGGCTTACATTTAATTTCACTTCGAAGTGGAACTGTCAAATTTCCACTTGGCAAACGGGAATCATATGCTACCAAATACATTGTCTTTGTGTTCAAAGTCACGCTCACGCCAAATTCAAGGTGGCTGGTAGCATATGATTACCGTTTGCCAAGGGTAAATCTGTCACTTCCACTTCGAAGTGAAATTTAGATAAATAAGAATTAGAAACGCTTGCATCCAATGATTGGGATCTATGTTCTAAGCTTGCATCGCTGAGCGTTTCTAACCTCACAATTTCATTATTTTCTTATTGAACTTATTGAAGACGATTTTGTAAGGTGTTTAATAACATAATAATAATGGATGTAGATGATTTTGATGATATTACCTTGAATGACATGATTCAAGAAGATCCAGAAGACGCGGCAGAGGCGATGTAAATTAAGAGGGATGTTTTGCCTCGAAGAGATCCTTACACCCTCTCTGACCATACATTTCTGAAACTCTTCCGTGTCAGTAAGAATTTATGTGAGGAAATAGTGGACATGGTCACTCCATATGTGACTGGACCAAAACGATCGTCCGCATTAACAGTAACCACAAAGGTAAGTATGTTTGCTGAACTACTCGTAATAGGTATCACAAAAATGAAAAATATCTTGAGTACAATGTGTTTTTATTCTGAAATTCCAATATTTTCATATGGAAATCGATTGATAACTTTTTAAAATATCAATTACAGAATGGTTCTTTGTTATTTCAACATTTTATGGGAATTTTTTTAGACAAACGGTACTCTCTCTCTATACAAAACAAAAACTCTATACATTAATGCTTATAAAAAATATCAATTTAGCCTCACAGACAGTTTGTTTTTTGGAAAATTATTAGAAAACAAGAGTATTTGGAGCGATAAACTGTCCCGTAAGCTTCCAAATTGAAAAAAATAAAAGAAAAATCCTGTTTTTGTAGCAAAGGTAGTATTCTACTCTTTTTATAATCCAAAAAGTGTCTAGGTATATTAAGGGAAATGTTCGTATAGTATGATATCCTAATTATTATAGTAACTTACCGTTCCAGTTTTTGTATTTATCAAAAGTATTTTATTGCAGGTACTAGCAGCATTAAGTTTTTTTTGCATCGGGCAGCTACCTGGAAATCACTGGTAGCAATAGCTCTGTTGCAATAAGCCAGGCTTCAATCAGCCCGTGTATAAAAGAAGTCACTACTGCCTTTAATAGACCAGAAATTCTTAGTGTAAGAATTCGCTATCCTAACACTATCGAAGAATTTTAGGCACTACGTACCAGGTATGTACCAGTTAGAACTATACAATTATTGTAAGTTCGAAGGTTCGATTGCCTACAGATAGACACACAGATTTGAGTCAGTTCTATTTTTGGTAGCCCTCTCGAATTATGCAAAAACAAACAATAACCTCAAAATGTGATTTCCATACAAGATCACAAAATCACAATACTTTTTTTAAAGAGCTGTAAAAAACATTACCTTCTACATAATTTTTGTATCTATAGCCCATTATTTTCTGTATTTCAGTTTTCACGTCAAATACCATTCCCTCAATGTCCAATTGGTGGGAGGTTTTTGCTTGAACAGAATCATATCCCTACTTATTTTTCGATAAAGAAAAGTTACTCTTTAAATAAGAATATTTGAGATAAAAGGAACATGATCATTGATCATCTTTATTGATAGTTCTCTACTATTTTGATCAACATGATTTTTTATATTATCGCTATTACATTCCAGATTTGCGATAACAATCTGAAAATTCTCAACTGCAATGCCAGATTTCCAGATTCGACTCATGACGCATACATTTTGAGACAGTCAGCTATTTCCAATTTTATGGAGAATATTTACAGAAGAAATACTTTATTTTTTCTAATGGGTGATTCGGATAAAAACTGAAATACAATAATTTTTCTGTAGCAAAACAACATTTCTTAAAATAAATTGTAAGAGGTTTCAAAATAATTGCATCAGTTCGACAAAATATAGATATAGGTACAGGTTCGCCCGGACTTATATTAGGTATAAAAATGAGAAAGAATATGAAAATCTAATTAAATGGGATACATTGAGGTGCACCAAGTTCTATTTAGCGTCTAAAACATATTTTTTCAAAGTTATGTTGTCATCAAAGATTTTTTTTCGACGAACGAGACGACGAAAATACAGGTATCCACATGTGGTATCCACGATATATGGACAAGTCTAATTTTTCTAAACACTACCCAAGTATTTGTTTGTAGAAAAAAAGTTAGAACTTGAACATCAAACTAAAAAAAAACAATTCACAAAGATATTTTATTAGCCACTGCCACTACTGATCAGACGGTTCATGGAAACCAAACTTGCGTTCGATGATCAATTTTTCTAATTTTGATGACGAGAAAGCGACATGTCAATTGGAATTCCACAAGTACACGAAATTCGGCCCTAGAGTTCAATCCAATTCACCACATTTTAACCGATTCTTGATATTTTTCCCCGTTTTTATGATAAAAGCCCGAGTCGTCGAATTAATGCTTGTACATTGTTATCCACCATAATGTCGCCCCCCTTCAACTTTTTTATTTCAACTGTCATATAAAATTTGTAGGTCATGAATATGTATTTCAAAAACCGTTGAATTAAAATATATTATGGTATGTTGAATGAAATATGTTTAGAATTTTACGAGGGAAAAATTTTTTTTTCAAACATTTTGTACACGGCGACATTACGGTGGATCACCCTGTACATCACTCTTGAGCTGGAATATCTTGATTGAAATAAAATGCTTTGTTTTCTAAAATAGAAGCAAAGCCAAACTCGGACAACAAATAATTATTTTTATTCGCCTTTCAGGATATCCTACCAGGCCCTGGTTGTTAACTCCATTGGGGAATCCTCAAGATGCTGGCGAGCAAAACTACAACGACCGATTTTGCTCCATACGTTCCACAATCGAGAGATGTAATGGGGTTTTGAAAAGTAGATTGAGATGCCTTCTAAGACATCGCACATTGCATTACAACCCGGTAATGGCAGGAAAAATCATAAATGCATGCGCTATTTTACACAATTTATGTATTGACAACAATATCCCAGAGATTGATGAGCCACACGAAATTCAGGAACCCGATTACGGCCTTTATGCTGCCGAAAATCATGTGGATCAGAGGGCAGCTAATCCAAATTTAGCTATTGCGAGGGAAATTCAGCGAAACATTATTGTAAACAACTTTATTTGATACATTCCATTTTTTTTTTTTTAATAAAAACTATTCATCGAAAAATATAGTTTTTTATTCAGTACTTATAACAGTTTTAATAACAATCTTTAAAATGATATACATATCCAACTCAAGGTACCTGTAGGATTACTTCAAAAATCACAGCCTTTACTCGAATAATAATAATGATAATAATAAACTAATAATTAATAGTAAACACAAGTAACACGCCTTAACATGTTAATTACCATTAATTTCTGAGAAATTTGAACAAAAATGAAGAAGTTAGGGCAATTTCGCAGCAATAACAATAAGTGTTTCAGACACTTCCTTCATCACCCTCGTTTTTTCCTGATAATATTCATGTTTTTTTTCATAGTGCTTTCGTAATATTTCCAACTTTGCTTCTCTATATCTCTCTGTTGATGAGATGCCCTGCTCGCTAATTTTCAAAAAGTTTTTATTGTTCCTTACACTTTCCTTCAATCTTGAAGATTTTGTAGACCTATTTTCTGGTGGGTTTTGAGGAGTGTTTTGTATAGTCGCAGTCTCTTCATTTGCCCCTAAGACTGAAACCCCGACGAAGGGTGTAGTATCCAAATCAGGAGGCTGTAACTTTTCCGTGTCTTTTTGAATAACAGAAATATTGGTCATGATATCAAAATCATGGTGGATTATCTTGATGTCCATGTCATCATGACCAGACACATCATTTGCTGTCTGGAATAAAAATAAAAAAGACTAGTTCCTATCTGTCAAATTTACCCTTTTTGAGTAGACTATGTTGTTGAACAAAAAGAGAAACAAAAAAGGTTTTTTTCAGAATAGTCCAGTAATCCAAGGTTCAGGAACGGCGTTTCCTGGACAAAGGTGTAGAAGTTTTTTTCTCGCTGGTTCTATATGTTTTTTGATCTGCTGAATCCGAGTTTGAGGTTTGCTACCTCGCGCGGCTTCACAACGAAAATTGCTGAAAGCCACAAAATTTCGACACTTTTTTCGGTTTTTTTAGTATAACTTGAAAACTAAGCGTTTTTTGATAATAACTATGCAACACAAAATTAAAGTAGCCGAAATCCCATACAAATACCTATAATCACTTTTAACACTGGACATTCCGTGACGTCGATAGATTGGGTAGAACTATGGCATCTCTTGACGTTTCGTCAAAAAGTTAAATACATTATTTTAAGTTCGCGCTTTATACACTTCCAAAATCAATCATTTCATGACTTTCTGGTATGTCCTTGTTACATCTAAGGAATTGGCAAACATGAGTGATGTCCGTATACACTCATGGTCAGATAAATATCACATGCCTAAAAGTTTGATGAAATTTTGATTCTGCATCAGTGATCAAGGAAGTAAAGCTGCATTTGAGAACAAAAATGTGTTAAGGTCCCTTTCGTCACGTTTTAGAAACAAAGGATTAAAACTGTATCTGTGTAATTTCATAGGTAAGCTATCCTTTGTTCAATAATTATTATTGTGAAATTTTCAGGAAGTACATATATTTAGCCAACCTTTCGAATGGTGCTAGCCATTTTTATCAAAAGTTACACAAAAAAAGTTTCATTTTTTACCCTTCTTTTGAACGTGACAAAAGGGCCCTAAACAAATTCATGAAAAAAATCCCTAGATCACGTAAACTGACAAATGGATTGAGGTTTTCAAATGCATCATTACTTTCTTGATCACTGATGCAGAATCAAAGTTCCTTCAAATTTTAGACATGTGCTATTTATCTAAACATGAGGGTATATGGACCTCACACACTTTTGCCAATTCCTTAGATGTAACCAGGACATACCAGGCAGACATGAAATAATTGATTCTGGAAGTAATAGAGCGCGAACTTAAAATATTTTCTACCGGATTTATCGAACTATCGACTTCGTGGAATGTCCCGATTTAAAAGTAATCATACGTATTTGTGGAGAATTGTTCAACTTTAATTTAGTGTTTTCAATTATCATCAAAAAATGCTTAGAAAGAATGGAAAAAGTGCCGACATGTTGAGGTTTTCTGCAATTTTCGTTGTGTAGCTGCCACCTGGCGAAGTAGCAAGCCACAGATTCGGATTCAGCAGACCAAGAAACAAACAGAACTATTGGGAGAATATCTTCAACACTTTTATTCTAAAAAAACCTTTGCTTATTGGAGTAGAAGTAAATCAAGCTATGTCAGAATATTCCACAATTTCAAATACGGCCAAAGGAAGCTTGAATGACAACTTTCAAATGATATCCCAACTTTTAAATAAGACAGGGTTGATATAGAAAGTATCACTCTAGTGGTTCATACCTCCCCGATAATATTTTCTGTAAATTCAAAAGGATCTGGAACTACTGTATTCCCCTCAACCGCTACCGGTGTTGAGATTTCCATAATTTTTTGGTCGGTTGTTTTGTCCGTCTCTGATGATGGCGGTGGCATTTCCGGAATTCTTCCTGTACCCATTTTATACATCTTTTCTTTTGATACCTTATTTTTGACATTTTGTCTAACATCCCTCCAAGTCTACAGAGGGCGGAAGTTATACATTTCATTGTATACAAATAAATAGTAAACTGACAATGTTATAAAAAAGTAGAAAGCAAGTTACTATGTACAGGGTGTTTCCGTATATTTCGTCTGCAGACTAACTCGCATATTATGCAAGATAGATAGGGACTTTAAATACAAAGTTGGTGGGTATTAACATGAACCGCCAGAAAAAAATATTTTTTTGTATACCGAGTGCACGAGAAAAGTGCGGCAGACACAACTTGCATTTTTTTAAATGGAACACCCTATAAATTATTTTATAATCAAATAGACATTATTTTTCTGATCTCAAAAATATACAACATGAAAGAATTCCTTCTAGCCGTTTTCAAAATATTTGAGTTTAAAGGTTGGTTTTATGGTATTGCCAAATTGTAATCTATGACTTGACTACAATAATTGTTTGGATGTTATTAATAGTGCGTTTAGCTATTATTTAAATAACCATTTCACGGAGTGGATAGGAGCCCATGGCACTATCAATTGGCCACCAAACAGTCCTGACCCCATTGGATAGTTTTCTATGATACTATTTGAAGAATAAAGTCTATCAAGAAAGAAGGTAAAATTTGGTAGATTTGAGAGAAAAAATTCAAGATGCTTTTGATTCTCTCAGTGACCTCCCTGAAGATATTTTGAGTGCTTTGGCGAAATTGGCAAGGGACTACAGAAAATGTACTGTGAATAATGGCGGGCATATTCAATAATTGCATTTTATGATATCAATTTATTAGTAATATAATGTATTCACTTGTTTTATTCGTTTTTTTAGATTATTGGAAGGATAAAAATTAATAAATAATGTTCAAACAATTATTGTAGTCATAGATACTACAATTTGGCAATACCAAAAAACCTACTTTAAAACTCAAATATTTTGAAATCGGCTGAAAGGAATGCCTACATGTTGTATATTTTTGAGATCAGAAAAATAATGACTATTTGGTTATAAAATAATATATAGGGTGTTCCATTTAAAAAATGCAAGTTGTGTCTGTCACACTTTTCTCGTGCACCCGGCATACAAAAATATATTTTTTTCTGGCGGTTCATGTTAATACCTACCAACTTTGTATTCAAAGTCCCTATCTATCTTGCATAATAAGCGAGTTAATCTGCAGACGAAATATACGGAAACACCCTGTACAGTGCTTTTGTCTCGTCTTTTTTGAAAGAAGCAACACTGGGATTTCCATGTAACATTTTTAGCCCATATTACAGCCAGTTCTACTGGAGTACACAGCTAGAGGATACTTTAGGATACTGCTCGGCTGTGAATGGAAACACGTTAAACAGTGAAATACTGTTTGATTATTATTAATTGTATTACCTCGATTATACTATTAGAAATAAATGTACTTTATTGAAATTTTACAATCAAAAGCATTTTTTCAATCTTTGTTCACGTTATTTTTGGCTAATTGATAAAATATATAATCTCGAAGCACCAAAGTTTATTCCGGTTCCCCGTCTACAGGGATATTCATCTTCTTTTGACACCCACCTAGAACAGCTCTTATTATGAGTAAAAAAGAGTTTGAATACAAAAGTCTATTTTCACGATTTTGGTGATAAAAACAACAATGGAAAGATTGATTAAGTCATTTTTTTAAATGAAGCACCTTCTATAGTGAACTATCTCTTTGTTCTGATTTCAAATAATTATATTTGATTTATTTGTATGTGGTTCAGCTAATTTTGAAATATTCGGCTTAAAAAAAAAAAAAATAAACAACAAACATTTACAATACTAACTCAGTCATAGTAGTCATAGTCATAATATATATTAAATAAAATTATTTTGTTGCTATGTTTACGATAATTGAGAACGTCGACGTTTTCGAGGCAACTTGTTTATATTTCGAGCAACAAACTGTTATCAACTCAAATATTTCAAAAGTGACAGAAACAAATATATCATATTATATTTGAAATCAGGATAGAGACTTCTTTTTTTAGCCGATAATATACAGTGTTCCATTTAAAAAAAAATGACTTGATCAATTTTTTCAATGTAGTAAAGTCTTTTTTTTATTTCCGCTATTACCTACCAGTACTACGTGAAAAAACCGGAAACTCTAAAATTCAAAGTTTTTTTCTATATACGGGTGTCAACGAATAACGTTAGTAACTTGGGGGGGTGATTGTATGTGATATGGTGGTAAGTCATATAACAAAAATTCGAAATCTCAATATTTTTCGAGTTACAAGCAGTCAAAGATATTATTTTATCTTGACATTGATACATTCCTATTATTTCTTATCGAATCGAAATGACATTTGGTACAAAGTTTGAGCTTGTTCATCTGTAATGGTCTATGGAGAAAACGTTTCTCTACTCCGCCTTTAGAGGGCGCTTTACCTGAAATCCAAATTTCATATTTCGCATATCTTTTTTGTCTTGATAGATTTCTCAAAAACAAATACGCCGTTCTAAAGATTGCGCAAGACTAGACAGAAGATGTACCCTTTGTATGGGTCGATAAATTTCACCGTTTGGCCGAAAATCGACATTGAAGAAACTCATGTGAAAAAAAAGTTGTTTTGAATGACATGATAACAAGCAAAATACAACACAAGAACAACACAAAACAAAATCAACAACAAAAAACAACACAGGAACAACAAGGGCAACAACAAAAACAAACACAAAATCATCAACAAAAATAGAAAAAACTGTTGTGTTTTTTATTGTTCTTGTGTTGTTTTTGTTGTTTTTTTCTGTTTATGATGTTTTTGTGTTGTTTTATGTTGTTATCATGCCATTCAAAGCATTTTTTTCACATGAGTTACTTTATTGTTGATTTGCGGCCAAACGGTGAGATTTATCGACCCGTACAAAGAGTACTTACATCGAGACTTACCTACATTATAATTCAGGTTTTCAGGGTTTTGATTTTTTGGAAAACACATCAATTTTTATTTTTGGATGCGTTTTTCTTAATCGAAAATTCATGTATACAGGGTGCACCAAAAGTAAGTTACGACTATCAACTTTTTTTCAAATGAAAACACTGATTTTTTATCTCATTTTTGAATTCTGTGTGAGATTCGAAGTATATTTCATATAATCCTCATACCTATATCCGACCGTTTTTTAGAAAATCACCTTTTAAATCCATAATATATTTATTTAAAAAACAGGCGAATGTTTGTATTGATTTGATAAATGGATGAAATATCCAATCAGCGCCGTCCACATTAAACAAGAAGTAACTTAGCAACTAGAAAAAAACAGAATCGCGTACTTAGTTGCCTATTTTTATATTCACAGCCAAGAGGCAGCATTAAAAAAAATTACACGATTATATTTTTTTTTGTTAGTTACCACTAATTAACGTTAGTGATTGAACATTTAATTCAAATTTTTAACCAATACAAACATCGACCAGATTCAGAATGATCAATATTATAGATTTGAAAAGCCATTTTCTTGAGAACGGTTGGATACAAGCGAGGATACAGGTATGGGGTATGTTGCATGAAGCATACTCAGAATTTCACGCAGAATTCAAAAATGGAAATAAAGAATACATGTTTTCATTTGAAACAAAGATGTTGATAGTCTTGACTTATTTTTGATTCATCCTGTATACATGAATTTCCCATGAAAATAACCGCATCCATCACAAATGAAAACCGACGTGTCCGAGCGTTTTCCAAAAAATCAAAACCCTGAATTTGAAAAGCATTTGATCCTTATTTAAGCCGGTCACTGTATAGATAATTAGATAATCGTGTAGTTCAAATAGAACTAGTGCCAACATGAGGTTAATTTAACATGGAAGTCCCTTAAACAAAACCACCACATATTGGAATAAAAAAATAGTTGCATTCAAAAATATATTTTACCTTGTTCCACTGGGTTGGTGTCTTTATTGCTCCTCCCGGTATGGAGTTGAGGGTGGCTGTTATTTGTCCCCAAAGTGCATCTGCAACGACTTTTGTAGGTATATGAAGGACTGAACTTGCCCTTCTGCATTTCTGGCCTTGCGTATACGAAATCCACCAATATTTCTTTCTGCTTTGCAGTAAGCTGCCTTGCTTTTGGTTCACTTTCAGTCATGTTAGTGTTATCTACCAATGTTATAAAAATATATACTTTCAATTATCAAGCATAATAATAATTTTCATTCTTATTAGTTTTTCCGAGAGTTTTTCTTTATTTTGCTCACATCCTTTTTTGAACAGTGTATCCGATAATTAATGTCTAAATTCATTATTCTTGTGAATAACAGGGCGAGACAGAGTAGCCCAAGAATAAGTTGCGATCATCAACCTATTTGTTTAAATGTAGATACGTAATTTCTTATTTCGCCAGCGAAAGAAATAGGAATATGAAAAATACCTAGTGAGAAAACAAAGGGAGCCCAAAATCATCATCCTCGATTTCTACTCTGCAGATCACGAAAATTAATCACTTACCAACGTTCAATTATCTCTAATTCCTAAACGAACTTTGCACCAATCACAGTCGATTCACAAACACCATATAAATAACAATAATAACGTAAACAAACAAAACTGATCTGAAATCTGAAATATAGGGTAAGATTCCCTCGTTACGTCTTGTTCTAGAACATGAAAAGACGTATGACATATCGGTACGTCAGATTTCCTCCCATTTCTCTGATTTGCATACGCGGCAACACTGCCTGCTTTCCAAGGATCTCAAGAATTCGGCACATTTATTGTTCCCGGGAGAAAAAGTGAACTAGCATTCCCGGGAACGTTCCCCTCACAGACAGTCAAGAAAACGGGCCCTGAACATGTTCTTTTGAACGACCGCACGGAATAAAGCAGGCCAGAAAGTATATCATAATGATTGTCGAATAAACTAACCCAAATTAACCCAAGGAAGCTCAAGATATTTGAGGTCATTAAGCAATTATACAAAAGTGAAACTGAAAAATCTTACTAATTTGTACAGGAACATAACCTCGATGTTCTAAATAATGACGGAATTAGTAATTTTTAATGAATTTCATGCGATTACTCACCATGTCATCATTTTCATGTATTTCTCTGCCCCAAATAGCAATCCTCTTTGCCCTTGAAATCATTGTGTAACTTGCGTCTACGGATAGCGCGGATACAAGTGAGCCGAACCAATCACCGCGAAGCAGCAAATTTGGGGTTAAGTTGACGTCTTGATGTTGTGATTTGTTATTGTTCAAGCAAAATTGTAAATTTAGAACGTGGAAAACTGCAAGTCAAACCAAAAAAGTCCGCTGTGTTATCCTGTGCAATGGAGTGCGGTGACTGCAAAAAACAATTTGTGAGATACAGTGATCTTAGAAGACACATTAAAAGATTTCACAGCAATGCACTCGAGCAACTAGCTCCATTGAAAAGATCATTGAAATCGTATGATTTCAAATGTGGATGTGGAAAAAACTTTTCTCACAAGAAAAACTTTGATGCACATTCCACATTGTGTATCAAACAAGACAGTGGGGTTTCTAGTGTGAACTCAAACAGATTTAAAAAGTGTCCTTTGTGTGCATACGTAAACCCGTTAAGAAATAATTTACATGACCATTTTCTTCAAGCCCATGATATTGAAATTATTATAAAATCATTAACATTCAATACTTTTGAAGAGTTCAATTCGTGGATGTCTACCATAGAGAAAGCAACCAAATCAAAATTTGTCAAATATCGAGGGCAAAAAGATGCGAAAATTGATTAACAAGTGAGCCGAACCAATAGCGATAATTCAGAATTCAGACAGTTCTCTCTCTTGATTCAAATTTCCGCGCCAGACTTATAAAGAGTAATACGTTACTTTAATTTTGCAAAAAAGTCTATTGTCTATTTCTTTCATAATATACTTTAATGCTGTCACGTAACAACTGTTGTCGAAGGTGATGTCAAAGTATGATGCGTTGCGAACTGGTTCTGGTTTTCTTGTGGATTATTTTCATAAGGGTATACATTATTTAATTCATTTACAGGGTGTTTCCGTATATTTAATCTGCAGACTAACTCGCTTATTATGCGGAAAGAAAGGAACTTTAAATACAAACTTGGTAGGAATTAACATGAACCGCCAGAAAAAAATTATTTTTTGTATACCGGGTGCACGAGAAAAGTGTGACAGACACAACTTGCATTCTTTTAAATGGAACACCCTATATATTATACTATGATCAAATAGACATTATTTTTTTGATCTCAACAATATGCAACATGTAGGCATTCCTTCTAGCCGTTTTCAAAATATTTGAGTTTTAAAGTTGGTTTTTTGGTATTGCCAAATTTAGTATCTATTACTACAATAATTGTTTGAACATTATTTATCAATTTTTATCCTTTCAATAATCTCAAATAACGAATATAACAAGTGAATACATTTTATTATTAATAAATTGATATCATGCAATGCAATTATTGAATAAGCCCGCCATTATTCACAACACATTTTCTTAAATGCATTTTATGATATCAATGTATAAATAATATAATGTATTCACTTGTTATATTCGTTGTTTGAGATTATCGGAAGGATAAAAATTAATAAATAATGTTCAAACAATTATTGTAGTCATAGATACTACAATTTGGCAATAGACCGTTTCCATGTGACGTAGAAAACATCTGATTCCTGAAAAAGCATGTTACACGTTTACAGAATGTTTTTTTTTTTGAAGTACAGTGACAGTTCAAAATTTTAGGTTGAAGTCGCCAAGGTTGTCAAAGTCATGCTCACGCCAAATACAATGTGGATGGTAGCATATGATTCCTGTTTGCCAAGCGGAAATTTGACAGTTCCACTTCGAAATCAAATTGAATGTAACTCAGGCATAACTTCAACCTTGAATTTTCAAATATGTCACAATTATTTTAATATGTCACTTTCAGGAATCAGCTGAGATTCGTGACGTACTTGGAAACGATCTATACCAAAAAACCAACTTTAAAACTCGAATATTTTGAAAACGGCTGGAAGGAATGCGTACATGTTGTATATTTTTGAGATCAGAAAAATAATGTCTATTTGATTATCAAAAAACCTACACCCAAATAGACCATGTGCTCATATCGAGAAGGAAAAGATCAGACTTGAAGGACGTGAGAACATACAGAGGTGCATGCGCGGATAGCGATCATTTTCTAGTGGTGGCAACGATCACACAAAAAGTAAAAAGGAGGATAACGGGAACAACCACTAAGTGGGACTTGAGAAAATTTGAAAGTGGCACAATAAAAACCAAATATGCAGCACGCATGAATGAAATTCTAGAACACCAAAGCGAAATGGAGAAGAATATACAGGATGAATGGCAACAAATCGAAAAATGCATAAATATAGTGGCAGGTGAAATTATAGGAGCAAGGAGAAAGGCTGACAAACAATGGTTCAATGAAGACTGCCGAGAAAGCATAACAAAGAAAGCAGAAGCTAGGTTAAAATGGTTAAATGGTAAAAGAGAGCAAGACAAACAAAGATATGACAAGCTTAGGAAGGAGTCAAAAAAAGTAATAAGAGAAGCCAAGAGAACATGGATACAAAACGAAATACATAAAATAGAAAGAGAAAGTCGCAACTCAAATACAAAACGATTCTATAAAAGGATCAGTGAACAATACAAAAACTATAAAGGAAAATCAATAGGCATAAAAAACAAGCACGGAAAAGTAGCCGAAAGCGAAGAGGAGTATAAAGAAGTGTGGAAACAATACTTTACAGAATTACTTTACGAAACCCCCCCAAACCACATAGAGACGCTATCTGAAAATGAAGAAAATTACGTAGCAAACACAAACGACTCAGATGACATCCCAAGTAGAGAAGAAATAAAGAACGTTATCAACAAAATTAAAAACGGCAAAGCGCCAGGTAGAGACGGAATCAACATAGAACTTATAAAGTATAGTGGTGGATCTTTACAAGAGAAGATATTCCAACTAATAAAGAGGGTTTGGACCATATACTTATAAATACAATATACCGCGTGCGTCCCATAAGGCAAATGAGAGGGATTTCCCGCGAAGAAGTGAGAAGGAGAATACAGAAGAATCCCATAAGGCAATCCTTGGTTAGGATTTCGATGTACTACCCATGCGCGAAATACCATTTTCTATTGGCTCGGTTTCAAATTGTCACGACGGAGACGGACAAGGAGCTAGAGCCGGCTGAATTGAACGGGAACCACAAAACAGGGGGAATGTTTTGTGACGGGAACGTTGAAAAGACGCCATTATTGATTCATGGTTGTTTGTTCTTTGTTGTGCTACCGTTGTTTTGGATTCTTTCGAAATAATCAAATTATATTGATGTTATTTGGTATATGAGGGCTGTTTGACATGCAAAATTCATATCTGAGCACGGAATTGCTCTTACTTTTAGGGGACGCCAATAACACCTGTTTGTTTGTATGTTTAAGCAAGCTTTAAAACATTTTTATTCAAACAGAGGAATCATTTAGGACAAAATAAGTTTAAATTAAGAATAATTTCATTGAATCCCCACATTACTGAAAATTACCGTGTATTACAGCGGTGCCTACTGCCTAGTGAAAGAAATTCCGTTGTTTTCCTTCCGACAAAATACGTTTTTTTTCCCACTGCCAAAAAAAAACGACTTTTTTCCTTCATCAAATACAACAACACATAAAAGAACTTGAAAAAAATCAAACCCAAATATTATTTCAGAAACTAAATCAATAAACCTAATTTTGTTCAGATTCATATTTTGAAAAACTCACTATGGTCCTCAGACCTTATATTCAACCATTTTTTAACAAAGAATCATTGCAAATTACGTAAATGAGTTGTTAATGGATAACTAACAAAACAGCAAACAAAAATTAAAAATTATTTTTTCCAAATTGGCCTGTTTTTTTTTTGGATAAAAAACACGTTTTTTTTTTAAACACTAACGGTGTCAAAGTTCTATTTTAAGGTTTTCATCTTGCGTTGCGCGACAAATGATTTGAGTTTACAAATTTGAAATATTTAAATTAAAGATATAAAACATGTTTTGTCCACAATAAATATTAATAATAATAATGAGTGCTATAATAATGACCAAGAGGCCGATATGCCGATATATATCGGTATCGACCAGGACATTATCGGTATCGGCTAAAAAAGTCATATCGGTCGATCACTACCGGTTATACATCAAAAATTGTACCTATAAGATATTTCCATATAAGTACATACATTTTATAATAAGACTATATTATAAAATGGTACATATTATATGGATATTTCACTAAATTTGAACTTGAAAACTGGAAAGGTCTGGAACAGTTTGTCGAAGTGTCTCTGAGAAGTAAGTATAAAGTTAGAAAGTTTAGTAAGACCTATGAACTGTGTGATTGCACTACCGCACAGAAAATTACTATTTTCTTTTGATTTTATAATAAAGTCCTTGACGGGCAGCTCTAATAAGCGATTATCTCCCTTAAACGGTCAAATTTCTTGGAACCAATTTTAAATCTATATTTTAACACATTTGTATATACTTTTATTTATAAGTATAATATGAACATTCGATGAAATTTTCTCTTAAGCGGGCACCTCCCATAAGCGAACAAAAAAGCTGGAACCGTGACTGCCCGCTTCCCGCTTATGGGAGCTTTTGTTTTATTTATGTATATTATGGCATATTCTAAAAGCTTGATTGATGGATTTTACCCTTATTTCATTAGTGAAAAATATACTTATGAATACAAATATGGTGGAAACCAAAAAAGAGCTGTTTGATTTTCCAAATCTCCGTGTATTACTCCTTCTGTTACAGAACTAGAAGAACGCCGATATCGGTCTACTCTCTATCCTCTATTCACCTACCTCTGAATTAATCTCACTTGATTTAAGATATCTACCGCAAATACCTCGAACTGTTATAAATGTGAGCGATAATAATGACAAAAACATTATACCTACCTAGGTACACAAAGTTTATAAAGTAAAACCTTACCAATCTGTGGTGATACCTATATTGCTTCATAAACTATTAAGTAACTATAATATTTCAATGTATAATCGAGAACAAATCACGAAACTAATTCAAATCGTTTTTGGATCAATAATAAATAATATTTTGTAGGGATTTTGTTGCACAAAAATGTTAAATCTTATGCAACCTCACACCTAAACACAAAATCCTGGATCAGATAAGATGAATTCATGAACATATTTTCCACTCATGCTCATAATATTTATCACCCACCCCAAATGTGAATTCACGTCATTTTTTTCCGGAATCCCGCGAAAAATTTAAAAATACGTCGATACAACAGCTGATATTAAGCATGCAGCACTGTTTCCGCCATGTTTCAGCCGGCAAATCACAATTCTCGAAAATCGATTCTGCGCATAATTCAATCTCCTAACCAAGGACAGACTTATGTGTAAAAGTATATGTCTGTTTCAACATCCTCGCGGGAGTCCCGACAAGCTGCCCGCGGTATATTGTATTTATAAGTATATGGTTTGGACAGAAGAGACAATGCCAAGCGAGTGGGAGATGGGACAAGTCGTAACTATACATAAGAAAGGCGACCAGCAGATATGCAGTAACTATAGAGGATTGACCTTGCTAAACGCGGCATACAAAGTACTGTCAACAATCATTCAAAACAGACTAATGGACAAAACAAGGCTCTTAATTGGACAGTATCAATGTGGATTCATGAAGGGCAGATCAACGACTGACGCTATACATATCCTCAAACAAATAATAGAAAAGGCTCATGATTATAAATTATGTACTGAGCTAATTTTCGTGGATTTTAAACAAGCTTTTGATTCGCTGAACAGAGACAAGGTACTGGAAGTCTTGGAGAAAATGGGAGTACAAGGAAAACTGAAAAGATTAATACAGATGACAATGACCAATACAAGAATTAGCATAAGAACACAAAAAGGAAACACAGAGGACTTCGAAATTAATAAGGGAGTGAAGCAGGGAGACACACTATCGACCACACTGTTTAATATAGCTCTGGAGTATGTGGTCAGAAAAATAAACAAAGGACCGTTGAGAACAAGAGAAGGACAAATAATAGCGTATGCAGATGACATAGTCATCATTTCAAAGAACCGTAAAACATCAGAGAACCTGTTAGAAGAAATTGTGAGGCAAGGAGGAAAGATGGGGCTGAAGATAAACACAGAAAAAACAAAAATTATGATAATGGATAAAGCAGTAGGAAGTAAAAATGATAAAATCAAAATAGGCAACCACAAACTAGAAGAAGTGGATAGATTCAAATATTTGGGGGTGACTATCACCAATAATGGAGATAAAGGAGCAGAGATAAAGGAGAGAATAAGGAACACAAACAGGGTATATCAAGCAAACAAGAAGTTATTGACAAATAAAACACTGGGCAAGAAAACGAAAATGAGGATATACAGGACGATAATACTACCTACAATGATGTACGCTGCGGAGACGATAACAATGACTAAGAAACAGGAAGAAGAGCTAAGAGTACAAGAGAGAAAGATAATGAGAGCAATACCAGGACCTGTCAGGACGGAAAATGGTGAGTTCAAAATAAGGACGAACAGAAAAATATTGGAGGAACTAGAAGGGGAAGACGTGATAAAGAGGATAAAAAGACAAAGAATTAGATGGCTGGGACATGTGTGGAGAGCTGGAAGCAGATCTACAATATATAGCATGGTGGAATGGCAACCTAGTGCAAGAAGAAGGAGGGGAAGACCAAGATCTAGCTGGATGAGAGAGGTACAAGCTGACCTAAGCAGGGCCGGAGTACGTAACTGGCAGAAGAAGACAGGGGACAGAGATATATGGAGACAGATATGTGAAAGTGTTTGAATTAGAGACTGGGGACTGATCTACCCCTATTTAAATAGATCTAGAAAGCTTTTTGCGGCGATACCCCGCCTTAAGCCATTATATATATATATTTGATTATCAAATGATATATAGGGTGTATCATTTAAAAAAATGCAAGTTGTGTCTGCCACACTTTTCTCGTGCACCCGGTATACAAAAATATATTTTTTTCTGGCGGTTCATGTTAATACCTACCAACTTTGTATTTGAAGTCCATATCTATCTTGCATGATAAGCGAGTTAGTCTGCAGACGAAATATACGGAAACACTCTGTACATGTAGGATGTAGGTATTCAATAAAAATACCTATCCACGTATACTTTATATACAAAATAAATTTATTTTATTATTATTCACCTAATACTTATGTTTTTGTATTAGTTTGGGTATTGGCGTTGGTCGTAACTAACCGAGAGTAAACCAAGAAGTAGGTTAAAAAATCTATCAATGGATGCGCTAGAAAAATACAGAACATAGAATAAAAGATGGAGCAAAAAATAAATAAAACATATTAGGAAAAGAATATATTCTTAACAATACATAATTTTCGATTTTTGTAAAGTATCAGAATTTTCCACCAAAAAAATCTATCGTTAAATTGAACTTCAAGATGTAGAAACTAATTAAATAACATTCATGGCATAAATAATGAGAGTAGATTTCTTACAGTCCTGACCCAAGCTTTTATTGGCAACAATATAGTATACAGGGTGATTCACGCGTAGGTGGTCTGTTACAAGTATTTCCAGAACGGCTCTTTCAAATGTTTTGAATTTTGGTATGAGTCGATATGCAAGGGTAATGCATGTTTAAAAAATAGTTTGGTGATTGCAGCGTTGCCGGATACACCAGTTTTTCCTATAGTAACTTTCTTATTTTAAATGAGACACCCTGTATATTATTCGATTTTTGAATATTTGTCATTTTATTTAAAACATTATTTCATTGATTTTTTTAGATAAGATTTCTCAGTAACAAACGATAAGGAACTGAGGCGTGAAAAATTGACAGCAGTCACTTTCAACATCAAAGTACACAGAGATGCTTCCAAATATTTCAACAATTTTACAGGGTGTGCAAAAAAATCGGTCACATTTTCGCAAATGGAAATGACTGAAACTCGTTTTTTTCAATTGGAACACCCTGTATTTTAAGTTTGCAATGAACTTAGCATTCAATTTTGATTAAATAATGTTGACATTCTCCTACACCTATCTCCATGCATTTTTGAAATATTGCGAATCTAAAATCAAACCTCCATTTATCACACTTTTGTAAAACAGAAACTTAGTAAATGTCTTGAGTAAATGCAAATGTTGAATATATTTACAGAAACATCGCTCAACCACAAAATTGATCGAAATCAAGCAGTTTCATTAGATGAGGCACGTCTGATACGAAATTCTCAATATTTCAAAAACTAACGACGCAAAGCTAGGTATAGGACAATATTAACATTTTTTATTCAAGATGGAATGCCAAGTTCATTGCAAAGATAAAATACAGGGTGTTTCATTTGAAAAAATTGAGTTTCAGTTTATTCCATTTGCGAATATTTGAATGTTTTTTTTGGCGCACACTGTGGAATTTTTGAAATATTTGGAAGAGTCTATTTCTACTTTGATATTTGAAAGGACTGCTGCATGCCTCAATTCCTCACTGTTATTAAGAAATATTATTAAAATCAATGACATTGGTTATTTTTTTAATAAAATGACAAATAATATTCAAGAAACCATCATCATAAGACATATAACATTTTTAATAAAAGTTATTCAGAATTTCATGAAGAATTCAAAAATCAAATAATATACAGGATGTCCTATTTGAAATAAGAAAGTCACTGGGGAAAACTGATAGATCCGGCAACGCTGCAATCACCAAAATATTTTTGAAAGTTGCATAAAACTATCATATCAACTCACACCAAAATTCAAAACATTTGGAAAAGCCGTTCCTGAAATACTTGCAACAGACCACCTACGTGAATCACCCTGTATAATGTTGAAAAAACCTGATCTCCCTAACAAAATTTGTAAGCAAAAGAACTGCTGCTCCTTTCAAAGAAAACTTCACTGTAGAAGTGCTAGTGCTATCTTATCACGTTCTTCTTGGGATACTTTTTTGATTAGTATTTTTTTTTGTTTATACGACTTTTTTTTGTCGTATAAAATCTTCTTTGAGGCAAAATTTTCTTATTTGCTGGAGTTTTTGACTTCACATCTGCCTATGCCTGGTTTCCTTGTAAGGGCTCAGATTGCTGCAAGACTGCTGACATTGTGGCTTCAATAGGAGCAATTAGTTTTTTTAAGGCCTCCATCTGTTCTTTAGTCTTGATATTATCCACAACACTAATTAAATGTTGTTTTATTTGCTCTTTCTCCTCATCAATAGATCCTCCGTTTTCTGATACAATCTTGGCCAGAGATTCCTTGAGTAACCTCGCCTCTTCTCTCTTTGGTTCACAATGTATAAATAATGAGTTGGTTTCTTCATTATCACCTGAATAGAAAACACAATAATTAAAATTTTAATTAAAAATGTGAGCTGTTATTTTGCATATCGAAAAATAAATTAGTGTGTGTTTAATTTTCAAGTTTAACCATATTCGTTTTCAATCCACACTATGAGTGTGTGGATTGAACCAAGCTTGAGTGTATATTTATGAAACCCTTTATCCAACGAGGAATAAACAAAGGGAAGCACATAATCACTTACATCCAAAAACTACTGTGAATTTTTCAAAAGTATGGAGGAGGTCAAGGGTAGAATGAGATCTTACTTATTGGAACACCGGGTATGTATTTATTTTGTTTCTTTTTTTGGACTTTAATAAGTAAGAATTCCTGAAGTAAAGTATGTTATTACCAGAGCCAGTTTATTGCAGTTGAGCAGTTCTTTTATGTTTATTTGGACATCTTGCATTCTTGCATACAGGGTGGCCGGAAAGTCAACGATAATACTGAAAGGGGTGATAGACCAAACTCATAAGCTTCCAGAAAAACATATTATTTTTTTTTGACTGCTCCCCACCACCTTTTTCTTTGCAATCACGAGCCAGTCACGGAAATCTCCACGTACTTAGTAAAAAAGAAAATAAAAATAAAAGATTTCTTATTGAATATTTTGAACTTTTAGTGGCAATATCTCGAAAACCATAGAGTTTTTACAAAGGTCATATTATGTTTTTCTGGATGCTTATGAGTTGGTCCATCACCCCTTTCAGTATTATCGTTGACTTTCCGGACATCCTGTATACAGCCTGTCCCAAAAAGTTGTACACATGGTAAACTTTTTATTATCAATTTTACGAAATGAAAATATTCTTTATAAAATGCTCTTTATACATGGTCCAAGACCTAAAATGCAATAATCCAATGCAATCAGATGACACATTATACCAGCCATATACGAAGTCTTTTAAAAAACATGATTTTCGCTCAAGAGTAAAATACCTCTATTCATGTCAGAATCAAATCAAATCAAACCTTTTTTTCGTGAAATTAATAATAAAAATGTTTTTCATTCGATTCAAACTTAAAGAAATTGTGGAAAATAACAAAACCTGATGTTCATCGTAGATCAGCAATCAGCATTTGAACGTAGTTTTCAATTCTAATCAATTTTCTAAATAACAATTCTTGATTTTGTCACACATAAAGGTACTTATTCACTCTTGAGCGAAAATCAAATTTGTTTGCAAACCTCGTATAAGACATATGAAATTAATTATCTGATGATTGCATTTTAGGTCTTTGATTATGCAGAGCTTTTTATGAAAAATTACTTTTTTTCGTGAAATTATTTGAAAAAATTAGGTACCATATTATTATTATTATTATGTAAACAACTTTTTGGGACACACTGTATAAAATTTAAACCAAAATTAATGATTAACATACATCAAAAATCTATAAAGCAGTAGGACTCCAAACTACCAAAATCCCACTAATCATGCACTTTTCACCTGAATTAATGATTAATACCTCTATAAAAATTCAAGTCAAGGAATAATCTTCTGTGCATCCCTATAGACCTTGATTCAAGTATGTATCTATAAATTGAATCCACCCTGTATGAAAAAAAATAAATAAAAATAAAAAAACATTGAATAATGACGAGAATCCAATAGAAAATACTTACCGATGTTGTTTACATCTTCTTATTTCTCATTTAGATATCTACTTACAACATGTATATGTTTACACATGTTCCATTTTATACCAGAATCCAAACAGGTGCAAGAATATTGGTGAATGCAGGAGCCACAGTGCTTGCAGGTTAGGGCACAGTCGCAAGATATATCATTTTTCTGGATATTGTAGATCTCGAAACTTTTCGATGCTGAAGGAAAATCCCAGCCTTCGCCATTTTCAGTAACTAAATTAGTATCTAATTTTAGACTTGTTTTATGCCTTGAACGAAGTTTCGAGCTTACTTTTCCTTTGTATAGTGCAATAATTCGTTCAAAGACTTTGTCTTTAACAAATCTCATTAGAGCAGTTATGGTTTTATCTAACCGCTTTACATTTTTGCCATTCAAATAAATATACTTGATCGTTCCGTGCATTCGTTCCAAATGCATGTTGGTGTTAAGTCCACAGTGTAGCCTATAACAATATGCCCAAGATGCAGTATTTTTTAGGTAATTATCTCGAAAATAATTGGAAAAATCTGCAGTTTCTTTATCAGCAGCTAATTTTGATATGAAATTTGCGATAATCTTTTGAAAGGCTTGTTCATCAGTTTCTTCCAAAACTGTGCGTAACATTGTGGACACTTCATCCTAAAATAACAAATTGATATAAAATTACATACAATTATTTATTTCAAGACAGCGAACCAACCTGTTTTTCCTTTGAAGATATTAAATCATTGAGATTTTTATGCCATGCTCTTAGAACGTGCCAACTGCAAAACAACCTGAAAAAAAAAATGCACAGGGTCTTCCCGTATATTTTTGAGTTTATTTGAAAAGATATTGAAATGAGGTGATCACAGAAGTTTCATGTTTGTCTATGAACATTGAGAATTTGTAGGGTAAAATGTAAAAAAATAGTAAATGTCAGATATTGACAGGTTCATTATTATTTCAAATGGAACTCCCTGTAAACTATTTTAAATTTGTAGACCTTTTTCTTCTGATTTCAAATATACAGTTTGTATGTCCCCGGATAGGTGTTACAAAAGGTCAAATTAATGGACTAAAATTTCAAAGATACGACAAAAAGTCATTTTGAAAAAAAAAACTTTAGTTCTACAGGAAGATAAAAAGTAACAGAATGTGAAAATTACTTAGAAGAAACTGCAGATATTTAATATTCATTTTTTTAATTATGGACGAATAACGATGAAGAGAAAAGATAAGTACAAAACAAAGCTGGTCAAAAAATACAAAATTTTTATTTTGTGTAATAGAAAAAAACACTTGAGGAATACACTCTTATACTTTTGACTATCTCTGTAAGTCGTAATTGGGGTTTCTTATGGAAAATTGAATTTTCGAAATAAGTAAAAACTATACCAAGAATGACATTCTGGATTTTGATATTTTATATACTTTTCTTTTACACAAAATACAAATTTTGTAATTTTTGACCAGCCCTGTATCATACTTATCTTTCTTCTTCGTCGTTTTGCGTCTGAAATTGAAAAAAAAAAAATATCAGCAGTTTCTTGTGATTAGTTTTCACATCTTTTTATTTTTTTGTCTTCCTGTATTTCTAAGGTTTTTTTTGACATTATGTCATTTTTGGACCAAGCAAAAACTTTTATCAAGAATGACTGTCGTAGGTATCTTTAAAGTTTTAGTCCATTTGTTTGTCCTCTTGTAACACCTATCCTGGAACATACTGTGTATAGATTTGTGGCGTTTCATGCATTAGTTTTTGAAATATAAGCAAATGAATATCAGATATTTAGCCGCGTTAAAGACAATAGGAACGAGTCTAGAACGATCAGGTTCTAAGATGGAGTGCAAAAGTATACGGGAAGACCCTGTACCTACCTTATACTTATAAAACGCTAAAAAAACTTATTAGGTTCTTATTTCAAATTTTCTTG
Organism: Orchestes rusci; assembly: GCA_958502075.1. Lineage (NCBI taxonomy): Eukaryota > Metazoa > Arthropoda > Insecta > Coleoptera > Curculionidae > Orchestes > Orchestes rusci. The sequence continues at coordinate 13,175,382 of OY293312.1, read as the reverse complement.
ACTCTTAGAGGAAAGTGATGAAGGACAGGGTGAGTCTCAAAAAATTCAATATTCCATTGAAATCATGAATGAAAAGTTTTCACCAAGTAGGTAAGCCCTGTCATGTTTTTATGAGAAAATATGTATAAATCAATAATTATCTATTAAATAATTTATTATTGATATTAACTAGGAACTTGAGTTAAAAAATAAAATGGTTACATAAAATAGTAGGTAAAACATAAGATTAATACCTTCTGTCAGGTTCTCCCATAATTGTCATCCATGCATTATAATATGCCGGTGCCAGATCTGACATAAACACTTTTGGCTTTATTGTCATGCCAATATGCTCCTTAATCACTTTGAAAAACAATTTGAACATTTCCTGATCGCTTCTGTTGGATATAAAAAATGCACAGGGAAATCCTTGTCTTAAATCATCTAGCACAAGAAGTGTATGCAACTCAAATTGATAGCTGTTCAATCCATGAGTTCCATCAACACAAACAACGTCGTTACAAAACTTTTTCAAAACTTGAAACTGGCCATCATTCATAATACATAATACAAAATCTTTTTTTTTCAATTCTGGATAGTCGTCAAGAATTGAATCTTGAGGCTTATATAATAAAACACAAGAGTTGCCTGAAAAGAATGATGGGTAAATTAACAAATAATTTATACATGTCTCCTTCATTGATTTACCTGCTTAACTTAACCCCAAATTTGCTGCTTCGCGGTGATTGGTTCGGCTCACTTGTATCCGCGCTATCCGTAGACGCAAGTATTGTGTATCCACTGAATTTTCACTCAATCTTGCTCCAACACAGATCACAACCACTCAACACTAATTCGTGGAAAACAATGAAGAACTTTTATGTAGCTTATGTATGTCATTGAGAGCAAAACCATTCCAATGGTAAAAGAGTCTAATGTGCAATTTTTTCAAAAAATCCATGGTAGAATGGGCTATTGTATAATAGATTCTTGCACTGAGGAAAACGCGTTAACTAGATACGTTAGTTGAATTTTTTTAGTAGTCGTGACAAGAAAAATAGTTATCACAACCGCCCTTCTTCTGTTGTTACAGACATTTTGATCTAGTTACACCTTGCAAGGTACTGCAACTAACCATTTTAGTTCCGAACACTACACATTTTTGTGAAGACACAGGTAACTAATATTTTGGTTGTGGCAACATGTTTATTTCACTAAGTGAGCGGGTTAGATAAAAAATAACCAAAATTCTACTCAAAAGTTAGTTGTGGCAACCTGGTTCTGACAACTGATGATGCTTAGTTAGTCCTTCGACCACTTTCGAGTCAATATCCAACCAATAGAATCTAGCGTTTTCGGACCGAAGTCAGCCGAACCCAGTAAACTCCGTATGTATTCCAGTTTCCCATCATTTTTGAACAATACTTCTACCGGACACCTCCGCGTTTTGCTGTCAATAGTTTTTGTCCTTCGTTGTCGCCGTTGATTAAATCAACGACATCCATGTATTGAATGTTAGCTGAGTGGAGAGCGTTTCGAGATGGACACAAGTGAAATCAGTGCCAATAATAATCTCAAATAATTGGAGATATACAAAGTGTTTCCTAATTGTGTACAATGAATTCAAGGGAGTCTTCCTGATCTAGTTCCATTAAAAAAAATCCCTTTAAATATAATATGAGACCGGAAGTGCATTGTTTTCAAGTCACCTACGGGTTGCTTTTTTTTTTGAAAAACCGTTTTTTTTCACGAGTGTTTCAGATATCCTTGAACCGATTTATTTGAAATATTGCAGTCTTCAAAACGCCGATTTAAAAAAAAGTTCAACACCCTGTATTTTGAAAACAATGTTTCTCCGGACTCATGTTTAAATGGTCTTTTTTTCATAAAATTAGCTCAGGAATTCGCCCTCAAATTTAATGTACGCAATTAGAAAACATCATGAAGATTACTATCCAAAGTAGCCATTACAACTAATTGGTATTAGTTAAGTCAATACAAAATCATGGATACAGTAACTCAAAATAATGATTATAAGAACTAATCCAGCTAGTTGAGTCAGCTAAATCCAATAGTTGTGGTACCTGACCTTTAAGATTTCCATCATTAATTATAGTTGTTGCAACTATTGTTATTAGTTCTGATAATTAAAAAAATATGGCTGACACAACCGCATTTGAGCTATAGTTTTTCATCAGCCAACCAAGGTTAGTTGATATAACTATGGATACCGCCTGTTGTCCTTACTTATTTGAATTTGCTGGAATAACTAATTTTCAAACCTGTCCTCTATGCTATCCACACTCCTTGGCTGCTATTACTAATTTTTTAGTTATGGCGACCTTTTATTTTTCTCGGTGATGGTCGCGTTGAAACTTATGCTATGTAAAAATAATCTAATGTATTTAAGCTCATTGGTAAACATTTTTTTGTGGGCTAATGGTTTTAAGACTCTTTTGCATTTGTCATCATTACATAAATATGTTGAAAAGACTATTTTGCCACTGCAAGATTCTGAGCAAAATGATATTTGACTGGTTTTTCAAAATTCTAACTTCGAAACTATCATAGTTGATAAAAATCTACAAACATTCGAAGATAGAACATCTGTTTCTTATTGACAATCCGCAAGAAAGTGAAAATTGGTAGTTTTGTTATTAGACTATTTTGTCTTTGTTGGGCAGAACTCTACTCTGGATGAAGTAGACGAATAAATGATTTCTTTCTGGATAAGTTTTAAACGCCCAAATCTATGACATCGAAAACATTGGTAAGGTACATTATTTTGTTTTCTTTCTTCCACAGATACCAGTAGATGATCCATCAAACATTTAACCTCTAATTTTTTTTTATTTTTAGTCTTTAGTTAAAATAGACTTGGAGCCGATCCATCTTCTTTTGATTTCATTGGAGCCACTTCGATGTCGTCAAAATCCAGTTGTAAATGAATCAATTATGGTATCTATAGGAGTGTATTTTGATATGCCTCGCAGGACTGCAACAATCTTTCTGTCCTTGGGTAATTCATACGTGTAGAAGGGAGTGTTGTTATCGCTTAGAATTTTGGTTATTTTTTTATATTCCATTGATGTTTTTGGATAAAACTGTCATTACCCGTTAATGTTTGCTTTGAAGTTGGCCAGTTTAATGAACTATCTACAGTTACTTTAGGTAATAAGGGAGTTTCAGGGTCGTTATTTGAGTCCATGTCACTATTTTCAAAGTCATTATTCGCACTTTTTTTTGCAGCACTATCAACTCTGTAAACATCATACGTTGCAGGAGAATGAGCAGGTTTAACAGTTTGATTATTAATGAGTTTTGCCAGTTGGCTAGATAATTAATTCACCTGCTTTCGCAGGCTATCCAATTCCTCGTCATTGGTTTCCAACTTTTTTCGCAGTTTTCTAATTGTCCTGTCCTTTTCATCCTAGGTGCTACAAATCAGGAAAGGGACACTACACCTGTTCTACCTTGTTCTAGAAACTTCCACAATATCTGATCACCTACAATGATGTCTGGAGCGCCCTTAATCATCTTCGAAACTCGATGATGTCACAGGACCTGACTTATTTGGCTATTCGAAAGATGACCAATAACCGAGTGGACTGGCGTGTGGTGGAAAGCATGCTGGAAGTGATCTTCAAGAGAAGGGCGTTGACATCCTGGTGTGCTGCTATCCTTCCAGGAGGACGAACCAAATGACAGTGGACTGCTATTTTCATCGTGCATCGCACTGCAAGTTTGGGGACAGATGCCGATACCGACATGAAGACATTTCGGGACGAAACGGACGAGAAATCATTTTGTCGCCGATATTTGCCCTGCAACGCCACTGTGTTGGTGCGCGAATGCGGTGAAAGCTTATAGACAGTTCTGGAAAGATCTGAGGTATTCTTGCATTTTCGGCGAAGGAGCCTGGGATAAATAAGACTGGTTCAGTTCAGTTGAGTTCAGTTATTGATTGGCCGCGAAACATAAATTGTGCTGTAGTGACTTTCGATAAATAATTAAAACTGGACAATGTTTTCTACAGCGAAAAATATTACAATAGTTTCAAAATTAGCTTCTTCTCAAAAAAGAAATCGCATTCAACTTATAAATCAAAACTATAATTGGTTTGTTCCTGACATAAACAATATTTCTAGTAGGTACTTACCACAAGTAAATTCAGTGGCCGGTACAAATTCAACATCGGCAGTAATCTTCTCTCTTCTACTGCAATTGGAAGTACATTAGGGTTCTCTTCATTTATGTTGCTAATCGTCTTCTGTACAAAAATAAATAATTAACTACCAACCAATGTACACAGAACACTGCGTGTATTCAATTTTTATTTTCTATTGCATAATCTTTGTAGCTAAAGTTGATACAAAAAAACATATCCTTAACCACAGAAATTCGTATTTAAGTTATTACATCAATTCCTTACCTTCTGTAGATTCAGTCTCAGCGGATATTATCATGGAAAGTAATTCTTTTGCTTCTTGAACACACTTTTGATGATGTAAATCACACGTGAAAAACACAAACTTTAACACAACCTCCGATAACAATTAGCTGGTATTGGGTACCGGTTGTGACATGTTACATTTCATGTCGCGTAAACAAGACTAGCTGTAGTTAGATCATTATTACCGATACTTTTGATTGTGGGAAAAACTGCTTAGGTCGACTTATTCCAATAATACGTTCTGTATATTTGGGCTAAACTGACTACATCAACATAAGATATTCAACTCATAGTAGATTCTGATTGAGTCGTATTTCTTATCAATACTTAAGAACTTTAACTCGCGTCCGTTCTGGTACTGATTATTTCATCTATCGTTAGTGACACACTCTCAACTGGATGCCCAACATATTGGCCCACGGATAGAAACAAAATCCCAGACACCATAGATTTTTTCATTATCAAGAACATTTCGCTTAATTACATAACAGCAGAAGAGGCATTTGACATGATCTCAGATCACTCCCCTATACTTCTTACACTAAGTGAAAGTGTAATCCAGAAGGAGAGTCCAGCAAGACTTACCAATAAATTAACAGACTGGCAAAGCTTTAGAATAACACTCGAAAGCGCCATAAATCTCTCAGCCCCTTTGAAAACAATAGAACAACTGGATACAGAAGCTGAATTATTTGTACAGAATATCCAGCAAGCAGCCTGGAAAAATACTCCTGTGATTACTACCAGAATGAGAGGATGCAATTACCCAAACGAGATTAGAAAACTGATAGGAGAAAAAAGAAAACTAAGAAAGAAATGGCACAACACCAGATCACCACTAGACAAAACTATCTTGAACAATGCCACTCAGCACTTGAAGCGTGAGATACAAAGCTTCAATAATGAATCTTTAAGTAATTACTTAAAAGAATTGACCAATGACGCAAAGACCGAATACTCTCTCTGGAAAGCAACAAAAAATCTCGAGAGACCCATCATTCATAACCCTCCAATAAGAAAAGCTGACGGTAGCTGGGCAAGAAATAGCTTTCAGAAAGCATATTGTTTTGCAGAACACTTGGAATCAACCTTCCAACCAAACGAAGGACAGGACGAACTGGAGCATACGAAGATATCACAAGATCATCTGAAAATTGAACCTACTTCGCCGAAAAAAGTCCTTGAAAGAATAAAAACAAACATTGACACAAAGAAAGCCCCAGGATTTGACTTAATTACAGGAGAAATCCTTAGAGAGCTACCAACGAAAGCCATCGTAAAACTCACGAACCTCATAAACTGCTCGTTCAGATTGAAATATGTACCTCAAATGTGGAAGGTAGCAGAAATCATAATGATTGCCAAACCAAATAAACCTATAAATTAAGTCTCGTCTTACAGGCCCATTTCATTGCTGCCAATTATGTCCAAACTTTTTGAAAAACTGTTACTTAAAAGGCTGAAACCAATTATAGACCAGAAAAACCTGATTCCAACACACCAGTTTGGCTTTAGAGAAAAACACTCTACCATAGATCAAGTCCATAGAATCACTGATGTCATTGAAAAGGCGTTTGAAGAAAAAAAAGTATGCACTGGAGTTTTCCTAGATGTAGCCCAGGCCTTTGATAAGGTATGGCACGAGGGTCTGATGTAAAAGTTGAATAGGCTCCTACCGATACAACATTCCCAGCTGCTACAGTCTTATATAACTGCACGATATTTAAGAATAAGACAAGAAGAGGCCCATTCAAAGCTAAGACCAATCAAAGCAGGTGTACCCCAAGGCAGCGTGCTGGGACCCTTTCTTTATCTCTTATACACCAGTGACATACCCAGTCTGAAACCCGACACAATTGCAACTTTTGCCGATGATACCGCTATCCTAGCAGTAGGAAGCAGCCAACGAGAAGTCACTGAAAAGCTTCAAGTTTCCATGGATAAGATCGTCAGCTGGACAAAGAGATGGCGAATCAAATTGAACGCGACCAAAACAGTTCATGTCAACTTTTGAAAAAGGACAGATATCCTGTAAGAATTAATGGCGCACAATTCCAATATGCTAACACAGCTAAATATCTTGGTATGACACTTGATGCAAAGTTAAGATGGAAGACCCACATCAAGAAAAAAAAGAATAACTGAACCTAAAATATAGAAAACTATACTGGCTTCTTGGGAGATCCTCTAAGCTCTCAGTACACAATAAAATTATGTTAGACAAACAGATTCTCAAACCAGTCTGGACATATGGAATACAGCTATGGGGCTGTGCCAGTCAAACCAATATATTGCCAATACAACGCTTTGAAAATAGAGTTCGAAGAGGTATTGTTGATGCTCCCTGGTACATCCGGAACAATGACCTACATACAGACCTGAAAGTGGACAATGTTGAGGAGGCTATCAGTAAGTTCGCCAAAAGTCACCAGCAAAGACTTCTCCACCACATCAACGACGAAGCCTCCCAGCTTTCAAATAATGAAAATCTCAAAAGAAGGCTGAAGAGAACCAAGCCTTTCGAACTAGTGAAGTGACGATAATTCCTATTTGTTATTTATTAGATTCTAGGAAATACTGATGAGTTAAACCCTAGTCTTACATGCTTAGAAGTATTAGTTCAGGTTAGAATTGAATTACTCATTGGTCGGAAGACCAGATTGTAATATAAATAAACAGAAAAAAAAAAAAAAAAACGGCGGCAAGTTTGCACAGCCTTGCTTGGAGCCATTATTTTGAAGTTTGACACAGTCATTTCAGTTCGATAATCGTTTCAACAATAACACGCGATTTTTGTTAATTAACAAAAGTCGTTCAACAAAAATCGCCCCTTGAGAACACAAATCGCTCGCGATTTTTGTTGACCAACAAAAATCGTTCAACTAAAATCGCCTCGTGAGAACCGTACTTAAACCGACAATTCCTGGGAAATTATTTTTCCGTCGATAAAATTGTTCGATTTCAGCTTTTTCTTGGGCATTGGGCCATGTTATCACCTCTGGAGCAAGGTTACTCAGGACATACTCTACTCTTTTGATAGGCTTGAATAGAGCAGCTATGCATATACTAAATCTGTCAGCTACGTCCCTATAGCTTGCAGTTTCATGTCCTGCATACCACAAGAAAATGTAGATGTGTTTTATGGGACTTATTTTGAAGTTTCGACCAGTCTCTATTTTATAATAATAACTGGCTCCAAATCTTTTGGCAATTTCGTTTGCTTTTTACCGTTCCATTCTAAAATGTTCCACAAATTCATTTTTGTTGAACTGAGGAACTATTTCTTCAAAAAAATTAAGGTTTCTTGACTTGACTCTTTCCTCCAGCACATTCTCAATATGAGAGTCTGATCCCGTATCGGAAAAATCTGACATCTCCGAATAGTCCGATGATTCAAAATCACTCATCGTGCACCACACATAACAAAAAGTTCAGTATGACAATAATTGAATCAAGCAAAAACAGAAATTAGTTGAAGGTGAAGTTGACAGAGGATAAGTACGTTATGTCGTGACAACAAAAGTCGGAAATATCTCTACTAAAGGATTACTGAGCATTTTTTTGACATTTTGCTTGTAAAATATTCGCAAACGGGTTTGACAGATTCAAAACCATCAGTAAAACCATAGATAAAAAATATATATTGAGTAGTGTGTGTGAATGCGGACAGTTTGATTGCGCAGAATCCTGACAGTTTCTGACTATTTCTGACTGCTGTGTAAACAAACTTATACTTGTACTATGCGAGGAATTTGCCTCGACTGTGAATAGCACGGTGGCGCTTTATGCTGTAAATGATAGGGGTATAATAATTGTTGTTCTTTTTAAATTATCCACCACACTAATTAATCTCTGACATTGTAATAATCGGCTCTTTTTTGTTGTTCTAGTTTCTGGATGTTGTTCAATTTCGTGAAGAATGGCTTTCTCTCCTATTGTAGCTCTTCCAGCAGCATTGTCGTCTTTTCTTGAGAATGATCCTGATTCACAAATGCGTTCATGAATCCTTTCAAAAGTTCACACGTAAGGTAATCGACGATTAGGATATTTATTACTTCACAAACGTTGAGCTCCATTGAAATAAGATATGGCAAATTCACGTACCTCCGCATAGAATACATGAAATTTCTTATTTTGAGTGGAACTTTTTCTAAAAGTTGAGATGAATCATTTTCTAGAAATTCTCTGAACGTGGTCTCATCTAGTCGGGGGTAAGGATAAAATGTATGAAATTAACCAGTGATTCTATCATGTTATGATGATTTAAACATTGGAAAATGAACCGTATATTTATGAGCATAAGCATTGTTTTTATCTTTGGTGTGGTTAAAATCAGTAGCGATTTTTTTATGAACTTGTTCATAAGGATGATTTTCGAATTTTGACCTTCGACTTCATGTATTGCATTTGTTGAATCAATACTTAGAAGTTATAGAATCACCAAATTTTTGTCTTGAAGCGTCTTCAATCGAAGGGCAACTGTTAAGGTCGAGACGAGTGAGCAAATATTCACGGGCATCATTGATTATTAGTTTTGAATGAATGACCGCATGTGAGATAAGTCTACGTTTATCGTTATAGAGAAAATAAAATTCGTCAATAGGCATTATACAACTTTAAAGATGAGTTTGCACTTCTGAGAAAGTAGGGAGAATAGAGGTATGGAATCAAAAATGTTTGCCCATAATATGGTGCTTCAGGAGTACGATAGCGACCAGCACAGGCGCCATTTTGTAACAGTGTGTCGTCGAGTCCGTCAATTGAGCAGGAACAACCTCTTGCTCGCTCAACTTGCTGACCCTGATCATTTTCATTTTCGCAAAGCTTACTATGCTTTCGTTAAGATGTTTCTCTCTGTCGCGCATTTTTCGGAGCAACGGCAACGAGCAACTCGTTGTGATCAGGAAACGATTTTATAATCAGCTTTTTCCATTTTCCCGAGGTATGATGATGATATGTCAGACTCTCGGTCAGACTATTATACCAAAATACCCTCATTTTTTACACGCTCCATATCAGCTTCACTTGTATGTATGTTTGTAAGTTTGTAGCGGAATCTCGATTTTTACCAACTCCAAATGCCCAGATTAGGTCGAAACTTTGCACACTTTTCAAGAGCCGATGACAATACAATAATTCCAATTAAAAAAGACCTAAAAAGTAAACAGTTATATCTAATTAGACAAAAATCGCATTTTTGTTAAATTATTTGACATTTGTCTGTGTCATAAGACGGAACTGTTACCGCTTAGTTCTGGAAGCTACCAGTTCACTCGAGAACATGGCCGCCTGCTATCAAAGTAGCGCTTTATTATGAGAAAGAGCGGATACAGTTCCACAACTGTTCCGTATTATGAAAGCGACCATTGGCTTGTTTGACTGGTGTTGAATGAAAAACTGGTTGACGGAAATGTGATTATCATTTTTGAACTGATATGCAACGTTGTCAAAAGGCTAAAAAAAAAGCACTATAGATTTTTACACGCTTTATATTAGCTTCACTTGTTTGTATGTTGTTTGTTTATAACAGAATATTGGAACTCGATTTTCACCCACTTCAAATGCCCAGATTGATTCGAAACTTTGCAAGAAAGAACTGATGACAATTTCAATGATTTACGCTTTCGAACCAAAAAGTAAAAAATTATTTTTAATTTAAAAATAAAATGATAAACAAAACATTTATGCTATTGTGATAAAAGCGTGAGGTGCTTTGTAACACATTTATATACCAACTTTGCATTTTGAAATAGAAATTAGGAAGAAGTTATAACAATTATTGATATCTTCTCGTTAGTCATTCTATTCTCAAATCAAAAATTATTTATTTTCAATTGAACCTCTGGTCATCCTTTAGGAGCTGTAATTGCCCCTCTAAAAGATTTTTCATATCTCCATCATCTTTTTCTTGTTTGGGGTCCGTCGACTAACTCTGTCATCAGGTGTTGATGTCGATGTTGATGCTATGCCTTTGGAAAAGGCTGCTGGAAGGGGTGACACAGGTGAGAGGTACCCATCATCCGATACAAATACAGACGCTCCATATTCATGGTAAGTATCCTCCTTCTCTACCTGACTTTTTTCCTGGTAAATAGTTTCTTCATCATTTTTCTGTTCATTTCCGGAGGTATCCAATCCACCCATACAGATGGATGAGTGGTCTCCAAAGAGCTCTTCTAACAGATGGAAATTTGTTCAATATTTTGAAACTACTTCGCTTTGAAAGTCGTGTTTTTGGCATTGAAATATTCGGTTGCAAAAAGATGGATGGGTATTTATCACATGACTGATTTTTCTCGTGTGAATTTTGATTGTTACCCTTGATAGTTTCGAATTTCGTCTCTACCAAATCAATGTTCGAACTAGGAACTGCTTCCTTATCCAGACGTGCTTGAATAATATGAATTCAAGAATGATAAAATATACATACCCATGTACAGGCTTATTCATCATATCTTTACACCCACCTACAAATCTTATTACGAGTGATAAAAAAAATCAGATACAAAAGTTCCAGGTTTTTTCACGTATTATATCTTAGCACTAGCGGAATGAAAAAATCAACTTGACAACATAGAAAAAATTTAAGAAGTCATATTTTTTGGAATAAAACACCCTGTATATTGTTAGTGTTAAACAACAATAACGATTTATTATTCGTATTTAACCGATACAACGGAACACAAATATGAACAATATATTCGAACAAATAATTATATTAATACTACCGCGTCTCCCTACTGAATTGCAATTATTGCAACTGACGAACTAGACGAACTGACTCATTTTCCAAAAGCTTCCACGTTAGCTGCTTTTCACTTGCATACAGTTCAGTTCACTTTCAGATGAACTGACCAAAAATGATCTGATCCAGAAAGCATCAAATAAAACTGGCAATATTTGTTATTCTGCTATTTGATTTGGATCACGTCAGTGTGAGTTGTAATGAAATATATTCACTACCAGAAAGAAAAGCGGGGTTATGTTGACTAAAACAGAATGTTTGGGGAAAATGGGGCGATATGAGCAATTAATTTGTGCTGTTAGAAAAGTGTGTGAAGTGTTGAAGTGACGTTAATAAGTGCTAGTGATTGGAAATTGGATCAGGCTTGTTTGCTATCCTCAGCCGAGAGTGGTCGGGGTAAATACTCGATTTTCTAGAGACGCCACCCGTTTTATGCCCTTTAGCCTGGGTTCCAATGGATGTGCTCACTCAAAACGGGAAATCAAAGGTACTAGACCAAATTTAACTGCACACCAAAATGTTTATTCACAAAATTACTATCGCAGTTACGTTGATATTTCCCAAACATTCGATATGCTCCAAGCTGATTATGATGATACAGATAAAGGAAAACGATATAAGCACACAAATAGCTACAAGTATAGCTTCAATGTGAATCAAATAAAATGAAAAGACCCAGTAATACTCTCAAATGGCCATTTGTGGTTCACAAACTCTGGGGAATAATTTCGATTTAAGTAAATATATCGGTAATTTGTTTATCAATAATATTAATCTATCGTTATACGTATAGGCTGATGTTCAATACAATCGAGAAACCGATGACAATCTCGTGCCGTGCAGTGGCGTAACAAATGAAGGGACAGTGTCCACTTATCCTGGTTCCAGAGTTGTGTTCCCCAAATTAATGTAGGTAAAATAAAATTGGAAAGGACTCACAATATTTCGTCTTCACTATGAGGGTTAACTTTTCCAGTTCGACGTCTAAAAGGGCTATGGTTCAAGGGCTTCGTGAACCAGTTATCTTCGATAAATACGCAATATTTCGTCAGGGGCTTCCGTCAGTCCAACGACGTCAATCGCACAAATGGTTCGATCAATCAAAAAGGTAAGCAAGGGACAAATTCAGAAGAGAAGATATTTTTAATAGGTAGTAAGTAGGCCTAAAACAACGGAAAAATCCAGTAAGAGATTTGTGTCTTCCAGATGCTTGTGGGAGAGAACTTACCAAAGTTGGCAGGTGGCCTAGCGTGATTAGCAACGTGCAACGTGCTAGTGGAAAAATGGAATTTTCCTGCTTAGGGACCATAAATCTCACATAAAATCATCAACAAATGGATGGATTGGAACAAGTAAAGCTTTGTCTCCAAAAAGTGAGCGTTTGGTCGGAAAATTCTGGCGAAAAATGGCAAAAATACCAAGAGGCATGCGACTTTCTCGGTCAGACTCAACCTCTGTTATAACCTTAAAAATCCAACACATGACATATGGCCCTTAAGTGACAGGTCACCCCTTTGTTTCAGGAAAAGAAGAATCTGCAGGAATCGAAGCTAAAAATAGATGTCCTCGGAAATTGGCCTTGACCATGAACCATGACATTGACCCAGAAGCGGCCAAGATTAGTTCACCCAAAAAAGAAGAACTGACGTCGCAACAGCTGAGTTTGACAGATGTTTGTTTATATTAGTTTATTGGTAATTATTTATTGTTAATTTATTTCAAATTACTGATTTTCATAAGAGTTGAATACTGCTTGTTTAGTATATCATTTACTGTGAATGTGAATCATTCTGAGTATCTTGACAATAAATGTGAGTTTTTGTAGTTTTATTTATTATTCAAAATTGAATAAAGTTGACTGTCGATCGTTTGTTTACAAAAATAGAAAAATATATTTTTAGTTAATTTCTAAGCTAAATTTCGACTGTCGAATAAAAATCGTAACAACATCTCCCCTCCTTAGAATAAAAAGTTTGACAAAACTTTTCCATTCTAAACGGAGATAGAATACTGTACGACAACAAAAGGAGAAAACGTATTTAAACAAAAATATAAGATGAATACACTAGAATACTAAGGGTTAGGTAATTGAGAAAAAATGTTAAAAGAAAATTTGGCTAGATGGCGTGATCTGGAGGATGAGCTTTTAGATCTTTGGCAGCATATACACCAACTTTTCGTCCATCAAGATCGACGATTTCATACGTCCATGGCGATAAGATCTTATTGATGACAAAAGGTCCTGCATATTTTCGGTTGAGCTTGGACGTGAAATGCTTCGAGGCGTCCGAGATCGTGAAATTTCTCCGATAAACTTGTTGATGGAGTTGAAAACCTTCGTGCCTTCTTCTCAAATCATACTTGTGCTTCGAACTCTCATATGCTTTCTTCAGTTTGGCTTGTACGTCTTTGAAAAGGTCACTGAGAGCTTTTGATCTTGTTTCCAGATCAAGTGGAGTATCATGGTCGACAGTAACAGTTGGTTGGTCTGGTCCTGCTGGAAATTTTGTCTCACGTCCATACACGATGAAATTGGGTGTATGTCCTGTGACATCGTGACGAGCTGATCTTATAGCACATCCGATTTTAGACAGATATGTATCCCACTTGGTATGATCTTCCTGGACGTAACAAGAAAGCATAGTCTTAAGGACTCGATGCACTCTCTCGACGGGGTTCGCTTGAGGATGATAGTTAGCGGTATACTGTATTGCTACTCCATACTGCTTCATAAGATCCTGGAAACAATTACTCTTAAACTGTTTACCGTTATCGGCGATGACTTTTTCAGGGGCCCCATGAATTAAGATAACGTCGTTTTCAATGCTGCGACAGATTGCTGAAGCTGTAGCTTTTCGTAAAGGAAAGAATAAAACGTATTTGCTAAACACATCGCAGACTGAGAAAATAAAACTATATCCTGATGACGATCGAGGTAAGGGACCCACCAAATCAATGCTAATGATCTGCCATGGCCTGGAACTTGTTGGTTGAGCACTAAGCATTTTTCCGATAGGGGCTTTCTGTTCGGGTTTGGCTTCGAAACAGATCTTACATCTCCGGATATATCTAGCCACGTCGTTTCTCATATTTGGCCAGTAGAAACGTTGAGAAATGCGGGAAACAGTTTTTAGTACACCCAAGTGACCACAAGTGGGTGGATCGTGATGTTCTTTGATCACAGAAGATCTGTTGTGTCTCGGTATCACAAGTAGCCAATTATCCTCTGGATTGAGTAGATCTGGATAGGTTGAACGGCATCGTTTATAGAGTTTTCCGTCTTCCACATTCCAAAGTGGATACTTTGAAGGATCTTCAGTAACTTTGCCACACATATTTTGGTACCATTGGTCTGTAGTCGTTGACATAGAAAAAGCTGGAACAGAACTTGAAAATAAAGAGTCAACTGCAGGAACAGAACGGGAAAGTGCATCAGGAACTACGTTGTCTTTGCCCTTACGATGGATGATTTCGTAATCGTATTGTTGGAGTCTGATCGCCCATCTTGCTATTCGACCAACAGGATCTTTGATCGAATTCAACCACTTCAAACAGTAGTGATCCGTGATGATTGTGAATTTACTTCCTTCCACATAAGGTCTAAGTTTTTCAATTGTAAATAACACCGCAAGGCATTCCTTCTCAGTAGTGGAGTATTTGCGTTCACTCTTAGTTAAGGACCTGCTGAGATAACACACGACATGTTCCTCATCTCCCTCGATTTGTGTGAGCACAGCACCCAAACCATAGTCAGAGGCGTCACACTGTATGACAAATGGCTTCTTGAAGTCTGGACATGAGAGGACGGGAGCCTTTATTAAGTTTTCCTTTACTGCGTTGAAAGCATCTTCACAAGCTGAGTTCCAATCAAATTTCACGTTCTTCCGAGTAAGATTCGTCATAAGTGCCATAAGGGTAGAAAAATTAGGAACAAATCTCCTGTACCACGAAGCTAAACCGACTATACGTCTAACTTCTTTGACGTTCTTGGGAGGAGGAATCTGGACAATGGCATTCACCTTATCTGGATCTACAAGAAGTCCATTCTTATTGACCACGTAACCCAAATATTTCAACTCGGGTTTACAGAAGTTACATTTCTCCTTATTCAGAGTTAGGCCTGCGGATGTAAGACGATGGATGACTTCCTTGAGAACTTCGATGTGCTTCTCGAAACTTGATGTACAGATGATTACGTCATCTAAGTATACAAAAACGTAAGGGTCCAAATCAACACCAACGATACGGTCAATTAATCTTTGCCACACAGCAGGAGCATTCGTCAAACCGAATGGCATCCTCTTAAACTGAAACAATCCTCTTCGGGGCACTGTGAAAGCGGTAAGAGGTCGTGATCCTTTGGAAACGGAAATTTGCCAATATGCCGATTTAATATCTAAGGTGCTGAGATATGTTGCATCTCGAAGCTTGTCCAAGGTTGTGCTTACGTAGGGAATCGGATAGGCATCAGGAACTGTTACTCGATTCAGTTGACGATAGTCCACACAAAAACGCCAGCTACCGGACTTCTTTTTGATCATCACGATAGGCGATGACCAAGGTGAGTTCGATGGCTCAATGATATCATTCTTGAGCATCTCATCCAACTCAATCTCAACCTGTTGTTGTAGTGTAGGCGAAAGAGGGTAATACCTTTGTTTAATTGGCTGGGAGTCTGTCTTGATGGTCAACTCAACTAAATCTGTGCACCCTAACCGGCTATTCATGGTTGAAAAGGTCTCTTCTACAAGCTTGCTAAGAGTATTTTTCTGGTCAGGTGTCAAAGACTCCAGGGGCTGGATAGCACATACTTTAGCAGTAATTTCCGGTTCTCGTCCAAACTGCCACTCGTTAGCATGTAAATCGGGTATAATACCTATTCTTGCCCAAAAATCTATTCCCAAAATGAGTGTATGATGAAGAGAAGGAACAACTAATACATTGAGAACAACAACTTTGTCTCGAAGGGTAAAGGGAATGGTTACTTCACCTATACTTTCGCATGATCCTCCATTTGCCACTACGCAGCTTGTCCTGACAGTAGAATCCAAAGAACATACAGTTTTCAACATTTTCCATCCAGACGAGCCAAGAATAGTGCGGGTTGAGCCACTATCAAGCAAACCCAAAATCTGCTTTCCAAAAACTGTTACCTCTAAATAAGGTCGCTGATCTCCTTTAGCGTGAGACAAAATATAGTCCAAAAGTACAGTTGCACGAGCAGAGACGTCAAACTGATGGGCCGCAGAAGAAGGAACGTAAGACAGTCGGCCATCTAGCTTACGGTCTGGTCGTTTTTTAAGCATTTGGGACAGTTCTTGGAGGTTACACCATCGGTTCCACACTTGAAACAAAATACTCGACGAGGCTTGTTGCATTTGTTGAATCGATGACCCGATTCCTTGCAATTCCAGCACAACAGTCTGCTATCAGTTCTCACGGCATCAATTTCTATGTTTGTTCGATTCAGAAAATTGTCATTTCTTGAGCCTGATGGTTCATCTACGTCGATGGCTGAGATTGTGGCTGGCTTACGATAAGCTAGCTGTGGTTCCAACAAAGTCCTGTAGTTAGTAGGAGGCGGTGCAAAACGCTGAACTCTAATCTCCGTTTCTTCGACGGCACGACTCAATCTGAGAAGTTCTTCTAGAGTTGAGATATGATGTGTTGCTAGACGAGATTGGATGTATGGAAGGAGGTTCCGACGTATTATTTGGAGGCGACAATCATCCGAAGGTAAGGTTGGCAATCTTCTAAAAAGATTTTCCATGGCCACCACAAAGCTAACCACACGTTCATGTCCACCCTGTGTTCGGCGTCGAATTTCATCCCATAACCCAGTTTCATAGTCGTACGGTTCGAAAGCTTCTCTAAGTTGGTTGATGAGGTCCTCCCAACTGTAAAAACGTCTGGTTCGATACCACAATAGAGCATCCTTGGTGAGCAACTCAGGAGCAGAGCGCAAGAGTTGCTCCGTAGATACACCTCGGGATAGACGAAGTTCTTCCAACCTCTCCAAGAAATCGTTGAGGCTAGACTGTCCATCATATGTCAAGTTCCAACGTCCAACTTCGGGATTTTTGTAAGAATACTGAGAACGAGTTGGTGTGTATAGTCTGCTCCTTCCTGGAGAAAACTGAAGGTTATTCAACCGATCGTGAAAACCCTCATATACCTCTGGATGATTGAGAGTTGTGTCACGAAGGGTTGTATTCATCTGAGCAAGTCCAGAGCTATCTGCTATTGGATCAGCAAACCTAACCTGAGTAGTTCTACGAGATTCATTTGAAGAAGAAAATTGATTCATATGATGAGCTGAGTTTTCCTGGATGGGGTAGCCAGAAAATCCATCTGAGACTGGTACATGATGCTGATAATATGTATCTCTGTAAATATTTGGTTGATATGTAACTCGATGATTAGGAAACTGCGAGTGAAATTGCTGGTGGACTGATGCAGGAGTTTCAATGTTTGGCATGTCCAACAATGATGTCATTTGAGGTCGGGAGTTTGATTGGTTCGAAAGATGATGGCTTAAGTCCAATGGTTGATTTGATGATGCTTGAATAACTGGAGGGTTATTGATTGCTGATTGATACAGAAGATTCTGGGCAAACTGTTGACGTGGTTCAGATTCAGTCACGAATACCACTGAAGGAGATTCCGTTTCATCCAAGTCAATTAAATCATTCGTTGTTGTTGTTTCTGAACCCTCAGCATCCGTGAAAGTATTCGAAGTCGAGGTCTGAACTGTAGTTAAACTTGCTGGTTGTTGGTCGAGACCAGTCGAACTTTGTCCTAGATGAAGACGCTCTAATTGTCCAAGTAATTCAGCAGTTCTGGTAATAAGAGTCTCTTTCAAAAATCGATTAACTCCAGGCTCTGGAAAAATTCGTTCAAGTCTGGCTCCTGTATGCGCCAAGAAAGTATGCAGTTTCTTGAGCTCATTATCTTTATTTGAAAAATCAAATCTCTGTACATCTCTTTCAATAGAATACAATCTAGCTTTACAAAGACACAATTCACTTTCAGGTTCATAGCTAGTTGTTTTTGGAGCAAGAACAATTCCATCACGTTCCAATTTGAGGACTTCTCTTAAAGATGATCGTTTCTGTGCAAAAGTTCCACTTGTTGGTAAAGCGCGGATTGAAAGCTCATATTTTAATTCTTCGTGTCCAAGTAGATTCACTTCCATATTAGCCATAATTATATTTGTATAAGTTTTAATACAAAAAAAAAAAAAAAAAAAAAAAAAAAAAAAGTAATAATTAAACCGTTCAGTGGTTCAAGGAAAGAAAAAAAAAATAATTTCAACTTTGAAATCTCAAAGAAGGATGACAAGGGAAAACCCGACCCTCGCCAAAAAAAACAAAAAAAAATAAAAAAATAACCAAAGCGCAAAGAAGCGTTGCCCACAGCAATAGAGAGCAAAAAAAAAAAATGCTCTAACCAAAACTAATTAATTAAAAAGGAAACGAATTTAGGTTAGCAAACAAAACAACACCTAATGAAACGAGCTACACTTGGAATTTTGTCTCAAAACCTCAAAAAAAACAGCTCTACGCAAATAAACTGAATTTATCTTGACTAAGAAGAAGCTATGAGAGTCACTGAATGCACTTGCATCAACATGATGACTCGAAATGAGGTGAAACAAACAACACAAGTCAGTTCCAAACCAAAACAAAAAAGAAACTTAAACAAAAATATCAATCTCAACAATCCAAAATTCTAAGTCCACATCGACTAAGACCCTAGCAGTGTTGCCAAGTACACTCTACTTCAACCCAACGGAAACGTAAAAACCAGAAAACCACGATTAATTGGGCGCCAATTTGTAATGAAATATATTCACTACCAGAAAGAAAAGCGGGGTTATGTTGACTAAAACAGAATGTTTGGGGAAAATGGGGCGATATGAGCAATTAATTTGTGCTGTTAGAAAAGTGTGTGAAGTGTTGAAGTGACGTTAATAAGTGCTAGTGATTGGAAATTGGATCAGGCTTGTTTGCTATCCTCAGCCGAGAGTGGTCGGGGTAAATACTCGATTTTCTAAAGACGCCACCCGTTTTATGCCCTTTAGCCTGGGTTCCAATGGATGTGCTCACTCAAAACGGGAAATCAAAGGTACTAGACCAAATTTAACTGCACACCAAAATGTTTATTCACAAAATTACTATCGCAGTTACGTTGATATTTCCCAAACATTCGATATGCTCCAAGCTGATTATGATGATACAGATAAAGGAAAACGATATAAGCACACAAATAGCTACAAGTATAGCTTCAATGTGAATCAAATAAAATGAAAAGACCCAGTAATACTCTCAAATGGCCATTTGTGGTTCACAAACTCTGGGGAATAATTTCGATTTAAGTAAATATATCGGTAATTTGTTTATCAATAATATTAATCTATCGTTATACGTATAGGCTGATGTTCAATACAATCGAGAAACCGATGACAATCTCGTGCCGTGCAGTGGCGTAACAAATGAAGGGACAGTGTCCACTTATCCTGGTTCCAGAGTTGTGTTCCCCAAATTAATGTAGGTAAAATAAAATTGGAAAGGACTCACAATATTTCGTCTTCACTATGAGGGTTAACTTTTCCAGTTCGACGTCTAAAAGGGCTATGGTTCAAGGGCTTCGTGAACCAGTTATCTTCGATAAATACGCAATATTTCGTCAGGGGCTTCCGTCAGTCCAACGACGTCAATCGCACAAATGGTTCGATCAATCAAAAAGGTAAGCAAGGGACAAATTCAGAAGAGAAGATATTTTTAATAGGTAGTAAGTAGGCCTAAAACAACGGAAAAATCCAGTAAGAGATTTGTGTCTTCCAGATGCTTGTGGGAGAGAACTTACCAAAGTTGGCAGGTGGCCTAGCGTGATTAGCAACGTGCAACGTGCTAGTGGAAAAATGGAATTTTCCTGCTTAGGGACCATAAATCTCACATAAAATCATCAACAAATGGATGGATTGGAACAAGTAAAGCTTTGTCTCCAAAAAGTGAGCGTTTGGTCGGAAAATTCTGGCGAAAAATGGCAAAAATACCAAGAGGCATGCGACTTTCTCGGTCAGACTCAACCTCTGTTATAACCTTAAAAATCCAACACATGACATATGGCCCTTAAGTGACAGGTCACCCTTTGTTTCAGGAAAAGAAGAATCTGCAGGAATCGAAGCTAAAAATAGATGTCCTCGGAAATTGGCCTTGACCATGAACCATGACATTGACCCAGAAGCGGCCAAGACTAGTTCACCCAAAAAAGAAGAACTGACGTCGCAACAGCTGAGTTTGACAGATGTTTGTTTATATTAGTTTATTGGTAATTATTTATTGTTAATTTATTTCAAATTACTGATTTTCATAAGAGTTGAATACTGCTTGTTTAGTATATCATTTACTGTGAATGTGAATAATTCTGAGTATCTTGACAATAAATGTGAGTTTTTGTAGTTTTATTTATTATTCAAAATTGAATAAAGTTGACTGTCGATCGTTTGTTTACAAAAATAGAAAAATATATTTTTAGTTAATTTCTAAGCTTAATTTCGACTGTCGAATAAAAATCGTAACAGAGTGTCGATATTTTCTAAAAAGGAAAATGTATTTATAATTTTGTTATGATGGAAGCAGTTCCCATTTTCGTGACTGATCCCGGAACTGAAGAAACCTTCAAGTTTTTGGTTTCTCAGTGCAAAACCATTATCTCGGGCGATTTGTTTTATAATACCCAGCTCACGATAAAAGGATTACTGAAGAGGGGTAAGTTGAAAAGTCTGTAGAACAAAGAGTTGAAAGCTGCGAATCTGTGTGAATAAGGAGAGTTGGAAGAGAATTGTATGGTGTTGTCAGTTGCTGATGGCTTTCTGTATAAAATCAAATTTGCCATATACAGAAAGCCATCAGCAACTGACAACAACTGCTGCAGTTTGTCGATATTTTATCAACAAGTGAATGAAAATATTTTTATAGAACTAGCATGGCAGAAGTCTTAAGGGTACAAGATGACACTTCGCGCTTTTAATTTTTGAATATTTGTCCATGCTAGTCTATAAAAATATTTTCATTTACTTGTTGATAAAATATCTAAAAACTGCAGCATTTTCTTTACACATCTGTATCTTCTCTAAAAAACCAGATATTGGCATATAAAAAAAACATTTTTTGTTGATAGAAGATAGCATTTCACAACAGAACATAATAAAGCTAAATTTTGAAGCTCAATTTTTCCACAGAATGTTGAAAACTAAAGGGTGAAAAAGCAGCTCCTGTTCCTTCATGTATATGATGACCAAGCCATCAGTATTTTTTGAAAATTGAGGGTAATATCTGAAGACATGGAGCTACACGTTGGTGAAAATTTTGCCAAAATCGGACAACAATTAAAAAAGTTACAGAGATATCAAATTGATACTAGAGGAGAAGGAAGTGGAGTCCCTAATTCTTCACACATTTATTGATAAACTGTCTACTTAATCAATAAATTTGTGAAGATTTGAGGACTCGACTTCCTTCTCCCCTAGTATCACTATGGATCTTCATCCTGGAACTTCGATCGATAAATATATCAAAATGACTATTCTTGTCCGGAATCTTTTGCCGGGGAGTGTATATAACAAAATCGGGGACGTTCAGGACACGCAGGTCTATCTATCAAGACAATATCTTCGAAATTGTCCAACCATCTGTCGAAAATCCTGTATACTTAATAAATATAATGTATAACTTTGAAACTTTTAGACGAGTTTTTGAACAGTCTACTGCGTCTTGCAAAAAAAAATAACACAGTAGAGGCTGCCGAGGACCCAGCTGGATCATCATCATTATCACCATATAGTAATAATGAAAATCAATTATTGGAATGCGAGGGGGCGAGTACATCTTGCAACAAAGAAAAAAACGTGTGGGGTGAAAATGAAAGTCTATTATTAATTTCATGAGTCTCGTTATGATGTTCTAAATCATCCAAAAAAACGAAAGTCTGTGTGGAAAAACCAAGCACTAGACATGGAGACTAATGGCTATGATGTACCTGCTACGATTCGTAGCCAAAAATGGAGAAACCTTGTGAGGACATACAAAGTATGCAAAGACAAAACCAAACAAACGGGTACCGGACCAACAAGATTTTCCTTTTACCAAAGAATGGACGAGTTCTTGCATGACAAACCAAATATTAAAAGCCCCCATGTTATTGACACCCTTAATTCAACAGAAGATTCCAATAGTGATATTTCACAAAACAGTGATGTACATATAGACATGTCAGAAGAAAACAATGATAATGAGCAGCCTTCAACTGAGCAATTATTGAGGAACGATGAAAAAGAGAAAACTCATTCTAAACGTGAAAATGCAAAGACTGAGTACTATAGGAACAAATCTCAAGCATTAGAACTCAAAGCTAGAGAACAAGAGGAAAACGAGAGGTACAGAGAGAGGAAGTTGATGTTAGAAGAAAGAAGAATCAAGGCCCTAGAGGATTTAGTTGCAATTTGGCAAAACCAATATGCCAAAAGAGAGTAGGATTTTGGATTGTTTTCAATTGACTTTCGTACTTGTGACAATAATCCCTTTATTTTTAGTAGTTATTTTTTACATAGAATACTTGTGTTTAGTTTTATTAATGATGTTCCGACTGGTTTATGTATGTAATGCATGCATGGTTTAAATAAATATAAAACAAAAATTACACGGGGCATCCTCTGTGTCATTTATAAATTTTCAAATAAAGAAAAATCTCTAACATCATGATACGAGTTTTGCAATAGATTTACTTTAAAAAGGAACTAGAATCTTGCGCGTCAAATAAATAAAACTAGGACATTGTTTACTTGGTGTTTAATAAAAAAAAAGATAAGTATAAAATAAAGTAACTACGTAGGTACTTTACATGAGACAATGAAAAATAATCATACAAATCTATATTTTGCCAGATTCAAGGTTATCAGTTATTATTAAACATTTCATTGAAGATAACTTGTCTTCTGTTTATCTGAAGTTCCTATATTTCATCATTACATCCCATATAGTTTTCATTTTCTGGGTAAAAATTCTCAACGGCGTGAGTTTCTGTTTCTGTTTCAATATCGTTACTGTTTATAATACATACAGTGAGGACGTAAATAGTCCCCCCCCTCTAACTTTTGAACGCATTAATATTTTTGGCTCAAATTTGGAGGTGTTGTTCAGGGTAGGCTTTACCAAGTTTTGACCTCCAAAAAAAAATTTCAACTGTCTAACTGACAGCTGGGCACCATTTTGAAACAAATTATCAAATGGAAAAGGGGGTCATGTGATACCTTATTTGAAAGGTCCTTCCATTCTCTTTTCACCCCCAAAGTTTGAAGTCCTTAGCATTTTTCTTAAGGAAATGGCGCCATATCGAAAATAAATTATTTGGGTCAAAATACTATCTCTAATTCTTAAAAGAACTTTATTAACAATGAAAAAACTAACCTATAACATAAGTGATTGTTTCTACAACAGTATTTGATAAAAAATTTCAAAAAAACCTAATACTAAAGATAATATTAAGAACGAAATCATGCAAAATTATCTCAATACATTTTCAAAATGCTGTCCCTGAACCTCTTGACAATAATAATTTGAGCCAAAAATATTAATGCGTTCAAAAGTTCGAGGGGCGGGGACTATTTACGTCCCCACTGTATATTATGTAACACACAAGAAGCCACTACCGCGTTGAAAATGAAACCAGATTCAGATTCTCAAAGTGCTTAAGACGTCTAAACCGCCCTTTTAAATGTCCAAAACAATTTTCCACTAAAATCCTTGTTGATGAATGTCTATAATTGAAAATGTTTTGTTGTTCGGTTAGATGTCCGTTGTCTTAAAAAGGAGCCACAAGCCAACCTAAATTGGGATATGCAGTGTCTCCTAGTAGGTTCCTATTTCCGGGTAGGCCATTCTCAGTCATTGCTTTTGAATAAAGTCCTGAGTGTCTCAGAACCCTCGCATCATGAAGGGATCCTGGTTCTCCACAGAACACATGCATAAATCGTTTTTGGTCATCACATACCCCTTGAAGAACTATGCTGTGATATCCTTTTTGATTACAATAAGCATTTTGATCTGTACCAGGTTCACGAATGCTTAAATGGCTTCCATCGATAGCTCCTATAACCCCACGAATTCGCTGTTTGTTTTCAAAGTTCTGCGAAATTTGATTTGCCTCGTTTTGAGATGGCCATTTTATGTATGTCGATCGGACACTCACTAAGTATTTCACTAACTTTCTAATGCATTCTAGTGCAGTACTCTGGCATACATTAAATCTGTCAGAAATTTGACGGTATGTCTCCTGCAGTAGAATTCTAATTCGACCAGTCGTCACGTCTCGTTACGAGACCGGCAGTCGAGATCGGTGTCGGTATCGACTGAAATGCGATTCTAATTCGGTCTCGTTTAACGTACCGTTTCCACTCGTAGCTGCCTAACTTCACACTTATTATTTTTATAGGTTAGGGGAATATTTTTATTTAGCAAATACGATTACCTATCCTAAATAAGTGTTGAAAATTATCATATAATGTTTGTAAAGGCTTCTGGAAACTCGATTTTCAAAAATATGATATAAAAGAGCTTACTGATGAGGCAAGAGGCAAACACGGCTACTTCTTACTTGGTTTGAGAACGTCTATTTTTTATCACAACGTTGGTTTGTATCATAAATTCACCAAGACTATCTTTAAAAACAGTGAATTTTAGATGAGTCCTTCATGGAACAAATCCTTGAGTCAACAGTAAAATGTTTTGTTAATAATAGTCAATGCAATAATGGAACAAGATTCCAACTTTTGAGAAACTGTTTTTTTTTATTTTAATGCGGGGACATTGTGCTATCTTTTGCTTTAAATCGCATCAGCATAATCCGTCCGTGGCATAAGCATACAAATAAATCAATTAATTACGAGTTGAACTATCCTCATCTGAAATTGAGGAGCAAATTGATTTTCTACCCTCGGAGAGACGTGAGGGATCATTATTTTTTTATAATTCGTTAAGTCAATTAAATAAGAACTGATATCGACAACAACTTATGAAAATGGGTTGGTCTTCTTCCTAAACCCTCATTAATTTGTGAAACTATTTTTGAAAAAATTACCAAAATCAGTTATCACCACAATCAAACTAGAATATGATCATAATAATGTTTATTCACTCACAATCGCGCTTAAATAATGAAAACTACTGTACATTTTTGAAAAAGTGGTGAACATTTCTGGAAAGTGAGGTTTGTTTTTCTATTTCGGGACCACCGATGGTCTCGTCTAATTTGACATTTTAAAACGAGACGTGGACGACAGCTTTCAACGATTAGAATCGCAAACTGGCCGTAGTCGTGACGTGACGTCTCGAAATAGCGAATTAGAATTCCAGCCCTGGTTGGCCAAGTACCAAAGGGTTATCAGTGTAGTTTTTTCTGAAGCAATATTCTCTCTGCCAGATTTATAAGTAGAAATGATGTTAGCTGTAGATACTTTCGATCAAATGTACTCAAAAGTATGACGACTGAGACGAAAATGCTCCTGAAATTGTCGATCTTCAAATCTCGGTACTACTTCTTCGACAAATTTTTCACATTTCACAACTATTCTTCGATTTTCATCTTCACTACTTGACTCATTTGAGATTGAATTTATGCTACTATTGTCATCTCCATCCTCTGCAATGCATTTCTGAAAATAATTAAAAAATTAGGAGCTTAGTTTTTCAGCCGAAATATTTTTCATGTAGGTACGTACGTTAAAATTATTCACTAGAGAAAAACACACTTTGATTATAGCTAATTCTTCCTCTGAATCCTCTGAAGACGACAAATCATTATTCTTCATCATTTTGAGCCAATATTTTTTTTCACGATCAGGCTGTTGACAAATTCACGCCAAATCTCCGTCAAAACAACCCCCACCTTTTACTTCTGACTAGTTCACTTAAGTGATCGAAATTTGTAGGTGGTACAGTTGGGGAAAGGGGGAAGTGACCGGATCACTTACAAACCAGATCAGTTTGTAATAAAACATCCTAAATGTCAAATGTTTGTGATCTGTTGAAATTGTGTCAAAAAATGGTTTATTTAGCACAGCTGGCAACTACGCTGCAGAATGTTCTTGTCTGTCAACTGTGATATTCAAGTCAATGTCTCTTGTCACCTGTCTGATGCATGTGTTGGAATAAATGCTTTTTATGCTGGACGTTCAAGCGGGTAGTTTCATTTGCACATTTTCCTGCAAGTTTTCTCTAGTTTTCCACTATTTTTATCAGGTTATGGGCCCAGGCCGCCTGAAAACTAATTTTGGAAGTTTCGGAGTATTCGGAGTAGTGTAAAAACGTCGTTTGAATTGCTGTAATCACGAAAATGGCCAATTATTTGCCTAGTGTCCCTAAATTGCTTGGGCGTGAAAACTACGAGGAGTGGGCTTTCGCAGTGGAGAATTTCCTAGTGCTTGAGGGTTTAGTGAAGTGTCTAGATGGATCTGAGACCGACACAACATTGGTGGCAAACGCCAAAGCGAAATTGATACTTACCTTGGATGCAAACTTATATGTGCATGTGAAAACTGCAGCTACAGCCAAAGAAGTTTGGGATGTCCTTAAAAGACTGTATGCAGATCAAGGGTTCACAAGAAAAATAAGTTTGTTGCGTAACTTGATTTCTCTACGGCTAGATACTTGTGAGTCCATGCAAAGCTATGTTAATCAAGTGATAGATACTTCACAGAAGTTGAAAAAGACAGGATTCGATATCAGCGAAGAATGGGTCGGTTCGTGACTTTTGGCTGGTTTGTCAGAAAAGTATTCACCAATGATAATGGCTAAAGAACATAGTGGAATGGACATTAGCGCTGATGACATCAAGACCAAATTACTTGATATGGAAGAAAGTTGTACCACAGGAGTTGGAGGTGCTTTTGCTGTTGGCAAGAAGAACAATTACAAAAAGGACAAGGGGAGTGGCATCGTGGATAAAAGTAAAGTTAGATGCTATCGATGCAAAGCTCTAGGGCATTACATGAATAAATGCCGAAGAATGACAAGGATGGTAGTGGTGATAAGAGGAGCAGTGCAGAGCAGAAAGTTGTGACAATGTGTATAGACTGAAGTACAATAAGGAGCAACAAGGCATGGCAAGTTTGGCTGTTACAGGGAGTGTTTTGCATAGAAGATTCGCACATATCAATTATAAGGATTTGAATATGATGCATCAAGGTGCAGTTGAAGGATTGACCTGCAGTGGAAAGCTGAGTTGTGATGAACTCTGTGAAGTATGCTGTGAGGGCAAGCAGACCAGGCTGAGCTTCAAAAATACAGGTAACAGAGCAAAAAGTAGATTAGAAATAGTGCATGCAGATCTCTGTGGTCCCATGGAAGTTCCTTCACTTGCTGGATCAAGATATTTATTACTTTTTGAAGACGATTTTACCAGGATGTGTTTTGTATATTTCTTAAAAAATAAACATCAAGCTCTAGAATTTTTTAAGGAATTTAAACAAATAGTTGAAAATCAAACCAACATGAAAATAAAAGTTCTGAGATCGGATAATGGTGGGAAGTTTTGCGGTGCAGAATTTGAGAGTTTACTAAAAAACCATGGTATACTACATCAAAAGACAAATCCACATACTCCCGAACAGAATGGCATGCTTGAGAGATTAAACAGAACAATTGTCGATGTAGATGTAGACGCGAATTTAGATAAATTCTTTTGGGCTGAGGCAGTGAACACGGGCGTTTATCTTCGCAATAGATCAATTGCTTCAGGTTTGAAAATGACTCCTTTTGAAGCATGGCATGGAAAAAACCTAATGTGAGTCATGTCAGGATTTTTGGCAGTGATGTCATGGTTCATGTGCCGAAAGCTCGAAGACTCAAGTTTGATAAGAAGTCGGCGAAAATGATTCTGGTTGGTTTTCCTGAAAATGTTAAAGGCTACAGGCTTTACAATAATAACAAGCAGAGATGTTATTGTGATAGAAAGAGAAAGAAGATCAAATCTTGTTCTATCAGAAGTACAAGATTCAGTGGGGGATTTATTGCCTGAAGATCAACTAAAAAATGAATCATCAGATCTTAGCGAAACAGATCAAACATTTGATTCAAATTTTGAAGAAACCGAGGACAATCCTGAAGATGACAGTGACTACACACCTTCCGAGCAGGATGCAAAAGATGTCGAATCGGCAGTTAGAAGATCAGAACGAGAGAAGAAACCAAAAATTTTTGATGAGTATGTTACATACTTGTGTATTGGTGACTTGGATCTGGAGGATGTGCCATCATCGGTGGAAGAAGCTGTTAGAAGACCAGACGCTCAATGTTGGAAGCAGGCTATGGAAGATGAAATGAAATCTTTTGAAGAAAACTATGCTTGGGACTTAGTGGATGACTCTGGAAGTGGACATGTGGTTTCGTGCAAATGGGTGTTTAAAAAGAAATGTGATGCGGACAACAAAGTGAACTATAGAGCTAGGTAAGTGGCTAAGGGCTTTACGCAAAAAGCAGGAATAGACTATGAAGAAACATTTGCGCCTGTCATAAGGTATGCTAGCTTAAGATTACTGTTTGCGTTATCTTTGAAACTTGATTTAAAAGTAAGTCATTTGGATGTAAAGACTGCTTTTTTGAACGGTTTGTTGACAGAAAATATTCTAATGAAACAACCTGAAGGTTTTATCAAGATTGGAAATGAAAATAAAGTTTGCAAATTAAAGAGAGCAATATACGGCTTAAAACAATCATCAAGGGCGTGGAATCACAGAATCGATAAAGTGTTGTTGAAGTTAGGTTATAAAAGATCTGATTATGAGCCATGCATTTACACCAAACGAGGTGATAAAAATCTACTGACGATTGTAGCATTGTATGTAGATGATTTTTTGATTTGTTCAAATGATACCAACGGTACAAAATCACTCAAAGATCAACTTAATTCTGAATTTCAAATAAATAATTTAGGCGAAGTAAAACAATCCTTAGGAATGAGAATCAGTAGGGATGAACAATGTATCAAATTAGATCAGGAACATTATATCGATCAATTGTTAAAAAGGTTCAACATGATTGAATGTAAAAGTGTCATGACACCTCTGGCTGAAAATTTTGATTTTAGTGTTGATAAAAATTGTAATTCCCAGAACTCGATGTATCAAAGGCTTATAGGGAGTCTTATGTATCTTGCGGTACTCACTCGACCAGATATTTGTTTTAGCGTCAGCTTTCTAAGCCAATTTAATAATTGTAATTCAGATTATCACTGGCAATGTGCAAAACGAATTCTAAGATACCTCAAAGGCACAAAAAACTTGTCAATGCACTTTGAGAAGGACGATTTAAATCTTATTGGTTTCGTTGATGCTGATTGGGGCTCTAATAAGAAAGATAGAAAATCCTACACAGGATATGTCTTTAAATTAGCAGGGGCTTCAATATCTTGGAGAAGTTGTAAACAAAAAACTGTTGCGCTTTCATCTACGGAGACCGAATATATGGCACTTAGTGAAGCTACTAAGGAGGCTATATATTTGAGAAATTGACTGGAAGACCTCATAGGAAAATTGGATTGTGTTCTTTTGTACAATGACAACCAAAGTGCCAAGAAACTTGCCTATAATCCAATTCTCCATGATCGATCCAAACATATCGATATCAGATATCATTTTGTAAGAGATGCTGTAAATAATAAAGTCATTGATATTAAGTATTTATGTACAAACGATATGATAGCTGATGTACTGACTAAATCCTTGCAAAGTGTTAAGAATGCAAAGTTTGTTAAGGGTTTGGGTTTGTATCCATAATGTTGGGTTTGTGTCTTAACTTAGTGATGTTTAGAGTTAAGAATTTATTTTCTGCTTAATTTTTTGCTAAGTGGAGGTGTTGAAATTGTATCAAAAAATGGTTTATTTAGCACAGCTGGCAACTACGGTGCAGAATGTTCTTGTCTGTCAACTGTGATATGATGCCAATAAAAAGCAGCTGTTGTCGACGTCGTGTTCCACGTCGCGTCTTTTCGTCATGTCATACCCATTTGACCAAAATTGGGAACGGTCCCATAATGCCGTTGTGCCATTGTCCCGGAGTCCCATTGTGTCTGACTGTCGCCAGTTGTCCGTCGTTGCAAAGGATACTTCCACGCTACTTTCTTTCCGTCCCGGAAAAAACTTAAGGAACAAAACCTGTGAATAAACCAACAACGTTCTAGTCCACAAAACTACACAAAACAAATATGTACAGAGCAAGAGACAAACAAAAATGCTGATCAGACATTCATGCTATCCCGGTTCCGTAACAATGAACAAAATATAAATAATTCACAAAACAGACAAATAAATATACAAAATGATAAAATCATCCTAATCATTGGCTCTGTCAACAATGACCTCGTTTTCACTATCCGTATTACCACTACTTTCGTAAGCAGGCGTAAACGGCTTTATGCGCGCGCCGTGAACCTGGTAGATCTTCTACCACATATCTGTCATGAGGCAACACTTCTTTTACTACGTAGGGACCACTGAACTTAGGGAGCAGCTTTTTGCTCTTGCCATCGTTAGCAAAATTTGTTCGTCGTAGGACTACGAGGTCTCCTACCTTATACTCATGACATCTCTTTCTTTTTGCGTCAAAGTTAGCCTTTTGCTTTACTTTCGCCTCTTTTGTTCTTAACTTGGTTTTGTTTCGAGTATCTTCAACATTCTGTAGGACCTTGTCGTCGACTACTGCTAATTTAAGAAACGAGTCGTGCATTCCTCTTGGCTTGTAACCAAGAAGCAACAGATAAGGACTTTCCTTAGTAACGCTATTTTCTGCAGAATTGTTACCAAAGACAACTGAATTTATTGAACTATCCCACTTTCGCTCATCATCATGAGATCTTGCAACACAATCCAAAATAGTTTGGTTAAATCGTTCCACTTGACCGTTTGCACGCGGAGTAGCTGTAGGATTGAGCACATCTTGTATGCCCAATTCTTTTGAAAACTTTGCAAAAGATTAAGCAGTAAAACAGGATCCTCTATCACATACAATTTGCTTAGGTACTCCAAACGTCTCGAAAAAATTGACGAATTTGTTGTACGTTTTTGGGTACTGGAAAAGGATCAACTGCCTTGATTTTTGCAATGCTGAGCCGTATACCATCAGCACTGATGTCGAGACCAAGGTAATCGATTTTCTTTTGGAAAAATTGACACTTTCTCAATGTCAGAATAATAATAAGAATGTCTCAGGTCAACAAAAATACCACCAACGTATTTCTCTTATTCAAAATACAGTTAACGAAACCAATATGATTGGGAAGTACTTCAACATCGGCTTCTGCTATAAGGGTTACTTTTGAAGGTTATTCATAAAGTTGAGGCAAGTCAGTCAATTCGTTGATGAAAATTCGGGTATTTCCATTTCGCATAACAGTCACAGCATGTCTATTATTTAGTATGGATCGTCGCTTCGAAACGACCTATTTTTAATTTGATATCAGTTAGTACTACCTGGAACTTTTGTTCTTGATCCTTAGCCCTACGTAAGGGTGGACTATTTTTGAAGCAGTTATTTGATGAATGACCTAACTTTTTGCATACACTACATTCAAGACGGGGTTTAGGACATTGTGACTGTTTATGCCCAAGTTCCTTGCAATTATAACATTTCCCTTGCCTGATGGTACGTATTTGGTCTGGTCTATTCATATTTTCTTGGCGTTTTTTGTTCCGTACAAATGATTAATGTTTTTCACGTTCTCTTATTGGCACTACTGCTACGGTCGAAAAATAACATCTATAAAACTCTTCAGGTGTCAAGTACCGTCCTAATTTTTCACCAGACTGGATGGAATTGTCCTGAATTCTATCAATGATCATTGACACAGCATTTTTTCCAGATATTTCACACTGACGCAAAAGATTCATTTTGTCAAAATAATATTGTGTCCAAGACTCATCAGATATTTTGTGCCGACGTATAAGCTTATTTATAACTGTAGGTAAATCCAAATTATCCGGGAAAGCTTCCAATATTCCTATGAGACGTGATTGCATGTGATAAACTGTTGTTTTCTCATTCCACTGATTGATCTGGGCCAATTGATCAATTTTGTCAAGCCATTTCGAATATTGCCTTTTCTGGCAGGATCAAATTCAGGAATGCAATAGGGTCGAATTGAAATTTTTGTTAATCTGTGGTTGTTTTCATTTTCCAATAATTTATCAACCAATTC
Source organism: Orchestes rusci (assembly GCA_958502075.1). Classification (NCBI taxonomy): domain Eukaryota; kingdom Metazoa; phylum Arthropoda; class Insecta; order Coleoptera; family Curculionidae; genus Orchestes; species Orchestes rusci. The sequence goes on along the minus strand of OY293312.1, from coordinate 13,142,956 downwards.
TACTAACTGTCTAGTAAGTTTTTGTGACTCACTTCCTTCCAGACAATGAACACTAGAACTACCACTTTGCGCAACGTTTGCGTCTGTAGCCTGTTCTATGCGCTCAAGATCTAAATTATGGTGGAAACATACACCATGCGTTACTTTTACGTCATAAGTGCTTTTATCTGTTATTTTCTTGCTCAAAGTTGTCACAGGTTTTGATCGGGAAACATTATCAGCTTCTGGGGTGGTAGATCTACGCAATGTAACTCGAATACGCTCCAGAGAACGTGTGCCCTTATCATCACGGGACGTTTCATGATGAATAGCGTCTTGTTCTTCACTTGTAATATTTCTACCAGACCTATTCACTTGCGTGGTACTTACATTCTTTTTTATCTCTTTTGCCTTTGTCTTTTGTATCGTCCGCAATCACTACTAGATGAAGAAGAGGGAGAAGAGCTCGAGGTCGTGGAACTACTTGAGCTTTGACAACGTTTACGATGGCCCATTTCGTTTTTCATCCATTAACACAGTCAAACCACACAAAATAACAGTCGCTGTGCTCCAATTTCGTGAACTAACACAAAAAAAATGCTTTGTAAAACAACAATAACGATTTGATATTCTGATTTAACCGATACAACGGAACACAGCTATGAACAATATATTCGAACAAATAATTATATTAATAGGGAGTATTAATTGAAACTATTGCAACTAACGAAACTATTGCAACTGACGAACTAGACGAACTGACTCATATCCAAAATCTTAGTGACTTTTTCATTTTTTCCTAAACATTTTTGACATTTCGTAGGGACTTTCAATTTTATTCTCTGGTGTTGGTGTATGTTGACGTGATAGTGGTATTCTTTTGTATTGAATCTGACTGACCGAAGTTATTCGAGGGGGTAATTCTGGGGTACCTGCAAAACTCACAATGATTTCTGTCTAGTTTTCTGAAAATAGCAGTAGCTTGAAATTTTTCGATTATTTGGAAAAACCAGTAGGAAAAACTCATAATACGTTAAAAATCGCGAAAAAAACTAACTTTTTGATGTTTGATACCAAATTCAGTTTAAAGAGATTTCTTTGGGAGAATATGTGAGTCTTTCTGTGTATTTCTAAAAAAAATTAGTTTTGCAGCTAACAAATGTGGATAATATTATTTTGGTCCCGAAATAAGTACACGTGGGCACATGGACTTGAAGAAATAGAAAATCAATACCTAATTTAAAATACGTGGTTATAAAAATATAGGTACATTTTGAGTCTTCCACAACTCATTTTCATTACCTTCGCGACCTTTGGAATTGGAATCTTCATTATTGTTTAAAGAACAATAGGTAGTATACAGGGTTATTCACGTTATTCGACACGAAACATTATGGGTAAAGTATCTGATTTCAAAGAATTTGTTTTTTCTGAATCGATAGGACCCTTTAGGGCTACATTTTAAAAATATTTTCATGTAATACAGGGTGTCCCTAAAACACGAAACGTATCAAAGTTGTATTTTTTTAAATGGAATACCTTGTATATTATTTCATTTTTGGTTTGCATGATCAAAATCAAGGTTTAATACACCTTAACCTTATGGTTTTTGAAATATCTTCAATTTTGCGAAAATGTAGTATTCATTTTAATGCTTAATTTCTCAGCTGTTGTTCTCTTTTTTTTAACCAAATTGATACTTGAGTCTACCAATTGATCAAGTTTGATGCCACACTTATGAAACTTTTAATTAACTTATACAGGGTGTCTAAAAATTATGCTTAAATAATCAATATCTTTAAACGGTAATAGCTTGTTTAATTTAAATGAGATACCCTGTATTTTATGTCAACAACAGATGTAGAATTTAATTATCTATCAATTATTATTATACGTTCCTATAGCTAACTTCTCACGTTTTCAAGTAAAGCGAAGAAAAAGAAAAAAATAGGTTTCTCATTAACACCAATAGATGGAGATGCCGTCTCCAAACCCTCGTTAGGTACATTATTTCACCTATGGTATTTTGACAACTTCTATTATTATTTCCTCAAAGTTGTCAGTTATTAATCAATATTTTCAATTACTAATCGTTCTATTAGTGCTAGCAATAGCTTGTGATTTTTGTAGAAAAAATGCTAATTTATCCAAAAGAAGAACGGATCGACATGATTTTTATACTGGGAGAATGCCATCAAAACTACCTCTTAGCATCAAGAGTTTACTCTGAAAGATTTCCAAACAGAAACCATCCAAATAAGGCAGTATTTGAGAGACTGTTATTACAATTCAGAGAAACTGGAAGTGTTCAGTATGAAAAACCCATCAAAAGGAAACCTGTGTCTGGAAATGAAGATACTCAATTTGCGGTGATCACCTCCGTAATCAAAAATCCCCATATAAGTCAAAACCAAATTGCGCAAAATATCGATTAGTAATTGAAAATATAAATTAATAACTGACAACTTTAAGGAAATAATAATAGAAGTTGTCAAAATACCATCGGTGAAATAATGTTCCTAACGAGGGTTTGGAGACGGCATCTCCATCTATTGGTGTTAATGAGAAACCTATTTTTTTCTTTTTCTTCGCTTTACTTACAAAACGTGAGTGATAATTTACCTGCCGATGTTGTGAGTTTTGCCGCGAATTACTGATTTTGGGTTGGCATTTCAATGATATTTTGTTAATTTAGTCCTTATTTTGTATTACTCTTTGTAAAATTCAAGTTAAGTTATAACATATCGTATTTTTGACAAAACGTGGATATAAGATCTGTGAGCCACATGTTTATATTAAACCGATCCGTTCAAGTTGATGTTCTTCAGATTTTTTTTGCTCATGATGCATTTCTATCATTCTATCTTGCTTTCCTGAGGCTCCATTGAATCTACTTTGTAATAAGAGATGGTTGCTTTCTGGCAATACCGAAAAACACCTCCACAATGAAACTGAAACTCACAAAACGTAATCATACCACCACCATCGATCCAATGAATACGAGCGTTTTCTTTTTTTCATCGATGTATCCACCGATGCCATCCAAACTAATCAGAACCGTTCTTTTATTTATCGATGGATTTGTCAGCGCGTTCTGTTATTCAACGTTTAACTTCCATCGATGCCATCGGCTCCCATCAGTAGTTTTTGGTGGTGAACCTATTGACAGGATGATATTTGAGCGCCAAAATATGAAAACAAAAACATAACCACAAAAATTTGAAACGAATCGGTGTACTTTGTGGTGTTTTCTATACTGAAAATTCATTTTGTTGTAAGCAATAATCTATAATCTCCATTATTAAAAATGTCCAGTTCGGATAATCGTTTTTTGGTGTCACTCGAGCACAATAACAGAACATACGATGTGATGCTTTCTGCAGAAGAGGTGAGGGATGTATCTGAAGGTAAGTTCGCCTAGCAAGAACCTTTTTGTGATAAAATCTATATTCATTTGATTTTTTAGATTCACAAAAATATGAAAGACTACGAGGAAGGCTTATTGAGACAGAAAACGAGCAACAAATGCAATCAATAGACCAAACTTGTGAATTTACTCATAATGTTCCAAGTACTTCCACCTCGACTTCCACCGAGACTTACACACAGGAAATTAAAAATAAATGGACTCACAGTAGTATTCAATCATTGTTGGACCTGAGGCTCCAGATGGAGAATCAATTTAATAAACCCAGTTGCCGAAGATCCAAGTTATGGCAGCACATTGCACAGAAAATGAGTTCGATTGGAGGGTACTCACATGGACCAAATGAATGTGATTCGAAGTATAGGAACCTTCTGCAGACATATAGAGCAAATAAAGAAAAGCGGCTCAAAATGACAGGAGAAGGTAAAATAACTTGGGAGTGGTTTAAGGTTTTCGACCAGGTGCTAGGAACAAAAGCATCATCATGTCCACCCATGAATATGTTGGGTTCTACAATTAAGAACACTAGTCCTGTTGCTGGAGAACAAAATAATAATTCAACATCAGATCAAAGTATAGAAGAGACTATTGAGAGGACTTCAAAGAGGTTGAAAAGAAGTAAGACTGAAAACAAAGAGTTGTCGCTACAACAATATCTCTTTCTGAAAAATGAAAGAGAAGTTAAAGCGTGGGAGGAAAAAAAAGATCTCAAAGCGAGGGAAATAGAGGCAATAAACAGTCTTCCTGAAGCTATACGAAGCACCAAGAACTGAATTTAAAGACTAAAGTTTATTTTTTCCTTTGAAGAAGAGTCTGTTTTTGTTGTATTTTAGAATTGTCATTTTATTTATGTTGAAAGAATAATATGTTTCATTTTTGACTCAATAAATTATTATTTAAAATAAGCTATAATAGTTTTTATACTTACTTCTAAATGGGACACTTTTCTAAATAATTGATTTTGACACGTTTTGGGGTGTCTAGAATTCGAAAAAGTAGACAAAATCATAAATTAAATTAAATTTTGTATTGATTTAAATGCATATTATGGAAATCAAGTCCAACTTCAAAAAAAACTTCCCTATATTCACACATACTTAACACATTAAATTATGAACAATGTTGGAACGAACCAGCTCTTGAATCATCTAGCAAATGAATTAAAAACGTTCAAATTCCATTATTCAGCAAGTGAAAGCATTATTTGTTCTCTTTTTAATTTTGCTTCTGGATTCATACTTGTAGATTGATGATATTCATCTGCACTGTCATTAGTTTCACAATCGTCGGCTAACTCACTTATAATATCTCCCTCTTTTTTCTTGATTATATAATTGTGTAACATGCAAGCTGCTATAATTATAAATTTACTATTCTTGAGATCATTGATGTTTAAAAACTTGAGCCTCCGAAAAACTTCATACAGCCTCCCAAAAGCTTGTTCAATTACAACTCTCTGACTACTTAGAGTCTTATTAAAAAAAAATTGTTGTCTCGTGAGGTGACCATTATCTCTAAATGGTACCATAACATTTATGTGCAGGGGGTAAGCTGAGTCTGCTAGTAAATGGTAGTCGTATGGAATACTTCTTTCTTCAATTATTTTACCATAAATAGGAGAGTTCTGCCACACTCTAGCATCATGGCTACTACCAGGAAAACCACAAAAGATATCAATAAATTCAAAATGGCTATTTGAGATGGCTTGAAGGTGAATGGAAGCATATCCTTTTCGATTGTAGAAGGAATTATCCTCTTTTGGGGCCTTGATTTCAATGTGGCTGCCATCCACACATCCTACCACATTTGGGAAAGTAGTGGGCCTCAAATGGTTGAAATCTTGTGCAGTTTTCTTTAGTTCCTCTCCTTGTGGAAAACTTATATAATTTAGTTCGCAGATCAATTTGCATACATATGTGAACACATAAAAAGTTGAACCTTTTGCAAGATCAAAACGGTCACTGATTTCTCGGTATGTTTCCTGCGTTGCTAGAGTCCAAATTGTGGTAAGAACAGCAGTTATTTTTGGAACAGCTGGTCTGCCTGCCGTCACAATTTGCCTGAATTGTAACTCCATACACAGTTCCTAGAAATAAAAAAAAGAATTGATAAATAAAATTCAAAATTCACGAACATGAGAACAAGATAATTAGGCATCTACTTACCTCAACTGCACTTCTTGACATTCTAAAATGTGACTTGAAGTCATCAGAAGAGTAATTCAAAACCACCACAGGTACATAATTTTCAATTTTGGTATGTCTGCCAAATAGAAAAAAGTCCTCATCATCCGAATCAGAGTCTAATATATCGTCATCAGCAAGTCGCAACTGCGGCGTTAATAAATTGGCGTTAATGATTTTTGAGAAAAAATTGCACAAAATTGGTTGTGAGCAAAAAACAATAACCGCAATAAAATCAATTTCAATAACAATCCAACAAAAGTAGACAGAGATCAGCTGAGAGATCGATAGTTTAAAGCGCATGCCTGGATTGTTCTTTACTTCGTCAATTTGATGACATCAGATACTTCAAATTTCATGACGTCACATCCATCACTGATGAATTCCATCAAAGAAATTGCTGAATAACAGAAAGCGTCCTGCAATACAAATAATGACAAATTTTCACAAATAATGACAAATTGACAAATTCAGCTGATAGAAGTCGTGTGGAAAAAACGAAACAACACGTCCTTACGTATTGAGTGAAGACAAGGGGACAAGTTTGTCTAGTCGTGTTGACAGAAGTGCACAGAATACAATATAAGCAGAGCGACGTGTTGCTATGGAATTCCACAGTACACGGAATATGGGTACACGTCGCGTCATACCCATTTGACCGGAATTCGGAACGGTCCCATAATGCCGTTGTGCCTTTGTCCCGGAGTCCCATTGTGTCTGACTGCCGCCAGCTGTCCGTCGTTGCAATGGATACTTCCACGGTCTATTTTGAATGTGTGACATTAGCTAGAATGAAAGATCTCTTTGTTCTGATTTCAGATATATACAGGGTTATTCACGTTATTCGACACGAAGCATTATGGCCGAAGTATATGATTTTGAAAAAGTTTTTTTTTCTGAATGGATAGGGACCCTTTGAGGCTACATTTTAAAAATATTTTCATGTTATACAGGGTGTCCCCAAAACACGAAACGCATCAAAGTTGTATTTTTTTAAATGGAACCCCCTGTATATTAATTGATATTTCAATTCTTTCTTCAATTTGGAACAAAAATTGTAATACAACTAATGTTCCTAAATTCAACCGTTATCGAGATATCGCGTTGTAAAAATGGCATTTTTGCAACTTTGACATGCCATAAAACTCAAACTATTCCAGTTAGAGAAAAATAGATTGCACATTCCCATTTTAACTTTTCAAGAGCTATTCAAGGAGATTAAATTCATTCTTGTGAAAAAATGTCAAAATGTGCCGAAAAAAGTTGACACTTGACGGTACCTTCTATCCAAATGACAGAAGAGCTCTTGAAAAGTTAAGACAGGAAAGTGCAAACCATTTACCTCTAACTTGAATAGTTTGAATTTTATAGCATGTCAAAGTTGCAAAAATGCCATTATTAAAACGCGATATCTCGATAACGTTTGAATTTAGGAACATTAGTTGTATCACAATTTTTGTTCAAAATTGAAGGAAGAATTGGAATATCAATTAATATACACGGGGTTCCATTTAAAAAAATCCAACTCTGATGCGTTTTGTGTTTTGGAGACACCCTGTATAACGTGAAAATATTTTTAAAATGTAGCCTTAGAGGGTCTTTATCCATCAAGAAAAAAAAACTTTTTCAAAATCTTATACTTCGGCCATAATTTTTTGTGTTGTATAACGTGAATAACCCTGTATAATTTGTTAGAATTTGGTTCAGCTACTTTGGAAATATTTGAGTTTAAAAAAAAATACTTTATTTAAACTACAACAAATTTATTTTTCAAAATACTAACTTAGGGCTGATCTTTCAATCTCCACTTCTTAGCTTAAGTGACATTTGAACGTGAATTTGAATCTTGAAATTGTCTGCCAAAAGTGCCGTATTTTTTTTATTGCGGCAGTCACAATATGTAGCTTCTTAGCTTAATGAGAGGAGTAGTGCAATTGAAATATGGCACTTTCGATAGCAAATTTCAAAATTCCCATGAAATATACTTGTAACTTAGCTGAGCTGTCACCCAAGGTGACATTGAAATATCGGCCCTTCATCATAATATAAAGTGTTAAACTATTAAAATTTATAAGAAAAACAACTGAAACACATGCCACCAAATACGAAGCTAAATGTTTTCTACATAACACCCGTTGTTTTCTGAGCACTTCCGAATATTACGTAATAATTTATTATTTGTACAAGTGGTAATGAAGTTTTGATATTCTGTGTTCAATTCTAGTACTGCATTATTGAGTATTTGTCTTATTACTTCTAAACTTTCGGGTCTGTTATAATATACTTTGCTTTTCAGGTATTCCCATAGGAATATATTACACGGGTTCATATCCGTGTTATTCGGAGTGCCATCTTGATGCCATTATAAATTGATATACCGTTGAACTGGGATATTCTCCAAAAACTGCTCTATTTCCGTTTTCAACAAATTACTCACCATTGAAGGATCCATCATAAAACTGGTCCGATGACCATATTTTTCAATATACCACACCACACATTATCTTTGTCCATGTATCTTAACTGCCTTTACTTCGTGCGGATTTTCCATTCCCCAAAAATGCTTGATTTCCGGTTAAATACCCCCGCTGTTGTGAAAGACGCTTCATCGGTGAATATTATCATTTTGAAAAAATCGCCATCTTGTTGATACCTTCAGCATAATATACTATCCCCTGCCTTTTATGTTGCTCGTTTAGTAGTTAGGGCTAAGCCAATTCCGCCTCATTTCTCAAAATGGCCGCTAGGTGGCGCCACGATAACGAGGTAGACCGTCACCAAATTTGCATGATTGTGGTGAATGCGCGATATGTGACGTCATCCGTTGGTGGGGGTTGGGGTGGGGGTCTTCGGTTGGGATCTTGAGTGGGGGTCTTCGGTGGGGTCTTGAGTGGGGGTCTTGAGTGGGAGTTGGGGTGGGGGTCTTCGGTGGGGGTCTTGAGTGGGGGGTGGGGAGTGGGGAGTGGGGAGTGGGGAGTGAGGGTCCTCAGTAGATTGCGGTGGAGGAGTTGACTAAAGTTCGTCATCCAAGATGTCACATTTCTGTTGTGAGAAAAAATTTATCTCCTCAAGTTTACAAGTTGATGGCTTAGCTTGCTCCGAATGCGAGTCATACAGTTATTGTTGCTGCAAATGTGTTTCACACATACCATCTAAAAGTCACATTGAAATAACCATTAATGCAGTTCGTATCAATGGTAATTTGCGATGGATTGTAAAACGTTACTGTCACTCTACAAAATCAGACATGGGTGAATTTATCTGCGATAAAAATCCAATGATTCATCCAGAGATGTTGAGCACCACCACCAAAGTGGGGGGCAGGCGGATCAGTTGTGTTCGAGACGATGGACAAAACAGATGCAGAAAAAATTGCAGAATTCTGTAGACGATTGGAACAGCTAAGGAATGACATTACATTCTATGAACAAAAAAAGTTCATGATTCAAGCCTTGAAGAAATTGAGTATTGTGGGTAAGTGTTATCATCATCATCATCGTTGTGGTTTTCACACCAACCGCAACAGTTCTATATTTAAACCAGATGTGGGTTTCTTATCACACCAACCACAGCCTTATCAACAGTTCTCAATTTAGCCCGAATGTGGTTTTCTTATCACCAGTAAACAGCATGTGGTTTTCACGTCACACTCTTATCAACAGTTCTTAATTTAGCCCGAATGTGGTTTTCTTATCAATAATAGACAGGATGTGGTTTTCACGTCACACACTCTTATCAACAGTTCTAAATTTAGGTTGAATATGGTTTTCTTATCAATAACAAGTCTCAGCAACTATAGTTTGATATTCATCTATGTAGAATTATCTCATTTCAATTCTATTTATTTTTTCAGAACCAATACATCATGAAAATCATTGCAATAGACATGCAGGATTTCAATTTGGCACAAGATTTCAAAATCAAGGAGCTGTCAATCACAAATAGCCTTCAATCTAGTCATTTTTTTTCCTGAGAACATGTGTATTACAATTGCTTGACTAATTTTTTTAAAGGATTATAGCTAAATAATTTATCATGTGAAATCAGACGATATACTGATGTATCCTTTGTGTATAGAAGCGTTTCTTTGTGATGAGAACAATCACTGTGTGTGATTGGACACTTATTTTAAAGTTTTGAGGGTTGAAAATGTGTGAATACCTACCTGTAAATATTTATAAAAAGGTGTTTGAAATAAAATAAAAAATGGAATCAAAAATGTGATTTATTCAATCAATAAACATGTTTTATACAAATTATAAACATTAGTAAGTGCACACATTGCAGGTGATGATAAATGGTATCGAAAATGTGTTTTTTTCATAACTAAAATATATCTAGGTGTATCCTTTTTTATTTTTGAATATGGCTACATTTTATCGAAATCTGTTTGTTGGTTTGTCTAGGTAGCTCATCCACCACATCTTCTTTGATAGTATTCATTATTGAACTGTTTTATTTTCAATCAATACAGGACATTTTATTTGTAATTCGCCATAAAATTCTGTTATTTTACTACCAGTTTCACGTCTGAACGCTATAAAGTCATTTTTTTTAAGACTTCTGTTTTCTAATTTTCTCCCTTTACCATTAATCAACAATGAGACATCTTTCTTTTAATATTCTCCATACAAAGTGTTTCCCTGTTCGAAAGGAAATCTATATGATTGTTTTCCATCCGGCATTAAAAGAAAATTTGTCTCGCCTTCTACATATCGACCAATAAATGGTAAAACCATTACATAAGATAAATTAACCTCAGAGAGATTAAATAACTTGTTTTTTTTTTTTAACCTGATATTGTTTTCTGTTTCATCTCTCTTGAATAAATGAGAACCGAACTTGTTGAATGACATTTTCGGATTGATTCGTTTTACGTATTTGAGGATGTATTTATGCAATTACTTTAGCTTCACGTAACTCTTCGATTATTGATAGTATTTCATTATTATGACCAGTATGACCAGCTCTAATGGAAGCTGTTATTAGTCTCAATCTATCAACAAGTTCGTTGATATTATCCCAATTAACATAATCGTTTTTATTAATATTCCACAACCCCTTTCCCGTTCGCATTCTAGTTATTGGAGGTTTTAGTGCCTTTAAAAAACGAGAATATAATGGTTTGATGTGTCGTGTTTTTGTTATGCCATGTTTTTGTAGGTATGGTCTCAATATAGTTATATATTTTGAAGATCCATTTCCCTGCACACGTTCATTTGGATCATAATTTCTTCGATATGCATTGGTTTTAGCTAAAATATCCATATAATTATCCAAATCCTCATCTTCATAGTCTTCAGGATATTTTTTAAATAGTAATTCGTACAATCCTTTTGTACCATCATAAATTTTTCCATCTACTTTCACATTTTTCCAATAATTTCTACAAATTTAAGTGTGGTCCCCAAATAGAAATCAGTATCTATATCATGTACTATTCCATAATGATGATCAAAATTATGTTCAGTATCCTTCACACTAGCATCAATATAATCTCGTGGTAGTGGATCAAAACTTTGTAACCATATTTCATATGGTTGCGTGACGATTAAATTTTGAACCGATTGCCTTGAGTGTTCCAATATATCTGAAAGATTTTGATTTTCCGAGCTTTCGAAGGGGTTGGTTTGAGCTATAACACTAGTTACTGACTACGTTCTTGTATAGTATTAGGTAACTGACTAGGTTCTTGTATAGATGGTAACTGGCTAACAGATGCAAGGCTTGTATAAAAAAACGATGGTATTTTCATCGATAGAATAGGAGTTCTACCAGTTCTTGTAGGTCTTGTAGGTGTTGATGTCTCATAAAATAATCTTGAAAAACTTGGTTTAGGTTTTAATGGTGTTGTGTGAAACATAGAAGTTTCAGGCTCTTCTCCTTCATCTTTGAATTCTTCCTTTATGTTGAAAGGTTCATTTATTTTAGAAATAAGCTAATTTTAGACTATTATATTTATCCTTGACAGCTTTTCTTGACTATATCAATTCCTCAGCCAACCGCTTATCCATTTTATAGATATATGAATGAATCAAAATTATTCCTATATCTTCCGCAATTCAGTTCACAATCTTTATCAATAACCAGAAAATTATAAGGGTCTTTCCAACAGTGTGCGCAGAGTTGCTTCAATTGCTCAAATGACATATCCAGCATACAATGATCATTATATATATGATTCAAATTCATAGAATCCTGCTTGAATAAAATTAGCAAATTTGCGTTCTCACGTATAAGTCTTTTCTGAATTGATGAATAACCTTGAAAAATAAAAAAGCAGTCTGTATAGTCCCATATTATAGTTTGTGTTCCACATGGTATATCATCAAATATGATGACCGAATCTGGTGCTATTTCATGAGGAGGAATGATATTTTCATTGCTTTCATACTCGAAATATCCAATCTCTTTCATGGGTGCCAATAGTTGTCTTAAATATTCATACTTTGGCTGTTGTAATGATTTGGAATAAAGGTACACGTTTGCAAATCTTATTCCATTTGGATGCTCAAGTAAAGCCAACATCACGTTGGTTTTACCTGAAGCAGATGGTCCAACAATGAGACATCTTTTCGATTCCCCACCAAATAAATCACCATGTTTTTGGATTGGTTTCGTAAAATCCTTCACTTCATGGTTTGTGATGGGTAAGGAAAACGATTGTTTTTCTATCCGCATTCTAGATATCAATAAACAGAATTGTTGTTTGCAAAAGTATTTATACATTAATCAGATTGACATATTGATCAGATAGCATTAAATCGATAGACAATCGTGTTGCAAATGTTTAAACTGAAAATAGTATTTAAATGATACACACAAACCTCTATAGGTATAAAATGATTGAACACGCTTCACGAAAGTACACTTCCTCCAAACACTCCAAGAGGAAAGGTCGAGGTTTAATAAACACTCTAATTAATAGACTACCTGTTGAGCTTCATATTACTGGCTATCAATTTTGTGTTCCTGGTACAAATTTAGAAGAAAGATTGAATAGGGGAGAGTCTGGTATCAATCCATTAGATGCTGCGTGTCAAGAACACGATATCGCATACTCACAAACAACTGATTTACCTCAACGACATCGAGCGGATAAAGCTCTAGCAGATAAAGCTTGGCAGAGAGTTGGAGCAAAAGATTCCTCGGTAGGAGAAAGAATTGCTGCTCTCACAGTAAGTGGAATTAAGAAAGGTAAACGAAAACTTGGAATGGGGATCAAGAGAACCGAAAGAAAAAAGAAAACACAGTTATCAAACCCCCTAAAAAAATTGGTAGATTTCTTTCATTATTACTTCCAATTTTGGGTGCACTAGGAGCTTTAGGCGGTGGTGCAGCTGGAATAGCTAAGGCCGTTTATGATATTAAAGTATCAAAGGAGCAACTCGAAGAATTACATCGACACAACAAAGAAATGGAAAAACTTTCCAAGCAGGGCGATGGATTATACGTTAAACCCTGCAAAGGAGGCACTATCAAGAAAAAAAAACATTAAAAAAATCAAATGAAATTTTCGCAGAGATCCCTTTCAAATAACGATATACTAAAATATGTGAAAATATTGAATATCTCACATTAAAGAGGTGTGCGTGACAACCTCCCCAAAAAATTTAAAGTGAAGGGATGTGGTATTTTGAATCTAGAAAGTTAACAAAATCATGGAACTCATTGTACTGCATACATAATAAATAAAAATTAAGCGTTCTATTTTGATAGTTATGGAAACTTGAGACCACCTATCAAACTCGTTAATTATTTGTTAACTTATGACAAAATATAAATCTGGTATTCGTATGAAACAGTACGAAAATTCAATACAAATAATTGTGGACAATTGTCAATCGAATTTCTATATAATAATATGACATGATCGAGAACCAACAGTAACGTTGAGAGTGTCATCATGACTAGAACTATAACAATAACGGGAAATACTTCTGTGTTGAAAGCAGAATTCGATCCACCTACATTTTTGGATGGAAATAAAGAATATTTTTTGGGGTTGGCTGATTTTGAATCGTTAATGAGTATACCTAAAGTACAACCGGGTAGCAATAAAATATATGTAGCAGATAAAGTTATCACAATTCCAGAAGGAACTTACGATTTAAAAGATATTGAAACAAATATTAATTATGTAATTGATGACATTTTTGGAGAAAAAGTTGGGTTTAAGATGAAAGCAAACCCCAATACATTAAAATGTCAGCTTTATCGCACAAAGGAAATAGATTTCACACCAAATGACCAAACGAAAAATTGCATCAAATGAACTATCTGAATCGGATGAAGTTGTTAATATATTTAAAGTTAATGCAATTTGTGTTGATTGCGACATTTGCATTGGATCATATAGTAATGGTCTACCCGTTCATATAATTCATCAGTTTTTTCCATCTGTTCCTCCAGGGTACAAAATAGTGGAATCATCATTACCAATACTTTATTTCCCCATCAGCGTCAAGACAATCAACAACATCACTGTTAAAATAGTAGATCAAGACGGTGATTTGATTAATTTCCGAAACGAGACCATAACAGTTCGATTACATCTTAAAAATTAGAAAATATTATAGTTATTAAATACAACTATCGCTATTTCAAGCAATCGCCATATAAAAAGGAGAAGCTGTCTATAGAAACCAGTCCAAGACCATACTCCAACAAATTAACATCACAAGAAACCAGTCCATGACGAGACTCCAACAAGTTAACATCACAAAATCACCAATTTCTTATATCTCTGGGGTTAAAAGTATTGGAATTATGGATATATTAAACGTTGAAAAATTATATGTAGATAATTCAATAATAAGCTCTGAGCTTCATTCATATCAACCGTTTGTCTCTTCGAAATTTGAATACAATGATGAAATTCGCATACCTGTTCAAGAACTTGATATATAAACACTACCTTCAGGGAGTCATCTTTACATTGAAGGTACCTTGACCAACAATAAGGGTGCCTATTCTAAAAAATTACAATTTGTCAACAACGGTATAACTCATTTGTTTCGAGAAATTCGCTATGAACTTAATGGAGTTACTATAGATTCTGTAAGAAATGTTGATTTAGCTTCAACCTTGAAGGGTTATCTTTCGTATAATACAAATGAAAGCTTGAAGCTGCAAAATGCTGGATGGTTTCCAAATAGAGATGAAAAGGAAAACATTTTAGTTGATGATAAAGGAAAATTCAATGTATCTATACCTTTGAAAATGTTGATGGGATTTTTTGAAGACTATAAAAAAATTATCTTGAATATGAAACAAGAACTGGTTTTGATCCGAGCCAGCGATGATGTTGATGAAGTTTTATATGTTGAAGATACGCAAAATCCATCACCCGAAGCGGAAAATCCAAAAGTTACATTTGACAAGATCTATTGGAAAGTACCTCATATTCAAGTTGATATACCACAACAACTAGCTTTAACACACACAAGAAAAAGAAAAAAAATAGGTTTTTCATCAACACCAATAGATGGAGATGCCGTCTCCAAACCCTCGTTGGGAACATTATTTCACCTATGGTATTTTGACATTTTCTATTATTATTTCCTTAAAGTTGTCAGTTATTGATTGATATTTTCAATTACTAATCGTTCTATTAGCTTCTATAGCTTGTGATCTTTGTAGAAAAAATGCTAATTTATCCAAAAGAAGAACGGATCGACATGATTTTTATACTGGGAGAATGCCATCAAAACTGCCTCTTAGCATCAAGAGTTTACTCTGAAAGATTTCCAAACAGAAACCATCCAAATAAGGCAGTATTTGAGAGACTGTTAACACAATTTAGAGAAACTGGAAGTGTTCAGTATGAAAAAACCCATCAAAAGGAAACCTGTGACTGGAAATGAAGATACTCAATTTGCGGTGATCACCTCGGTAATCGAAAATCCCCATATAAGTCAAAACCAAATTGCGCAAAATATCGATAAGTAATTGAAAATATTAATTAATAACTGACAACTTTAAGGAAATAATAAAAGAAGTTGTCAAAATACCATAGGTGAAATAATGTTCCTAACGAGGATTTGGAGACGGCATCTCCATCTATTGGTGTTAATGAGAAACCTATTTTTTTTCTTTTTCTCCGCTTTACTCGAAAACGTGAGAAGTTAGCTATAGGAACGTATAATAATAATTGATAGATAATTGAATTCTACATCTTTTGTTGACATAAAATACAGGGTATTATATTTAAATTAAACAAGCTATTACCGTTTAAAGATATTGATTATTTAACCATAATTTTTAGACACTCTGTATAAAGTTATTAAAAGTTTCATAAGTGTGACTTCAAACTTGATTAATTGTTAGACTTGATTATTAATTTGGTTGAAAAAAAAGAAAACAACAGCTGAGAAATGAAGCAATAAAATGAATACTACATTTTCGCAGAATTGAAGATATTTCAAAAACCATAAGGTTTAGGTGAATTAAACCTCAATCAAACTTACCTTAATTTTGATCATACAAACCAAAAATGAAATAATATACAAGGTATTCCATCTAAGAAAATACAACTTTGATAAGTTTCGTGATTTAGGGACACCCTGTATAACAGGAAAATATTTTTGAAATGTAGCGTTAAGGGGTCCCTATCCATCCAGAAAAAAAAAACTTCTTCAAAATCAGATACTTCAGCCATAATGTTTCGTGTCGAATAACGTGAATAACCCTGTAATTTTGAAATCAGTACAAAGAGATCTTTCATTTTATCTAAAAATATACGATTTTTTAATTCCGCTAGTGCCAAGAGAGTCTACGTGAAAAAACCTAAAACTTTTGTATTTAAAGTTTTTTTCTATCACTCGTAATAAGAGCTGTAGGTGGGTGTGAATATACAGGGTGATTCAGGAGGAAATGGAAATATTTTAAGGATATGTCCAGGAAGTCAAAATAAGCAAAATAAGCTCATATGTTCAAGTCCGATTTTTATTTGTTTCAAAGATATTTTGATTAATTGTAATTTAAAAACTAAATCAAAATTATTACAAAACTAGTAAAACAAAACAAATAATTATAAGCAAATAGCACTAATTCATTATAAATTTTCGAAAACATTACCTCCCACTTCGATACACTTATTTGCGCGTTTAAAAATTGATCTAGTAGCGAGTTTAAGCGATCGATGATTCGCTCTAATAAACGCTGCAGCATTAAGAATGCGATCTAGTAACGCATCCCTTGTGTCCACTTTCCTAGCATAAACCAACGACTTCATCCATCCCCAAAGACAAAAATCTAGGGGAGTGAGATCCGGTGATCTCGGTGGCCAAGGGTGCGGGCCGCCTCTGCCAATCCAGCGATTGCCGAAACGAGTATTCAGAAAATTTCTAACATTATTTGAAAAATGAGGAGGCGCTCCATCATGTTGGAAGATAATACGTGGTCGAATATCCAATGTAACTTCGTCCAATATTTCCTCCAAATGATCATCTAAAAAATGTAAATAACCATCTCCCGTAAGGCGCCCATCCAATACGAAAGGACCGAACAACTGATCATTTACAATGCCGCACCATACGTTAATACTAAACCGACGTTGAAAATTGTGTTCTTGCGTAGCATGGGGATTTTCCTCCGACCATCGATGATTATTGTGACAATTATTAATTCCATCTCGAGTAAACTGAGCTTCGTCCGTAAATAAAATGCATTTAACCAATCTTCCATTGACAAAATTGTAATCTTGCAGGAAAATCGTCTTCTTGGAGATTTTGTACTTGTTGCACATGAAAAGCATGCAAACCTTGTTGTTTTGGTGTTCTCCAAACCATTGTTTGTGGAATTTGAAATTGGGATGCGATACGCCTTATACTTATCTCTGGATTATTGTCTACAACATCTAGAATTTCTTCTTCAAGTTCCAAACCCAGTCCGTGCTGTCTTTCAGAACCAATACTTGCACTTGGAAACATCCCAGTTTCGCCAGCACGTCTAAAAACAGTTTGAAACGTTTGCCTGTTAGGAACTCTTCGATGTGGAAAACGACGTCGATACTCCTCTACTGCACGAACAGTACTGCCACTGCAGAAACCATAAACAAACATCATATCTGCATATTCATTATGACTAAATTTATGAGGCATTTTGACAATCTTATAAAGTTTATGATGACTTATGTGTTTCAAATTGTCAAATTAATTGATCAAAATATCTTTGAAACAAATAAAAATCGGTCTTGAACATATGAGCTTATGTTGCTTATTTTGACTTCCTGGACATATCCTTAAAATATTTCCATTTCCTCCTGAATCACCCTGTATAATGAATAACCCTGTACTCTGACGATTGTAAAATCACATTTTTCCTTTGTGTAGTGTGTTACTCGATTCATTTAACACGTTCTTCTTCACTTCTAATACTTGAACTTTTTCTTTATATCTTCATAATCAATCTTTTCTTGATTTTTTTTTCTCCATCTCGTCTTTAATAGTAGACGCCATCTTGCCTCCGTCAACTTGCCCCAGGGTAACATTTTTTGGTAAAAACTCAGAAATAAGAACAAAAAAGGACCATTCGTGTCATTTTCTATTTTATCTTATTTGAGACATCATAAACAATAACCTCCCAAGTAGCACACATTCATTGTGCCAATATTGGTACAGTGCTCTCAATTTAATTTGTCACACTTTCAAAAGGCTGTGAAATATTTATTTTTTGAGCTAAAAGGTCGACCAAACAAAGGAATTGTAGGGTTTTTCGTGAAGTTTTATGCTATTGAGTCAAATATTTTCTTAACTCTCAAATGTCAAAATTATTGACATGACTCACTTTTTTTAAAATGGCACATCCTATATATCATTACCTATTTAGAAAGGCGTCTTTTTTCTGATCACGAAAATATAGCACACATGCCCTTTCTATTCAATAGTTTAGAGGAAATTGGTATAAATCTGATTAAAAATGGAAATTTACAGGTGTTCTTTATTTGGTTTCAAATAATTGTTGTAGTTCTTGTTTAGAATATTTACTAAGATATAGAGGATTTTCTGGTTAGTAAATACAGCATTTTAATGATTTACTCAAATCAAAAAGTATACCCATTTATTAATTTTCTCCAACT
This sequence comes from Orchestes rusci, assembly GCA_958502075.1. Taxonomy (NCBI): domain Eukaryota; kingdom Metazoa; phylum Arthropoda; class Insecta; order Coleoptera; family Curculionidae; genus Orchestes; species Orchestes rusci. Next base: position 13,124,286 of record OY293312.1, on the reverse strand, counting down.
TACTGTAAAGGCACAGTATTCACGTATAACATTTGACAATTCGAGTGCAACCCTGACAATTAATCGAAACAAATGAATAAACTCGTATATCTTCATGCCAAAAAATTACAGTTTCAATCATATTCATACCAATTTGCGCTAAACTTGTGAATAGAAAGGGCACGTGTGCTATATTTTCGTGATCAGAAAAAAGACGCCTTTCTAAATATGTAATGATATATAGGGTGTGAAGTTAAAATGCGGTCAAAAGTCTCAATCAATAATTGATTGAGACTTTTGACCGCCTTTTATTTCCACTTCAATCTCGATTCAAGTCTCTTTGAGAAGGATGGACGACTTCTTTTTATATATAGAGTGTGCCATTTCAAAAAAAGTAAGTCATGTCAAAAGTTTTGACATTTGACAGTTAAGAAAATATTTGACTCAATAGTACAAAACTTTACGTAAAACCCTACAATTCCTTTTTTGGTCGACTCAATAAATAAATATTTTACAGCCTTTTCAAAGTGTGACAAATTGAATTGAAAGCACTGTACAATATTCGAGATATTATATTGGTCCAAAAATATTCACTGATATTGGGCCAGTGAAAAAATGTGGACATTGTGCAATATTGTTACAATCACAAATAGTAATGTTACTGCAATATAGATTAACCGATGTTGGCTTTATATTTGACTATCAATATTATTCGAAGATAGTATTGCTGATATACTTCCAATGTCATTTTTAAATCATTGGCCCAATATTTTGTTTGCTTATGTGGGCACAATATTCTATTTATTGTGTTTGCATGCATACACGGTCGTGGGACACAAAGAAATTCTCACCCAGGTTTTCTCAGGTATTTGGTGATTATTCAATCATGCTACAATAATAGCAACTTGAAACTATTTTTTTTTCATTTCTAATTAGTTATTTATAGGCCATTTCAGAAACCTGTCAACATAACGTCAAAATTGACAACTTGTACCGTAAACAATACATATATTACAAAAAAATAAATCAGATTGTTATCAAGACATCAAGAAAAAAGGGCTAATAATGTGACTATAACTTTCTTTAGCTCTGATAATATGATCTGCTACTTTGCAACTTCCACAGTGACTACAGAACCCGGCCTTTAAATGTTTGAAAGCATCATTCAAACTTCTATAAGCTTTTAACTGCCTATATATGCAGTATAATAACTCGTGGTAAGCACCAAATAACTAAATATGTCCATTTTAGTTATTTTTGGGAAGCCCTGAGGGCTTGCATCAAAGTCTGAATCACTTTAACTAAAAGGGTGTATGTTGTTTAAAATCGAAATTTTGTGTTTGTATTAAATCAAAATTCTTGGGCTTCTAGCTTCGCGAGATAATCACTTATTTCACAGCTTTTCAGGATCAGAATCTCAACAAAACCATATTGCACACTTGGTATTTCGAAAAATGTCTCAGAAAAAGAAACGAAAAAGTGACAACTAGAGGTTAATGTTTGTCTATGGTACAATCAGCTGACTTTTGGGCTATGTTCTGGAATGGCCTATTATGTTTATATATTATTTATTGCCTGTCACTCCGGCTTAGGGTATGACAGGTAGGGTTTGAAAATACGGAAACAATAAATGTGTTCCCAAAAAACATTTGACTAGCCCAAGCGAATTTTACCTGTGAAAAAACCTGGATGGGAAGTTTTTCGTACCCTCTTTGTATACATGTTATTTTTTCACTTTCAAAACTTTATTTTTAAAAACTTTATTTTATTGATTTAAACAAAACAGTTGTCCGTCATGACATTCTATTGACTAAAATATTATTGAACCTTAATGTTACTTACAATTTTCTATTTATATGAAAATGATTAACAAAGTCAGCAGATTGGGACATAGTGCATGTTCTGCTGACGTAGCTTTACAACGAAAGATGGGTTGCGAAATAAGGTGAATGAACGGTGAAATGGAGGGTACATTTGTGGTATAACAACTCCTCATTTTTACTAAAAGGTAATGCCATGCATTAGAATGATGTTGTTACAGAAATTTGGTTTTTGAGCAATGTTTCGAGGTGTTTTTCATTTTGAAGAGCCCTATTGATACAATCATTAAAATATTCGCCATCTGATGCATCCAGATTTCCAGTTATGGTTTTCCAAACCGTACCTAATCCATTGAGTATTCCTCGTTTGGATCTAAATGCTTAATTGTCTGTGTTCGTCATTATTTCGGTGTATTTTAGATTGACCGATTGGGAAATTTGTCTAAGTAGGCCAACGTGAGTCTGAATATGGCCTCTAAATGCGATCATTTTAGAGTCATTATTGCTGTTATTGCCAAAATTATCCAATAATTCGTTTACAATCTTATCGTTGTTTAAAATCGTTTGTCTTATGTGATTAAGGTCTTTGTATACTAAAAGTGTCCATTTTTCATTTGAAATCTTAATCGTGCCTGCTTCGTAATAGAATATTCCAAGTGAGTTATTTATCGGTGTCAGCCAAAATTGACATAGTACTGGCGGACAGAGTCCTAGTAGTCAGAAAAGAATGAGAAAATTCTATTCAAAATACGGCTTGAGACGGTCGAAATTTATTTTTGTGTTTTGATTAGTTTTAAGGTTTTTCAAGATAGCAGAATTTTTAAAAACTTCAAGGATTTCGAACGGTCCGTTAAATTTATTATCACCCTTTCCTATGATTTGAGATTCTTTTACGTATACTTCATCTCCTACTTGATATTCAGGTAATTTTGATGGCACTTTCTGATCGAATCTTTCTTTCGCTTTTTCTTTTTGACGTTCCGTTTTTGCACGACCAATTTTATAACAATATTCCATTTTATTATTCAAATCTCGGATGTATTTGGAAATCAATTTTTCTTCGTTATACAAAGTTTCAGGAGGTCTTATCGAAGTATGTCCAAATATTAACTCAAATGGAGTGAATCCGTGCGTTTTATTTTTTGTATTATTATAGCAAATAGTTGCATATGGCAATACGTTAAATGGATGTTCGTTAGGATTTTCGGCCATGTTAGATCGGATCAATTCAGCTAATGTCGCGTGGAATCTTTTTATAGATCCATTCGACTGGGGATGAGCTACACTAGAAAATGATAATTTTATGTTGAACAATTCGCAAAGGTCTTCAACGAGAGTGTTATCAAATTCTCTACCATAATCGCAATGGATTCTGAGAGGAGTTCCGTAATGTTGAAAAAAAAGAAGCAAGGTATTTACAATAGAACTTGCTTTTTTGTCTTGTAATGGATAAGCTTGGGTAAATTTTGTCAATTCGTCTCTGACGGTAAGAGCATAATTTCGAACTGGATACTCAAATATGTCTATGTTAACTCTCTCAAAAGGAGTTTTTGGAGTTTCCGTGATAACTAAAGGTTGACTTGAATTTTTACGACAAACTTTAACTTTTTGACAAACTTCACATTTCTTAATGAAGTTTTCCACATCTTTACTTAAGTTTTTCCAGTTATCTTTTTCTTTTATACGCCTGATTGTTTCATTGAGTGAGTCCTAGAAATGACTTGATGTCCTTTGGAGATTTTGGTTCGGGAAATTTACTGATGCATTCGATTTTTGCGGGATTCGGTTTAATGCCATTTTCAGTAACGAGGTGTCCAAGATATGCGACTTCTTTTCTGAGAAATTCGCACTTGTCCGGTTGAATTTTGAGGTTGGTGTCGCGAAGACGTTTAAATACGTCTTTCAATCGTTGAATATGTTCATGAATGGTGGGAGAGTATACGATGATGTCGTCCATATAGACTAGACATCTTTCGTTTTGTATACTCAAAAGAATGTTATCCATAACACGTTGAAACGTTGATGGTGCGTTTTTAAGTCCGAATGGCATTCGAACGAATTCAAAGTGGCCATTGTCCACTGAAAAAGCAGTTTTGGGAATATCTATGGGATTGATCTCTATTTGATGAAAGCCTGACGCGAGATCAAGCGTCGTGAAGTATTGGCATTTGCCAAGCTGATCTAGAAGATCTGGAATATTAGGGAGTGGATACTGCTCATCTACAGTAAGCTCGTTCAACTTCCTGTAGTCGATGACGACGCCATTTTTGTCTGCCAGAGGCATCCGATTTTTTAGGTACCACCCACACTGGAGATGACCATGGAGAAATGGACGGTCTTATAATGCCTTGTTCGATCATTTTTCCGATTTGAGATTTCACTTCTTTTTTGTGTACGTGAGGGTATCTGTAGGATTTTGAAAAAACGGGTCTTGCATTGTTGGTCTTAATTGTTTGCTTGATTTCGTTTGTAAAAGTCAGTTGGTCACCTTCGATATAAAAAATATCTTTATAATCAATACAAAGATTAGTTATTTGTTCTTTTTCTTCATCATTAAGATGTTCTGTTCGCAAAAGGTTTCTTATAATCTGAACTCTGTCCATTGGAGTAGTATCTTCATTTTCATCTGTTTTGTTAAAGTTACAAATGTCGTTTTGAATGTATGGTTCGATATCAATATTAGAAATATTAACTGTTTTAGGAATTGCATTGACGTTTACAATAGTTGTATAAAATTCACCATTGTGATCCACGTGAACTAGAGCATGAGGTAGTCGTCCTTTTCTATCTCTTGTGCACATAATATGGCATCGGTATTAGATAAATTGCATTTTAACTTAAATACTTTTTCCATTCGTGCTTGTATTGTGACTTTATTTTCCGCATTGTCATGGTTCGAAGAAGCATCAAACTTTTCGTGAGCTTTGTGTAATTCAATACTTTTGAAATTTGTAATAAGTTGTTTTGATTTAAGATCTATGACACATTCATATTTTTCGAGAAAATCTAAACCTAAAATACCGTCAAACTCGATATCTAAATCGCAAATATAGACCTTATGTGGATTTTCTTTTGCAAAAGGTATTAGAGTTGATTTGTTTATAAGAATTTTTTGATTGGTTATGCCTTGAATTGTTAAGTTTTCGGATGATCTATTTCTGTAGTTCTTGACAGTATTATTCTTGAAAATTGAAATTCCTGCGCCTGTGTCGATAAGTAGACGAAACGTTTCTGTTGCGTCGTGAATATAATACAAATTCTAAGAATTCACGGTGGGGAGCCGATTCAGAGAAAAAATTGATCTCTGTTGGACGGGTCTGGGTTGTCCAAGTTCAACGACTGGAGTTGGCTTTCTAGATTCGCAACAGGTGGGTTTGGTTGATCGGGAGGTTTGTCGATTTGAGGAAGTAAGAGAAAATTTTCATATTCTTCAACTGGAATAGTATTATCAAAAGAAGGATTATTGTACTCAGGAAGATCTTCGGAAATGGAATCATAATAGTCTGTTTGTAGATATGTGCTATCTGGATAATCGGATTGGTTATAATATGAATCTTCATGATTAATATGATGAGTTCTCGACTGATATTGAGAGAAGTTCGGATTATGAAAAGGTCTTGGAGAATTCCGATTCTGAAAAGTGCTGTTTTGCCCTGAATTATTCTGGAATGAAGGGTTTCCTGGACGAGAAAAATGTCTATTGAATTCTGTTTGAGGTTGCGTCTGTACAGGACGCTGGAAAGAATTCTGATTTCGAGACTCATTACTGGGTTGTGCCTGAGAACGACATTGAGAGGCAAAGTGTCCAACGCGGCCACATTTGAAACATTTAGGAACGTTTGGGGTTGATCTACGAATCATTGGTTGTTGTTGTTGGGTTCTTGGGGGCGTTGGGCGAAAAGATTTTTGAGTTTCGAAATAAGATAGTTGTAACTCTCTTTTTATACGAGACTGCGCTTGAAGCTTGTTAGTAGGGTTACTAGCTCTGATTATTTGACCTAGACGAGGTTCTAAACCTGTTAAAAGAGTGTTCAGCGTCATTGTATCAATAAGACTATTTTGAGCTGCCTTCTGATCGTTAGTGAGATGTGAGTCTTTGTGAACACAAGAAATCATTTTTGCATTAAGAACTTGTAATCTATTGTAAAAGGACAAAGCAGATTCATTACTTAACTGTTTTAATCATTTTAAGTCTTGAATCAAAGAAGTAATATCGCGAGTATCACCAAAATGCAGATTAAGAAGCTGTTTTAATTCTGGATATGTTGAGGGGCTTCGTGAATCAATGAGCTGTGATGCTCTTCCTTTCAGTTTATTTTTAATGTGAATCACTAATAGAAGACGTTGATCAACAGTGGACATTTTATGCGCACAATCGCATGCATTTAGAAATGAACTTGAAGAAATTTGATCACCTTCGAATTCAGGAATTAAAGAGAAAATTTCTGAAAGTTTATATGGTTCGATCTGTGGTTCAGCTTCACGAGCATGAGCGCGTGTTTCTGGCATATTGAGCGATAAAATAAATCAAAAATATCAAATAAATGGAAAAAACGGTTGAAATATTTGTAAAATCGAAAACACAAATTGCAAAATTTCCAACAAACACAGGAAAATATAGCAGAAATGATAATTCAAATATCGACTTACGCAACTAACAAAATCATTGGTCGTCTTGTTCTCCAGATGCTTTCTGTCAGGGGCTTCACTAGGTGTTCCTATCCACAGTGCCAAGAGTGACGACGATCCAAGTTGTGGTTCTATTCGTGTAAGGGATTGGGATCCGCCGTTAACAGTGAGGATTTCCTTGTTCTGCCAACGTTCACGAATCCTACCGACTGCGCCAATTGTTATATTTTCACTTTCAAAACTTTATTTTCAAAAACTTTATTTTATTGATTTGAATAAAACAGTTGTCCGTCATGACATTCTATTGACTAAAATATTATTGAACCTTAATGTTACTTACAATTTTCTATTTATATGAAAATGATAAGCAAAGTCAGCAGATTGGGACATAGTGCATGTTCTGCTGACGTAGCTTTACAACGAAAGATGGGTTGCGAAATAAGGTGAATGAACGGTGAAATGAAGGGTACATTTTTGATTCAACATACATATGCAGTAGCTAAATTTTTTTTTCAAGTTTGGGATTTTGCATAACAATATTTACACATTTGTATTACAACTACGAAGCTCACATTTTAGGAAGACACGCATGTATTTCTGCACCTCCAGGTGACGTGTTTCCAAAGCTCAAGGTCCCTAACTCAAATATAAACAGGGCCTAAAACGCTGTTGAAGTTGTATATGTAAAATTCTGAGGCCGCCGCGTTAAAAAAAAGTACAGAGCTTGTATATCATCACTATTTGGGCATTCCTGAAGTCCTAGGTCTATAGCCTGGTTGTTAATTTGAATGTTCCTTCACATTCCTTCACATGATTGATATGGTGGGAAGTAATATGAATGAAAGTGTAAATTCAAAGAAAAATAAACAAACATGTTATATATTTCAACATTTCAACAATAAAAAATAATATCATATTCGAATGAACATAAGGAACAAAATAAACCAGTCTTCTATAAACAAAATAAACCAATCTTCTATACGCATCAAATGGATGATTCAGTTCATGATAGTCTAATGCTCATCACGACGCAAGTTGGATTGCCCTGAAAAAAAGAAATAAATGCTTATTCAAAAATAAATGGGTATTATCATTTTGAAGTATGTATAAGGTTTTCAAGTATTGCAAGACATGAATAATAAAGGAAAAAAAAGGTTTAAAAATCCAGACACTTGATAATTGAATATCTTGACAATAAAATGGTTTACCACCTTCTTAAATTTCAATGTTTGTAATACTGAGAATGAAAAGAAATATCAGACTAACCTGACAATCTCTCCCACAATCTCTATCCCGAGCTGTCACTGATGAGACGCCCAGAAACTGGGTCTGTTGTCGCTTCAAAATTAATTTTCACAGCATCTAAAATAAGACAAAAAAAATCATGCTAAAACATGTGATAAAACTCTCTCTACAAATAAATATAAGTATATTTTGCAAGAGCAGCCTGTGGAAATACATAATGTATAGGCCAAAAGTAAAAAAACCGTCGAAAACTGTGTAAAATTAGACCCTATGACAGTCTTCGAAGAACTGATGATGTATTTGAATATTTGAAACCTTGAGTCGTGTCCTTTATCAAACAATCGTTTGTGCCTTTTTATCAAGTTTTAAATATGTATATGGCTTAAAAATACTCTTTTTCGGTGCATTTTTTGACAAAAATGGCTAGCGTCATTCGAAAAAAAGGTGGAAAATTATGTACCTTCATTCCATAGAAAATAATCGAAGCATAGTTTAGCGATAAAATTGCAAACTTGGCAAATGATATATTTTTGCAGAGACCGTGAGTAAATTATCATTTTTGCCAGTGTTAAAATTATCCCATAACCGCAAAAAATGTTTAATGTTTGCAATTGCGAAAATGTCTTACCTAGTACAGCCTCATAGATTTTAAGTTTCGATTTTTTTTCTGTTTCTTCCCCTTCGCTGAGTACTGAAGACTCATGTCTTTTGACATGAGTCTTTTCATCATAAGATGAATATTTTTCTTAGCAGTCACTCCATCAACGTAAGCAAGAACGTTCACATAGAAAAATAATAATAATAATAATGCAAAAAAATCTAATATCGACATTCCTTAGTGATTAGGGTAGAGGGGAGCAGGTTCGGACATGAGGCACCTGAACTTTCTCTCTATATCTTCTTGATCAATCTTTTCTTGATTTTCTTTTGTCAATTTCGTCTTTATTAGTAGTTGCCATCTTGCCCCCGTCAACTTGCCCCAGGGTAACATTTTTTGTAGAAAGTCAGAAATAAGAACAAAAAAAGAGCATTCGTGTCATTTTCTATTTGATCTTATTTGAGACATCATAAACAATAACCTGCTTTTATCTTATCACTAACAAAGACTATTGTTACCTTATATTTTGTCTTACTTACTCGTCGTTACATGTTAGAAGCGACTGCTCTGATATAGATTATCGACTACTGTGCTAGAAGTATTGCTACTTGAGTCATCCATCTGTAACCCTTTAAACTATGACTTGAAAGAGTTGCAACGACGCAGAAATCTTCTGGTTGACATTCATAAATTTGGTTTTAAATGCAATTCGTTAACTTACCCCGTTCGTCATGTTACCCCACTCTCCCCTACTATACGTTCATTATTTCTCAACCAGAAGTTTTTGAATTTCATGGCTATTGTTGCCAAATTAATCCAAGTTTCAAATGATATACGTCTTTTTTGCTGGAGGTGAAGCACACTGTTCATCAGCAAGAGAAGTAAAATCCTGATCGATTGATGAGGTATTCGTCACAGTGCTGGCACTTTTTGGTGATGCTAGACTGACTTCCTGTTCTCCGAGCTAAAAATTCAATAACATGTTATATCCTCAACATATCAATACAGGTATCATTATTATTATTATTGTTCTCATTGGTAAGTCTCACATTTTCTATGTGGTAAAAGGTAATGAGGGCTTTCGCAAAACTCACACCTTGTTGACTATTCCACGATTTTTCCTACTATCGGACATGTTTCTAGGATCACTGATTTTTGCATGTCCGTTATTTTATTATTATTATTATTATTATTATTATTATTATCATTATTATTATTATTATTATTATTATTATTATTATTATTATTATTATCCGAAAATATTGAATTGATGATGTACATTGAAATGGAAAATTGCGTTCTTTTCTTACCTCTTTGATGTAGTTGTTAATTTTTAATAAATTTTATTCTCTTTTCAACGCTCGGAATGACTTCTTTGATCAGCTCAGGATACTGTCCTAACTTGTTGAAGCATAACAAGTCTATATCATGACACATGAGCTGTAATGAGTTAAATGTGAAATTCTTGGGAGTGACTTTTAAAAAATAATATTTATTGGTGACAAGCGTTAAGTACATGTAATACAGTTAAAAGCAGAATATAGTGTGTGTTGATTATGGGGAGGAACTCATATTTATAAACTGAGCTTATTCTACACTTTACAATCATAAAGAAGGAAGTATATAGAACAATAGACAATGAGTGTTGATGCAGCGGTAATGGTCACATAACTCCTCCCACCGAAGATGAAAACAACGGGTTCACCAGGTTGTTTTCAGGAAGTCTTCTTGATCTGGGCTTCATCTCTATGTTGGGTGGTTCTTGACTTGTATGACCTCGAGACAGTGGTAGGCATGGACACAAGGGTTGTTTCTTCAGGCATCTCCAGAGAATGTATGCTAACAGCAGTACAAAACATAGGATTATTGTAGAACTGAAGGTTGATGTGAGTGTCCATCGCATGGGGTTGATTTCTGGTATTGGTTCAAGATTGTTGGCTTGATCTTGAAGTGACTTGATCTTGTCGAAATCAATGGATTCCAAGACGATTGACTTTTGCGATGTGGATTGGTCTTCTTCTTCGAATTGGATTTGGGGTAGTTTGAATGGACTACCTTGAAGAAGGTCTTCATTATTGATGAAGTGGAGGTCTTCAATTTGAATTTCACACTTATATGGAAATTTTATTAAACTTGGATGCTGGATGAAGTTGATTTCTCTTCTTCCACAAGTTTGGTGAATCTTGAGAGACTTGTTGGTGGGTATGGCCAGTACGTATTGATTGTCGATGTCTTGAATTATTGGAGTTGTGACTTGCACTCGGAGAGTTTGGCATCTTGACTTTTCGGCCTGCTGAATGAGTCTGACTGCACAATCTTCTTTGAATGGTCTCAGATGATCATGGCAGATATAAGTGTCTTCTACCATTGGGCATGGTTCTGCTTCATATTGCGAAAGGTGTGTACCCAGTATAAGGTAGGAAAGGGTAGGAACAATTATTGATTGATTGATTGGAATTGGATAGAGACGAAAGATTTCGAATTTTTCGTTTTGTACTATTGGAAAGTGAATTGCAAAAACTAGTTTTGATTTTGAAAATTTCACTTGAAGTGCTGTGACTTGATAGTAATAATTTAAGTATTTGAAATGAATTATGTTGTCCTCGCCATATAGGCTTTTCAATTTTGAAATTATGTTTCCTAATTCTGACGCAGATATTACAGTGGTATGTAATGTGTTCAATTTAGCGAACAGGACTGCGTCTTCAAGATCGTCTAGGAAAGTGATGAGACTCTGACAGCTCAAAATAAGTTGGTGGATCGTATTGGTTACTTTGAAGAAGTTTGAGATGTTCGTAGTTTTTGCTCTCAAATCTTTTTCTAACATAACCTTTTATGGAAAGTTGATTTTTGCTGAGCGTTGTGATTGACTGATTGTAGTTGTCGATCAGCTGTTTTGTTGAAGATGTTCGTAGAGCAATTTCTTTTTTATATGAATTTGCCGTATTCCGTAACTCATTTATTGCTTGTTCATATTTTTCACCGTCTTCTGAGTCCAACGTTCCGAAGAGCCATTTTGAAGTTTTTCCAACAAAATTTATAAGTCCGCGTTTAGTTCTTATTTGATGGGGTCTTATATTGTTTAACTTAATGCTTGCCTCTGCGATTAAATATTTAGCATGATTAAATAGATTATTCATATGATTTTTAATTATAAATTTTTTATTTTCATACCTGTCTCGAAGTAATGCCCAAGCGACTGTATAATTAGTCTCAGAAATTTCAAGAGACTCAATAATATGCGCAGCTTCTCCTTTGAGTGAAGCTTGCAAATAATATTATTTCTGAATGTTTGGAAGACAGCTATTTTTATCTATGAGTGGTGAAAAAGTGACCATTTTTCATAAGCCCCACTGAAATCCGGCAACACGATTGGCGGGAGACGAACATTGAAGTTCGAATGGTTTTCAATTGATTGAGGTGATGTGTGTTGTTGCTGAGACAAACTCTCTTGTTTTTGAAGGCGATCATAAGTTTCAACCGTTTCCTTTCCCTTTGAAATGCTTTCAAAAAACTCATCCTCGAAGGCCTGTCTCACGCCCGTTTGCATTTCCGAGTCATCTAATAACTCGAGTTCCGATTGAACACTATTAAATTCATCCTAGATGGTTTCAACCTTTTGAATACGTGATGTCAATCCGAGTATTTTATTATCATTTTTTGAATCATTGACAAATTTTTTAAATCTAGTCAGTTGTCCTTTTAGTTGTCCTCGACGGACTACCAATTTCGACACTGTTGCTCCTGTTCGCTATTGGATTCATCGATCATTTTTACTCCAAGCTTAAAAAGTGCGACTTTCTACCGATAGACTAGAAAATATGAAAACCCACCGATGGGCTGAAGAGAAAATTTGATATATTGCTTACAACGGTAAGCAGCAAATATCACGTGGATTCGCTGATTAAATACATTTGACATTGACAACACATTTAGGTTTGGAATACGTTTTCACGGCAATTGTTTTCACGGCATTTGTTTTTTACGGAGACTTGTTACTAACTTTCACTCTTGTTTTTATCGGCTAGCTCCACAAGAGAAAGTGGATGAGATTTTTTTGATGATTTGCCTCATCAACAAATTATTATGAAAACAAGTCTCAGGGTTTTCAGGTCCGGCATGAATTTTGACTTTTTTGAAAGAGTGTGTGTGGCGTCCAACAAATTAAAACTCGTGACGTGAAAACAAGTGATCTATTGATCTACAGATTACAATGGATGTTGACTTGGGTGACCTCTCTAGTTGTGTGTACCTTGAGCTAATCAGCACTGGACATCCGTCATGGTATGCTTGGTCGAATGAATCTGGAGGGGGTCAGTTCTGCTGTGACGTCACATCAGTCTGACTCCGGCATAATTGTTCCAATCCAATACATGAAAAGAAAATACACCCAGTAAGAGGTTCACCACAAAGTTAAATAAAATGAGTGAATCTGAGTTGATGTTGATGCGCAACCAGCCTACATCTCTCAGAAACACAGTTATACTATAAGCGATAATAAATTAATCAACTTGAAAAATAAGGTTACAATGAATCAGTCTCAATCAACCCTAAGCAAATAACAAGTCACATTGGATAATTAAGTATATAAGTATTATGTGTTGAACAAAACACAAAAAGAGCTAAATATAGGTATGTGTTCAACAAAACACCAAAAGAGCTAAATATGTGTTTAACAAAACACCAAAAGCAGGCTCATCCCCTGAAACCTGAAACCAAGACCGTACCTGCGCTGTAACATGTGCGCTGAAGGCGCGTCAGAGCCATTTCAAACTACGATATGTGAATTTAAGTAAAGATACTTTTGTAATATTCAAAAGAGCACAGAAACCGAAGAACTGAAGTTAAGAGAGAGTAGAGAAAAATAGATAAAGTGAAACGAGTGGAGTTGGTTAAACGAAGCCTGGGCTGAATTTCACCAGACAAGATGAGTCAATAAATATTGCCGAAGCAGAGATATATTAAAATATCTAGACAAAGTCTGACTCACCTGGTCAAGTAATCCAGTGACGATATGCCCAGTACTTTCATTCACCAATTTTCCAGGTTTCACTTCAGGTAAAGGTATCTTATACTGGCTTGAAAACTCCTCAGTCCACTGTCCAATTGATCACTACCAAATCTTGTCAAATGCAGTCCTCATCCAGGAAACTTAAACTTGCATTAAAGCAACACTTCCGTGTGCAGGATTCAGGTGGAACTGTGAAACATAAATTGGGACAGTAATCTGTCTAAGACAATGGTTAAACTGAAATTGATACCAATATCAACGCCAGTCAAGAAAGAATTTAAAAGTTAAGTTGAAGGTAAAAAAAAAACAAGCGTGCTTCCGCACCAAAAATGGCTTCTACCAAATCGTAGAAAACCCAAAAGTCTTCTCTCTTTCAGCTCATAGGTACCTAGGAAAAACTAAAACGTTCTGTGCCCGTTAAATACTGAAAAGTAAAGAGTGATGATTAAATCATCCCTCAAAAAGACAGGAAATGTGCCCTGGCGGCCTTTAACAAGAGAAAGTACGCCTTACCGGGATGATGGTTTCAGTAGGAGAGATCGATTTTTCCACCTTTTTAAAGTGGATTCGATATAAACCATCACTTGGCGCATAAATCAATAATTTTAGCAACTCTCATTGGCCACAGTGTTCACATGGTACTTGTTTGACATGACGGGGGTAGTAATCACTTCAGCACCGGACACTCACCTCAATTAATGAGTAATCATTAAGATAATACGTTCTAATTACATTTCACATATCAACAAATCAACCCAACCTAGAATAATACCATGTGAAGGTTAAATATCAGATAGAAATAATTCATTTCATCAATATGCTCCTGGGTTCTGATCATCTAGCGTATTCCGTCTGGTACATTGATCGCAATCAACAGAGTGCGATGGACAATTATTGTACCATTGCATTGGGCAGCATTAAAGTTGTCAATCGATTAATGATGTCATATCATACAACAGGTGTTTTCCACAGGTTGGTTGGAACTGGGTTTGATCTAGAGTACTGTTGGGCGATGTTGCCGATATGTGAATGTTGAAAACAAATGATTAGTGCTGAAGTAAATCAAATTATTGATTTACCACGGAACGCGTTCAAAAATTTTTTCTTTTTAGACCAATGAAATCGCTACAGGAAAAAAGATAGGGCAATGCTGAAAAAGAATTGAAATAGTTAAAAATTTGAAGTTACAAATTCAAGGGAAATCATTAAGGTAATTGACTGAGACTGTACTGGAAAATGAAAAGAAATTGGCACCATGGTATAACTTTATACCAAAAAAAAAACAATATAAGCACTAAAGTTCCTTAACCGGCAGGATTTTGGGGTTAACCCTTCGCCTCGTAAGCAATAGGACAGTACGAGTTAAATTTTTCAGAAAACTCGGAACTAGAGGTGGCGATTCTTGGCCCTAAGTCGCAAATGATGAATCATAGACCACAGGCGGCTTTACTCAGGGGACCTGTGCGGATCAAAGTGACTATGCATATCATCACCTGCAGCCATCCAAGTAGTATACCTAAACACTAACCTACAAACTATACTAACTAAAAGAAAACCATGCGAAATCCCAACTCGGCCGTCCAAGACAATTCCAGGCGCAGCACCAACATATTCCGCATAGTTAAAACTTCTCAGCATAAGCTGGGTGGTAAATGGAGTTGAGCCAGCGTTGCGTAACACCCGGTCAAGTATAGAAAACCTCGTTCACTGACCTTATACGAAATATCCGGTACCACTTCCAGAACTATCCAGGGCAACAAAATTGGGAAGTGAGTCTTAACAAAAGAGAAAATCAGGGTTAAAGAAGGGCAGACCCATATGACTCACCACCATAAGGGGGTATATTTTAGCAAACACCAAGCTAAAGGATGTTTTCCCGAAGAAAAACACCAGGTGGCCTCGGAAAATGACGGGTCAAGTCAGCTCTACATGGACTAAACAAAATGAATTTATACAAAGAGCACCACCACAAGGAAACCTGCGCTGACGGCCTCTGGAATCCAGCACTTAGAGGGCTTCTACCTCATCCAGAACTCGGAGTAAGGGTATTCTGCACAACCCCCCAAACAGAGTCCATAGCCTCGCCGAAGCAGAGGAAAGACAAACACAGGGATAACGAAGAAAATTACCGGATACGGGGCTGAGATGAAACGCAGAAGCTATGCCTCGTGGAGTCCATGTCATGGTGGAGCTTCAAACGGTTCAATACCCCTAACCCACACCACTAGGAGTACCACCCCAGCGATAGCCCCCCGACGCTCATCCTCCCGCATCCGATATGCCAAAGAAACTCTTGATACCACCAAAAAGTGCAAGAAAACACGACGGAATAACCGTCATAAATCGAAAAGTCATAATCGGGAAAATAACCGCGTAGGTTAAAAGTCAAAATCGATAAGATACAACCCTTTACCACTGTAAGGGTTTATCAAAGTCACGGTCGGGAAAGATAAGACATAATAGAGAAAGATGGATAGGTACTTCGTATATCGAAGTACAGATAAGGTAAGTCGCAAATAGGTAAGATAAAAGCTTCATTGAAGCATAAATAAGATAAATCAAGGTAAAGTCAATCAAGGTAATACGTTAAAACTATATAAACGCGCAATAGGTACCCAGGTGTTGAGGATACAGAGAAAAAAGAGTGAACACTTGGAGGACTCTTACCTCCGGCAGTTTTCCGCCACGGACCAATTCTTTCGCCTGGTGCCGCAAGGCGTAGCAAGCCACGTTTAGTCAGTATTACCCTCGGATTCCGGCTCAGATAAATCATCAGAGTCCAATTCATTGGTTACATCAGGTTTAATGTCACAAACATGCCAGTTTCCAATATCATTCCCATCTTGGTCAGTCAATCCGTACACCATTGGAGAAATAACCCGACTGATTACACAGGGTATGAATTTTGCAGCTAGTTTTCCCACGAAGTTATCTGCTGCCTTCGATAAGACACAATTCTTCTTCCATACATAGTCCCCAACATGGTACTTGATGTCCCTCCTCCCGAGATCGTAGCGGTTCCTACTGCGCAAATACGATTGGTGTAGTTTCTTTCGGATATCTTCAAAGATGTTTGGAAGTTCCTGTAAGGTTTTAGGATTATGTATTTAAGAAGAGATTTCAAGTTGGTTTTGTGCATTTTCTGATATCAAACCAAAAAAGGTTCCATCCACTGGAACAACTCTGCCAAAATTCAGGAAGGACGGGGTAAATTCAGTGACGTCATGTCTGGCCAGGCGGATTGCTTGAGCTATCTGGTAGATAGACTGATCCCAAGTTTTGTGGTTTTCATGGATGTATGCTCTGATCGCCGTGATAATGGTCCGGTTGACACGCTCAGTATGGTTCACTTGAGGGTGGTACTTGGCATTGTAGAATATCTTCTGAACCTTATACTTGTCCATGAGGGCCTTGAACTCCTTGCTTATGAATTGGGAACCGTTGTCGCATGCAAACACCTGACAAACTCCAAAGATCAAAAATACTTGGTTCTCGATAAACTTAATGATTGCTTTTGAAGTCGCCTTTGCCATTGGATGAACAAGTACAAATTTGGTAAACCATTCTACTACAACCAGAAGATATTGATTTCCATTCCTGGAGCGGGGATAAGGTCCAATGAGATCAGCAGATATCATTTGAAATGGGAAATTGATGTTCCGATAGTAACCCATAAGTCCTGCCTGTGGCAAGTTGCCTGCCTTACATGTCGCACAAGTAACACACCTGCGTACGTACCGGAAAACACTCTGCCTCATACCAGGCCAGTAATATAGTTCAGAAATCCTGTACAAGGTCTTAGAGACTCCCAGATGTCCTCCTGTCTCCAGATCATGGTACATCTTCAAAATTTCCAGTCTGTGCGCAGCAGGCACGACATTTTTCCAATTCAGACACATTTCCATCCAGATCGTATTTCCCAAAGATATGTTTATACAGCACGTTATTCTCCACTTTGAATGCAGGATATTTTTCTGGGGAATTCTGAACTGATTGCACCATGTGCCTATACCATTTATCCAGTTTTAGGCAGGTCAAATTCAAAACTGCTACGTCCTCCAGGCTTCGGGAAAGAGCATCTGCCACTGTATTGTTACATCCTCGACGATGAGCAATGTTGAACGAGTACTGGTTCAACTTCACAATACAACGGGCAATCCGGGCTGATGGAGTTTTCATATTATTTAGCCAAATCAACGAAGAGTGGTCAGTATGCACAGTGAAGTGAGTTCCTTCCAGGTAATATCTGAACTTCTCAATTCCAAAAAGTACAGCAAGCAATTCCTTCTCGGTAGTTGTATACTTTCTCTGAGCCTTATTCAAGATTTTGCTACCATGAGCAATTGGGTGTTCCAACCCATCCTCCTCCTGGTATAATACAGCACCTACACCAGTATCGGAAGCATCACACATCAATGAAAAAGGCTTAGAGTAGTCAGGGCTAGCCAAGACAGGGGCTGACGTCAAACAGTCCTTGATTTTCTTAAAAGCAGCATCTGCCTCCATGGTCCATCCAATAGGCTGTCCTTTCTTGCGTCCTTTCAACAGGTCTGTAATAGGACTAGACAGTGAAGAGAAATCTTTAAGGAATCGACGAGAATAACCGATCAAACCAATTACGCGGCGAATCTGGGTAGTGTTCTTGGGAACGGGATAATCCAAAATCGCAGACACCTTCTCAGGATCAGTCCGTAATCCATCCTTGTCCACAATATATCCAAGAAACTTCAGAGAGGGTCGGCTGAAGTGGCACTTCTCGAAGTTGATGGTCAAACCAGCATCCTTCAATCGATGAAATTGTTTCCGGAGGGTTTGGCAATGTGTTTGAAAGTCTGGGGTGCATATAATGATATCATCCAAATAATAAAATACATATGGCTCCAAAGCCGGTCCAATGACCATGTCCATCAGGCGACACATGCTCTGTGCACTATCATTCAAACCAAAAGGTAATTCCTTATACTGGAATTGTCCCTTTCCATGAACTGCAAAGGCTGTCTTTGGCTTGGACATCTCGTCCAAAGGAATCTGATGAAATGCCTGTTTCAGGTCAATCGAAGAGAAATATTTCGCATCTCTAACCTTGGTGATAATAGAGTCGATCAGAGGCATAGGATAGGCTGATGGAATGCTGACTTCATTCAGTTTGCGGGCATCCAAGCATATTCGAAATGAACCATTGGATTTCTTCACCATCCAAATAGGCGAGCACCAAGGCGAGTGGGAGGGTTCTATAATTCCCATTTTCAACATCTCTTCGACCTCTTGATTCAGCGTGGACTGCATGGCATAAGATAAGGAGTACTGGCGCTGCTTGAAGGGTTTGGAGTCTCCGGTATCAATGACGTGCTTCATCAAATGGGTCAATCCAAGTTTGTCCGTCGGGGCGATTGTCCTGAATAAATCCGTCACCTCTGAAAGCTGGGACATCTTCTGCTCACTCAACTCGCCCATACCCTGCAGTTTGTTGACAATGCAAATTGAAGAAGGGTTGGCTACGTGGGCTTTATACGACGATTTCTCAAAGTTCATTTCGATGTTGAACCCCCGAAGAAAATCAATGCCCAGAATTAAGGAATTCTTCAAGGAAGGCACTACCAGGACTTTTATTGGACGTGTTATGTTACTTGAAGAGATAGGGACCCAAACATACCCCAGAACGTTTTGTGACTGTCCGTCCGCTGTCGTGATATGGAATGATAAATCTTGAGATAAAGATAGGTTTATAGATTTAATAATGAACATTCCATCAGATGCAATAATGGAAGCACAGCTTCCACTATCTACTAAAGCCAGTAATTTGTGGTTGAAAATTCCCACCCTTAGATATGGTCTTTCATCAAATTCCTTTTTGATGAACAAGGGACTAATCACCTCAGGTTTTGATGAAATGGGTGTGGAAGAAGATACATTAAGATTAGGCGCTAGAAAACGTTTCACAAAGTTCACCCACTGTTTCCACTCGCGCACATTAGTCTTTACTGTCGTGAAGTTGATGGGTTGTTTTCCCTGACAGAGGGGGACTTTCCTCTGCCAGAGGATTGGCCGTTTTTTGAACACTTTTTGCACTTGTCCTTCGTCACTCCAGGGAATCCACATCCATAACAGAAGAAGGTCCTCTTCTTGGAACATTGGTTAAAGTGGTGACCTTTTTCTTTGCAGTTCCAACATTGAAACGATGATGAAAGGGCGGAACAGTTTGAAAAACTGGGCCTACTCAGGTCTGGTTCCATGATTCTTCCTTTGAAGGATGGGGTTTTATAAGAAGCCGTAGATTGCGCCGTGTTTTCAAGTATCTTACACAATCGGGTAAGTTCTGTGATAGTCTTCACTTCATGCAATGCAAGGGCTCTCACATAATCTGGCAAAAGATTACCTCGAATAATGTCCACAATTTCCTGTTCTACAGGAGCCGAATCCAAACGGTTAAACAATCCTTCCATGGAGCAAATGAAGATACAGACTAACTCCTTCGGATCTTGCTTCTTAGCCTTGATTTCCTCAAGCAAGTTCTTGTCATAATGATCTCGCAAGAAGGTTTCCTTTACTTTTGCCACCAGGTCCTCCCAGTCAGAAAAACGTCCCTTAATGTGGTTATTATGCCACCAAGCTTGGGATTCAAACAAATCTCCCGCAGATGCAAAGACTTCCTCGGTGGAGCAGTTGCGTGATACCCTCAGAAATTCCACCTTTTCCAAAAATGCCATAATGGAACCCTCACCAGTATACTTCTTAATGCCCCATTTATACACAGGAACAGTATGATTACTCATCGAATGGTTAACTTGGTTGAAGGGGAACTCAGGTTGTGAAGTAATGGGAGTTGACGTCACAGGAGATACCTTCTGGTCCAGATCACCTTCCAGAGTAAGAAGGTCTAGCTTCAAATCATTCTTTCGAGAATCCTCATCTTCATTACCGATATTCATACGGTTAATCCTACCAGAAAGATGCCAGAGACGAGTGGTGATGGTTTTGTAGCCGCTATCAGATTTCAGGCCGACAAAAGCTTCGATTTTGGTCTTCAGGTTGTCCAAAGACGCTTCCACTGCTTTTTGGTCTTCTTCGAAAGTGAATGGGTTTTTTATCGCCGTGAAACTACGGTTGGCGCTCTCCTGAGACAACAAACCCCGCAAAATTTTTCTTCTGTCCTCCACATTACCCTTGGGTTTTACATCCCTGACAATAATTTCATAATCCAACTCCGTGGCTTGCAAGGCGCTTATTACGACAGGCACTATGGCGCAAATAAGGCGGTATATAAGATAGATAAGCACGCAAAAAGGAAATGCGCAAAATGTCAAAAATCGAGGTATATAACAGTGTAAATGCGCAAAATGTCAAAAATCAAAAAAAAATAAAAAAAATCAACTATACAAGTGAAAATATGTCAAAAATCAAGAAATATCAAAGTGTAAACTGGAAATCACCAAAATCAACTTTTAGAGAAAACAATATTTCAACCTGAAGCTCACCAACACACTTTTATGGCCCCACGTTTGGCGCCAAATTTGTTACTAACTTTCACTCTTGTTTTTATCGGCTAGCTCAACAAGAGAAAGTGGATGAGATTTTTTTGATAATTTGCCTCATCAACAAATTATAATGAAAACAATTCTCAGGGTTTTCAGGTCCGGCATGAATTTTGACTTTTTTAAAAGAGTGTGTGTGGCGTCCAACAAATTAAAACTCGTGACGTGAAAACAAGTGATCTATTGATCTACAGATTACAATGGATGTTGACTTGGGTGACCTCTCTAGTTGAGTGTACCTTGAGCTAATCAGCACTGGACATCCGTCATTGTATGCTTGGTCGAATGAATCTGGAGGGGGTCAGTTCTGCTGTGACGTCACATCAGTCTGACTCCGGCATAATTGTTCCAATCCAATACATGAAAAGAAAATACACCCAGTAAGAGGTTCACCACAAAGTTAAATAAAATGAGTGAATCTGAGTTGATGTTGATGCGTAACCAGCCTACATCTCTCAGAAACACAGTTATACTATAAGCGATAATAAATTAATCAACTTGAAAAATAAGGTTACAATGAATCAGTCTCAATCAACCCTGAGCAAATAACAAGTCACATTGGATAATTAAGTATATAAGTATTATGTGTTGAACAAAACACAAAAAGAGCTAAATATAGGTATGTGTTCAACAAAACACCAAAAGAGCTAAATATGTGTTTAACAAAACACCAAAAGCAGGCTCATCCCCTGAAACCTGAAACCAAGACCGTACCTGCGCTGTAACATGTGCGCTGAAGGCGCGTCAGAGCCATTTCAAACTACGATACGTGAATTTAAGTAAAGATACTTTTGTAATATTCAAAAGAGCACAGAAACCGAAGAACTGAAGTTAAGAGAGAGTAGAGAAAAATAGATAAAGTGAAACGAGTGGAGTTGGTTAAACGAAGCCTGGGCTGAATTTCACCAGACAAGATGAGTCAAATTCTTTGAACAAATATTGCCGAAGCAGAGATATAATAAAATATCTAAACAAAGTCTGACTCACCTGGTCAAGTAATCCAGTGACGATATGCCCAGTACTTTCATTCACCAATTTTCCAGGTTTCACTTCAGGTAAAGGAATCTTATACTGGCTTGAAAACTCCTCAGTCCACTGTCCAATTGATCACTACCGAATCTCGTCAAATGCGAGATGCACCCAAAACCGCGAAATCCCAAATCTGCGAAATCCCAAAACTGCGAAATTCCAAATCTGCGAAAACGCAGAACCGCGAAAATCGATATGTGACTCGGCATGTTTCAGAGAGCTTTATTAGAAAGAGATCATCCGAGAGAGAAATAAATATGTGACTCGAAGATTTAAATGATTTTCTTACCCATGTTTTCCTTGATGAACTGTCCATAACCAAACATTTGTTTAATTTTCATCATCATAATATAACAATGCAAAACTGTCAAGTTGAGGGTTCCTTAGCGTTAAGTATCCTCAAAATTGGTTGGTGCAATCGGCCATAATAACTAATAAGTTTATAAGATGATTGTTGTAATGTTGTAGAATGAATGCAATCAATAAATCAGTGAACTAATGCACAAAAAATATGAAAATATAGCGTATTTTATAGACATAATAGTTTTGCTTACAGTCACTTGGTTTCATGCATGGTTTGAGACTTTTTAGAGTCGGTTTTGAAAGTCCTACCCATTCCATGCATAGACAAACTAATAGATAATTTGCCTATGGTCCAACCCTTTAATTAGGTACCTATGTTGTGTAGCCTTGGGTCCTACCATTCTGATCATATTTTCAGTAGGTACCTTGCATTATGGTTTCATATCAATCTGATATAGGTGCAAAATACCGGTAAATTTTCTATAATGACATATTCACTTTACCAATAAGTAAAATTCGGCAATATTGAAGAAATAATGGGTAGGTAGGTATATTATTTAAATGTGAAAAAATCAGCAGCCAATATGGCTTTATAAAAGACAGCAGTATACCTATGTAAGCTCTGAGTGCAACAATGGAAAAGATATTGCGATTGCTGCTTTTGTAGATCTTAGCAAAGCTTTTTGTGTTGTGAGCTACTCGCAATAAACCAACTTAGTGAAATAGGATTCACAGGTAAAATATCTAATTTGATCAAATCATATTATGTATTGTGATGAACATTATCTAGAACGGAATTCTGATATGAAAGTGCCACCAGAAACAAGCTCTGTGGTATAACTCCAGGCGTTGATTGAATAAAAGAATATTCAATCAACGCTCCAGAACTTGGACAAAAACAAAATTGATGATTTTCAATAAAAAAAAAATTATACATACATACCTACACCAAAGATCTGAATTTAGGATGTAGGTATAGAGAGTGTTTCCAGTAGTATTAGATATCTCGCAGATTACTCATCGATGATAATCTAAATTGGTCAGAACACATTAAGCATGTCACGAATAGGATTGGTTCAATGAGTATTGTAGCTCTTTATAAACACAATAAACGCAGGGAATATTTCACGGAGAATACCAAAAACACTTCAGGTACATGAGTATGTATGGGTGTTTTTTTCAAAATATATTATTCATCTATGCATATGGGGTACTTGTGGGACATAAAACGTCAATATTGTAATATTGTGCAAACACTACAAAACAAGGTGTTCGGTTTCATCTGGCTGATTCCCACAAGTAATCTTGACTAAATGGTGAATGTTTTCAAACTCTCTGAACCTTTACAACTATACAAGGTGTCCCAGCGGAAACAAGATCGATCTATTTATGAAAAACTATACATAGGAAAAACTTTGAAGAATTGACAGTACCTATACCAACATCTATGGGGGCAACCCAGCTAAAATATTTTGAAGATGGTGGCACCTCTGGTTATACCGGAAGTGGGTGTCAACCATAGAGAAATAATAAAAAAAGATATTGTCTCTGGTGTTAACTTGCTTATTTCGAATAGAACACCCTGTATATTAATTCATTTTTGAATTTTACATAAAATTCTAGGCAGATCTGATAAATCATGTTCTTTAGTCAAGCATAAGCGTTTTTGAAATATTCAAGTTTTTATGTCAGAAATGACGTTTGTAAGCTCTACTTCAAATGTAATTTTTTCTTATGAGAAAGCCTTTTTTATTGATTTGTTTCGAATTCCTCGTTGAAGGGGATGTACTTCAATAGATTTTTCACAATATCTCAATATCTAGCAATACAGGTGGACAAAAAACAAAATTAAAAATGAAATTCAGAAAACGGCGTAAAATCATTTTTTCAAATGGGAACCCTCTAATTTTATCATTCTCTTATCGAGCATTGAAAATAAAATTAAGATTTTGTGAGATTTTTCATTCCATTTTTTTTTCAAAAAATGAAGATTTTTTGAAAAACTACCTCACACAAACTTTCCTCATTTTCAATGCTTGAAAAGATAAAATGATCAAATTTGGAGGTTTCCATTTGAAAAAAATGATTTCAAGCAGTTTTCTCAATTTCACTTTTAATCTTGTTTTTTGTCCTCTCTGCATTGCTAGGTATTGAGATATCGTGGAAAATCTATTGAGATAGATCCCCTTCAACTAGGAATTCGACACAAATCAATACAAAGGGCTTTCTTCAAAGAAAAATTCACATTTAAAGTATAATATAGAGATTACGATGAGCGTCATTTTTGACATAAGAACTTGAATACTTCAAAAACGCTTATAGTTAAGTACAGGATATGATATATAAAATCCGCATAGAATTTTATGTAGAAACCAAAAATGAAATAATATTCAGGGTGTTCTATTTGAAATACGCAAGTTGACACCTACTTCAGGTATAACCGGAAGTGTCACCATCTTCAAAATATTTTAGCTGTTAGTTGGTATACTGTCAATTTTTCATTTTTTTTCTATGCATAGTTTTCCATAAAGTGATCGATCTTGTTGCCGATGGGAGTCTCTGTCTAAACAGTTTTTTTTGTTCTCTATAGAACAAAGCAAATGTTTGTGTAAAGTGAAAAAATAAGACTTAAAAGTTCAATAAACAAATTATATTTTCTAGTACAAAACAAAACTATAAACACAAGACACTATAAAAACATTTACAAATAAGGGTCTTCTTAATCCAAATCCAGAGGCATGTGTTGCTTATAATAAACTGCCAGAAATTTGCAAAAACTCAAATAGCCTACCACATTTTAGAAAACAGTTCAAAAATCATATAATAAATGAAAGAGCGTTGATACCTTTCAACGTTGACCGGGTGACATTTTCAAAACGAACTCCCCTGAATAACGAGCCAACATGAAAACAAAATAAAAAATGGTTGGACACGTCAATTTTTAACTTGCGCCTATTTTCAATTTCGAAACATCACCCCCCGAGCCGGAGGGGCACCAACCCCTAAATTTTAAAAGGAAAGAGAGGTCGGGTGACACCTCATTTCAAAGGTCCTTTGACCCTGATTACAACTGTCGAGTTTCAAGCATCTGCATTCCTGTGGATATGACAGATTGTCAAAATGTTTTTTTTTCAATTTAATACATCAATTGCTTCTTTTAGAAGTAAGGGCATATGATGAGGAAAAAAGGATCTTCAGATTGACCCGTCACGCAATCTTTTTGGTAAGGATGTGTTCCACCACTTTTTTTTCTTTGGTGAAATACATCCTCGCCAGAAAGATTGAGTGATAGGTCATTTTGAAGATCTTTTCCTCATCATGTCCCCTCATTCTAAGGAAACTGACTCCTGCAATTAATTAATTGAATTTAAAAAAAATGAAAATAAAATTTTGACAAGCTCTGTCATGTCCACAGGAATGACAGCAGAGGCTTGAAACTCGGCACTTGTAATCAGGGTCGAAGGACCATTAAAATGAAGCATCACTCGACCTTCCTTTCGATTTAAAATTTGGGGGGTTGTGATGTTGCGAATTTGAAAATAGGCGGAAAATATGTCCCCCTCAAGATGACGTGTCCAAGCGGTTTTTATTTTGGTTTTATGGGAGCCCATTATTCAGGATGGCTCGTTTTGAAAATGTCACCATGTATAACATAAGTTTGTTAGAGTAAGGCTTATAGTGTTAAAAACACGTTTTGCGTCTCGATAAGTCGAGTATTTAGGCAGTTATTGAATACTGTATAGAGATTGAAAAAGCAAACATGGTATTGTGAAATGATATTTCGGTAATGAAAATGTGCGCAGAATACCAAAGAAGAATAGAAATACTTATAACTATAAAATATTACGTTCCATTTGCTGTACGAGTTGTGTGAAAAAATTTAAGTACCTTAAGGGTTTGTCAATACATTAATCTGATAAACAGAAGACCACCCACGCACTTATTTTCATTACATCTGTCAACTGTTGGTTGTTGCAGAGAGCTGCGATATTGAATATAATATGGGGATCTGCAAAGTAAGAAAGATTTCAAGATGATGTTGGCGAGAGCAGTTCTTGCTCATATCAATTTATTTCACTTACCACAGAATTAAAAATAAAGATTTATCGGGTCCTGGTACCAGTGCGCTCTAAATAATGCGCAAACAGGATTCCATTTGTTGTAGAGCCTCATGACACAAAGGCAACAAAAAGAATGCCCACACTACATAACAAATTGAATCTTGTTGATGAGGCATACTCTGCATCTCAATACCTCTGCGTCCGAGCCT
Source organism: Orchestes rusci (assembly GCA_958502075.1). NCBI lineage: Eukaryota > Metazoa > Arthropoda > Insecta > Coleoptera > Curculionidae > Orchestes > Orchestes rusci. The sequence continues at coordinate 13,097,870 of OY293312.1, read as the reverse complement.
TCCTCTAAGTCAACCCTTTCAACTGTTGATTGCCAACCTTAAATGGTTATGACTATTAGAGTTTGACTATGGTTATAATTAAAAAAATTAGTTCAGTTCAACATTTCGCGGAACTTTTTACATCTATTTGAAGGTGGTAGACGATGTAGAACTTGAAACAGATTTGCGTACTTCCATCGTTTTGAGTTTATTGATTACACTACGATTCGATCAATCAACCTTTGATCAAAACGTAGTGTAACTAAACTCAAGACGATGGAAGTCCGCAAATCTGTTTCTTTTTACTTCTAGTTCCCAAACATTATTGGTGGTTTTGTTACGTCACAGAAAGATACTCACGCTCGATCTCAATAGCATTATCTCTATCTCCAAGATCGTTTAAAAAAACGTCGGCTTCTTCCAGTAATGGTGGTGGAGATCGTACAGGGGAATTATAATAATTAAAGTTTGGTGGAGGAGAAACGGGTCGCAAAAATGGAGATGCAGGTCGTGGAGGTGATGGAGTGCGAGGAGGTGATGGAGTGTGGGGCAAAGGTGATAAAGGGCGGGATGGTGATGGAGGCATAAATTGAGGCGGATCTAAAATCCTCGAAGGTCCTGCAATAGGGTTCAGAGGAGGGATACCATTTTGAGGATGAGGCACGTCATGGTTGGCAAGGTCTGCTACATCCTCCTGGATCGCCATTTGTGGAAGATCTACTTCTTGATCATCCATTATATCCTCATCCCACATATTCAGTTGGTTATCCAACCCTATAACCAGATATTTGGCATGATTTAAGAAGTCCACCATGGTTGATCTTCCATCCTCTAACTTATCCCATGCCAGATTTATCTTTTTGTTTAACATGGTTATCTTCTTCCCAACTCTATGAATATTAATATTTATCTCCAGCTGTTTAACTTCGAGGCTGGTAATGTTCTGGATGTCCAAGATAGTTTCTGTGGCATAAAGTAAAGTCTTTTTCAGCAACCTAAAAAAAAATCGAAGACACGAGTGTTTTGATTCATGGTTGATGAGCTCCAATTTTCTTATTCAGGATACGGAACAAAGAATCAAAAAGACAACATTCAAACAATAAAACTTTTAACTTTATCTAACAATACATATTACCATGTTTTCATCGTTCTCGATTTATAATAATGATAATAATAATAATAATAATAATGCACTTTATTTCCATCAGACTTATTACATAAGTATCGGAAGAGAGTCAAGAATGAATAATCTCTGCCTTATGTACGTACATTTTTAAGTCTAAACATATGACTACCTCTGTTGTCTATACACATTGGTTGTCTTTCAAAACACAATTTTTATTATTCAACCATATTTTTAATATCAGATTAAAGTATTTTTCACAAGAATAAGCTTTTTGAGTTATCAGGCAAATTTTTGAGTTGACCAGGTAACAACGAACTGACTATAGCTTAGGAAAAAAGATGTAAGATGAAATGCAAGCGCATTTGGTGAAAATTATTTTGATATATTATTGGACTCCAAAATTCGTTATTAAAAGTATATTCAATGCAGTTTCTCAATACCTTTTGATTAAAATCTGGAATCTAATTACATACTCATCAGGTCCCAGATCCCTGGATGTTCAATAATTTTCGAATTGAGCCTCCTGTGATAGGACTCCATTACATTGTTTGTCCTGTGCCGTTGTCTGAAAACACTAAAATGTTCAGGAGATACTCTGTTTATCCATTGATTTTGGAGGTATTGATGGAGTTCCCGAAAGTCCTCCTCGACTTGAACATTTTCCTAAATTAATAATAATACTTTAACCAGTTCCTTAACAATTTTTTTTAACTAACCATCAAGTGCTGCAAAGCAGGACGTATCATTGCAGCCGGAAGTAATGCCAGAGAGAAACATTTTCGTAGCTGTTCCCTGCCTATTTGGTTGCCATCTATTCGGCGGATTATTCCTAGTGATTTGGCTTTACGCATCACTGCCTAAAAATTGAAGAAAATATTTTCACGTCAAATAGACGAATTTTTATGTGATAATTTAACTAACATAGTATTATTAAGTTCGTTTGGGGTAATAATAACAAATGAATAGTTAGTCAATTTAATACTAAATATATATCCTTCCCATTAGGTAAACCAAACTTTATAATTTTTGAGGAGAGCAGTTTTCAATTTGACAAGAAGAAAGAATGGCGTATTACATCAAATCGAAATTGTTTTCAAATATTATCAGGTACTTGAAATAAAGTCTCATTATTTATGAGCGTCCAAGATTTAGTCGGTAAAGTAGAGATAACTCAAAATCACAAAATGTCGAATTATTTAGTTGTAGTATTAAGGGGGTGAAGATATATAAATTTTTGTACATTCCATCTATATGAAATGATTTTCAGTTTCAATATTCATTATAGCCAAACGCAGTTTTTTTTTTATAACATACCTGACAGTACAAGATTTTTTGGGTATTTCGCCACACCCTATCAAAAATTCTCACAAAAGTGACTTAGTTTGGCGCAAATTTATATAAAAAATTACTTATCTAAAAATATAAGATTTATTCAATAAGCGATTTTTTAATTATTGAAATTAATCAAACCAGTACTTATGTAAAGGGTTTTTTTATATATATTGACACCCCCCTCATCTTTTTTATTTGACGTTTCTGAAAAAAACTGTTTTGGATAAAAATTCAATGATTTTGAGTAAATTTTTTGAAAAACTTTATGTCGCATATACAGGGTGCCTCAGAAAGTCTGGGCGTGGTCCAACTTTCTTATTTTAAATTAGAACACCATTTTTTTATTCGATTTTTATATTCTCCTAAACATTTAAAACATTTTTCATATAGCATACCCTATACCTAAATTTAACGTATATAAAGATATTGACCTGGGAAAGTTTATTATGTATGATACTTGACGTATAGATAATTCAGAATGTTGCTTGGTTACCGTAATGGTTTAAATGTGTTGTTTAAATCTCTGATATACTCGTTTGTTGAGTTAAAAATGCCTTATATTCCACAGATGAGTTCCAATATTTTATCAAAATGACAAATATGCATGTGCAGCATGAAGGGAATATCGGTTACCCTTTCCAAGGCGAGCCCTTCCAACGCGAACAACATTTAAAAATGTTGAACATGGGTTTAGCGAATGTCTATCCAATTTCTATAAAACGGCAACATTCCAAGGTGAATATCTTTTTATACGTTAAATTTAGGTATAGGGTATGCTCTCAGAATAATAAACTAATAATCTGAGGGTATGCTATATGAAAAATGTTTAAAATGTGTAGAAGAATATAAAAATCGAATAAAAAATAGGCTTCTAATTTAAAATAAGAAAATTGGACCACGCCCAGACTTACTGACGCACCCTGAATATCCGACATAAAGTTTTTCGAAAAATTCACTCAAAATCATTGAACTTTTATCTGAGACACTTTTTCCAGAAACGTCAAATAAAAAAAATAAGGGGGTGTCAATATATAAAAAAACCCTGTACCTATCTTCTTTATTTGTTACCTAAAAAAGAACCTATTAGTAAATTACATAACAAAACCTATTCCAAACGTTTCGAAAGCAAGTTTGCTTTCTTCGTCAGAGGAAATTAATTTTGTAAGTAAAAAAGTAAAAAATTGTTGAATAAGTCTTAGGGTTTAAGATAAGTGAGTTTTTATTAAAATTTGCGTCAAACTAAGTCACTTTTGTGAGAATTTTTGACAGGGTGTGGCGAAATACCCAAAAAATCTAGTAAATCATGGATGCGCCACAAAACTACAGAACATAAATACCTGACAGTAATGAAAAAAACACCCATGGAGAGAGACTTGAGGAAACTCAGTCCTAATGGAATCAACCAGGGCAGCTTCAAAATCAGTGACTACTGAGCCTTTGATAATATCGGGGAAATGAACCTTAATATGCCGAAATACTGATTCGTACATTGCTTTGGTTCGTCTCTCCATAAAAACGTGGATTACTGGAAATGCCTGCAGGATTTATTGCGATGATCGATGCAGTTTTTATCAGAGCCTTCTCATATAAAGAGGTTTCTATTATTTTTTCGACTTACATGATTCATATATTCTGCAAAACTTGTCAAGATTTGAGCAAATGGAGGTTGGCGGGGGACGGCCTTGAAAGTTCCATCAAGGAAACAATGTTGTGATCCTTGAAAGTTTCGTAGAAATGACACATTTCCAAAAATCAAAGCGTGACTATCATTTGTGCTGACGCTTCCCGAAAAAAATGGCCCATCTGCACAGTGAGCGTACCTGGGCCAATTCCCATTGGATAAAAGCACACCCAATTGTTCCAATGTAGGGGGAATATTTGGTCTGGTGGAAGCTCTCCACCTATTCATAGATGAGTTCACGGATATGAAGGGCACTTCGGCAGCATTCTCTGGATATCTGAAAATAGTAACATGCAAACAAAACATTCTTTTTTGTTTTTGTCCGTGATAAGCGATAAATCAACTTGAAACTAAATCCAGTTTTGATAAATTAAAACTTGATTTGAAAGTCGAACTTTATCTCGTAATGTTAAATGGCAGTCCATAAAGTGTAGAGTGAGTGAGTTGACGTGTATTTAAATTAAGGGTTTTATTTTTTATTTTGAAAAAATGTGTTTCATAACTTTCTACACTCAACCTAGAATAAATAAACTACTCAACAAAAGGACGGTACAGACGGAAATGTTCACCTATCTTTGCGAACCTCATCTATATCTTTTCAACGAACTGAGGAAAACATATGCGGTTCATAATATGTACGTGTGTCATGTAGCACGAAAAGTAAATTTTATCAAATGCTTTTTTTATACAAGGTGGTAAAGAAAAATGTTATAGAAATATTAATTATTAACTATTTATTATAGTATTATACTATAATACACCATACCATACCCCACAAAAAAAATCCTTAGTCCATATTTAGATGGGATGTCTATTTGATGAATGTCCAAATTAACGGCGATTCTGGAGCAACAAGCTGGGAGGGGGGGGGGATAGTATGATGTAAGATGAAATGTGTGAATGCGCATTCGCCATTTTATCAAACCTCGTGGAAACCAAAAATGAATGCATTAATTGTTTTCTCAGGCCTCATTAAGATGCGATCGGCTGGAATTTCATAAGCCTATAGAGAAAAAATTGGGATGTTTGTAGGTTGAATGGATTTTGTTGGAAATCTGGACTTCTGACAACACTAACAAAAATAGAGATCGTCAAAATTTGTTTGCTAATGATAGGGATATCGTATATCCAATATCCAATGTGAGAATTATGGGATACATAATATGTCTGTTTTACTCTTAATTTTGAAAGTATTTTTTGTATTTATAAACTAATAATTGTATGACGAAAAGTTGATTGACGTATTTACTTTTCAACAAAAAAAATAAATTGTAGTGAGATAGGATAGGTAATATTAACTGTCTCGCTTTGATAGTGTTCTGATTGGTTTTGTTCCTAATATGGCGGTTCTGTTTGTTTTTTTATGTATATAGATATAATAGGATACCTACCTAATTGCCAGCCTATCGTAAATATTTTTTGGAGTTCCTCTCTCATTTATCATAGCTTCTCGCCGATGTTTTTTGAAGGTGAATTTAGCAATATCGCTGACGCTTTGAGGATGATTGTGGTGGATGTTACGAGGCAAAAATTCTCTGTTGGGCCCTCGTATCTGTCCTTTTGCAGGACATCCAAACCTAGTCGACTGCTGACACACCATGTAGCTATTTTTGCAACCATGTATAATTAAGTTAATGAAATCACATACAAATCTACAATGTTGATGAAAAATATTAAATAAAATTAAGTACTTACCTTACACCGCGACGGACTTTTCTCAATATAAAAAAATATCCATCATGAATAATTGGTTCTCTTCTGTTTACTTCCATAGCAGCAAATGTATAAGCGATACACAATATTAAACAATAATTCACACTGGTAAAAACAGTTTCGAATTTCGAAAGACCAAGACACTACTTATTCGCTGTCTCTGACCAGACTAGAAAGCGAATCAGTGTTGCCACCAGCTTAGCGAATAAAAAATCCTGGTTCTCCAAAAAAATACCTGCCAGACCAGCGAGGACGAAACAGATCGATTTTATACAAAAACAATCACGAAATAACCGTGTTGATGTTGATATACTCACATATCTGCACAAAACCAAAGTCTATCTAATTCCTAATTCAGTAAACTTTAATAATAATGACAAAACGTTTATTTAGCAATAGGGTAGATACAAAAAAGTCAGAAATAATACTAAAAAACAACAACAAAATAGCAGTGAGAACTTTTTTCGTTGTTTTTTACTATTTTTCATGATTATATTGGGGGTGTTATCAAATTAGTTTAAATAAGATTGACACAACTTTCATACAATAACAGGGTTAAGAGCGTCACGACGGGGACGCCGACGGGATGATTGATAGTTAAGTGTGGTCTGAGTAGTACTGGATGTTGCGGGTCTTCTGTGAATGACTTAAATAAGCAGGGGTTGCATATACTTCATTAATATAGCTGAGTCGTCTTGAAATGGTGATATAACTCATGCACAACTTTTTATGAAGAATATTTTTTTTCCATGAAACTAATAATAAAAAAGTTCTCCATATGGTTAATTCCGACTTAATTGGACAAACTGTATAAATAAAATATAGGTACCCGATACTTTTGCCGTGATTCTAATGCCAAAATATATACAGTGTGTCTAGCTAAGTTGGCGACATCATAATATGTGAAACTTTTTATTATTAGTTTTATTAAAAAAAGTTATTTTTCATTATGTCAAAAATAAAGGTACTTTAATCTTGTACCAATTACATATTTTTGGTCAAACCTCGTATACGACTGAAAATTTTCGATATCCAATTATTGTATTTTAGATTTTAGAACATGCAGAACTTTTTATGAAGTATAACTTTTTTTCATAAAACGAATAATAAAAAAGTTTCTCATATGTCGCCAACTTGGCTACTAGCTAGCATATTGTACAGGGTGTCCCGAAATTCGACGTCAATATTTCAACCTCTTATTCTACACCCCAAAATAGAAATAAAACTTCCTATGAACTATTCGTTTTCAAGATGCAGGGTGTAAAAGGTGAAGACTTGATGACGGTTTTTTATAAATATTTTCGAAACCTGTAAAGATGATTGGGAAAATTTTTGTACAGTCATCAACCTTTTTACGCTCTACTTAATAAACGGAAACTTATTATTGTATCACCTTCATGGCTCTGGAATACAGGGACGTGTTTGGGTTAGTTTTTGGTTGTTGATTTTTAGTAGTTTTGCCTGCACAATTTCAAAATCTAGAGTTTTTTACATAGATAATGTACTCTTCTCCTACCTCGCTGGGACGCACCGTTTTTGAGAAAAATGCATCTGAAATTCATATTACAGACAAAATTGCCTATACCAAAACTCTCAGCGAAAGCACGAGTTTACCTGTGACAGCCTAGCCAGATGCACACAACATTTTCACTAAAATCAGTGTGTAAAGAGATTTTCGAATGCGTTTTTTTCAAAAATTGGGCGTCTCAGCGAGTTACAAGAGGAGTTACCTTATTTGTGTAGAAAACTGCAGATTTTTTAAATTTATAGTCAAAACTACTAAAAATCAACAATCAAAAATTGGGAGCCTATTTTTCTCAAACCCGTCCCTTCATATCCCACTCATAAAGGGTATACAATACTAAGTTTTCGTTCATTAGATAGAGTGTGGAAAGTTTAGTGATTGTACCAGATTTTATTCAATTATCTTAACAAGTTTCGGAAATATCTACAGAAAACCGTCATCAGGTCTTCACCTTTAACACCCTGTTTATTGAAAACGAAGAGTCTGTGGATACTAGTTTTATAGGAAGTTTAATTTATATTTTGGGGTGTAGAATTGGTTGAAATATTGTCGTCTGATTTCGGGACACCCTGTATAATTGAAAAAGCTGAATGAAGGTTTAAAAATGATAATAAAAAAAATGAAAAAACATAGGAAATATTATATTTACATACCACTTACTACTAAACTAGGGTACACTTTACAAATGGTGGGTTCATATCATAGGGTCATCAACATTTTTTAGAAAAGACTGATACTGATCACATATCACTCATACTGATACAAATATAAACTGTTTAAAATTCATGAATACTATTATATACAAATTATATACTTATAATTGATAATTATATTTGACAACCAAATTTCTCGAGACTATATTTTTGAACTAGCACAGATTGCGTAAATTCAAAGGGGAAACTTTTAAAACTTACCAGTCCTCTAAAAAAAACTTTTGTTGGTTCTCTCTATTAGTTTCCATTCAAACCTTTCAAAACTCATTAAATTAAAGCAGTATATGTAGGTATTATTCAACATTAATCTAATCGGCGTATACAGGGTGTCCCAAAAGTCATGGATGAAAATGAAACAAGAGATAAAGGACGTCATTTGCAATAATAAAAAGCAAATATTATATAGGGTGTACCAAAAGTCATGGATAAAAATGAATCAGGAGATTGAAGGAGGCTATTTGCAGTAAGAAAAATCAAATTTTTTACAGAGTGGGAGGGAATTTGCAATAAGAAAAACTGTGGAGTGGATACAGTGGAGTTCGGATATAGTAAAACCGTTTGAACACTCGGTTATAATTATCGGTTTTTGAAATACAAAAAAAAATTCTCATAAGACCAATGTAAACTTTCACCCCGTTTATAGTGAACCCGGATATAATGAACTTTCGGATACATTGAACCAAATTTCATCAGGATCAAGATACATTTTCCGTTTGAAGTCAACTTTTTCGGTGATTGCCCGGGACCGAACAAACATTTAAATTTTGTGGCTAACATTGAATGATGATTGAATTGTACCGTGACAGACTTTCAAATGGAGAAGCAAACTTTGAAAAAAAATACGATGTCATACAAAAAATAGGAAGTGGTATGAAATCAAGTCATATTTAACGTGAAATGAATTTGCCCAAAACCACTGTCTTCATTACCTGGAAAAAAAATCATTCTTATTTCGTCCTATGGTCAAGTGTCAAGTGAATTCAAAATGTAAAAGGCTGAGAAAATCAGCTCATGTAGGATAAGGGGCTTTTACAGTGGTTCTCCCAAAAAAGAAAAGAAAATGTCCCCATAAGTGGCCCAATTCTTCAGCAAAAATCAAGTGAAATGGGAAGTAAAATAGAAGAAAGAGATTTCGTGTGCTCCAGAAGTTAGACTGAACGTTTTAAGAAGAGAAATTGTATCTCTTAAGAAAAATTATGGTTTCTGAGTCTGCAACAGTTGACATGAATGTTCTAAATAACTGGTTCACAACGGTTTGACCTGATCTTCGCAAAAATTATGACAGTGACAGTACTTTTAACGCCGACGAAACCGACCAAGATATTTTTGTGTATAGTAAACCTCGGATATAGTGAACAAATTTTGATGCAATTTTAGAGTTCACGATTATACCCGGACTTCACGGTAATTCCTATCTCCGCTACTAGTCGACTGGAGAACTTGATATTGAAATACTATTAATTCATATTTTAGCTCTTCATGACATCATATCGTATATCAATTTTGGTTTGGATACGATGTTTGGTTTTCGCAAAAAAATATATAAAGAATTTTTCATGACATGGCTTGTATCTTGAAAACGATCAACATGTGGATAACAATATATGTGGTTTTTCTCATTGCAAATGACCTCCCCTATATTCTGTTTATTTTTATGCATGACTTTTGGTACATACAGTACCGGACAAAAGTGAAGAAACCGCCTACAATTTGGTAAAACTTTTATCATGCATCAGTTATCAGAGAAGTGATAGGTCATTTGAAAACTACAATCCATTCGTCAGCTCACGACTAATCCAGTTTCTGGATAGGTAACGTAAGAACGAACAATCAACGTAAATTCATAGATTCTGCATAGATTGGCGAATGCGCGGCATTAGTTCTGTTTGTATAAAATGGTATTATCTTTGATTCATGTATTTGAAAGAAGTTCTTCATTTTACAAGTGCGCGAGTCGCATTGAATTATTAAAATAGTTAATTAATGGAAGAATTTACTCTGATGCTATCCTTGTCAGTTGTTTATAAGGCGTAAGTTCATTTCAAGAAATTCAATTAAAAGCATCTTACTCATTGCTCTTTATTCATTCATACCACCCAATATGTTTCAAGTCCATGTCTCATAATAAGCATCCGTTTCTCCGACAATGCTCTTATTGGTTGAAAAATGTCAGAAAAAAAATTTCAACCAATAAAAAAACTATCCGCCAGACCGTCTAAATTTTTCAATCTTGATCTAATTCGCTACTTTTTAGATAGGGTTCACAACAGGTCATTTCTACTTAGGGAGAAACTTTCCATACACTAAAAGACGAGTTATTCATCACATCTGAAAAAACAATTTTCAGCAACACATAATTTGACAAAGTTCATACACATAATTATAAGCACATATCACTTTGAGTGATATATGAATATAAGTAGTAGGTATCACGCAGATTATAGAAAATAATCTAACACTTTCTTAGCATATTTTTAACTCAGATCATGACCTATTAACATTTTTATCATTCAAGATCCTTCGAAATTGCCTACTAGAAAAAACATAGTTACACCCGCTTCATTATAATATAAGTTCAGCTGCATTCTAACTCTAATTATTATTGTTTTACTCTTTCAAATACTAGTTTTGTTTCAACCTGACAACAGCTGACATGCGTTTCGTTTCACTCGGATAAACGCGGATCATGTAAGTTCAATCGATCGTGCACATCATTCAGGTTAAATATTTATCCTTCTCGTTGATCTTCTCTTTCCAACTCACGTTCGCAAGAATGGTAAATACGAACTAACGAGTATTCACGAAGGCGAACGGAGTGTTCGCATACGTGGGTTTTCGCAGTTTTGGTTTTTCGCATACGTGGGTTTTCGATGTTATGGTTTTTCGCATACGTGGGTTTTCGCAGTTATGGTGTTGTCCCATAGGTACCTAGGAAAAACTAAAACGTTCTGTGCCCGTTAAATACTGAAAAGTAAAGAGTGATGATTGAATCATCCCTCAAAAAGACAGGAAATGTGCCCTGGCGGCCTTTAACAAGAGAAAGTACGCCTTACCGGAATGATGGTTTCAGTAGGAGAGATCGATTTTTCCACCTTTTTAAAGTGGATTCGATATAAACCATCACTCGGCGCATAAATCAATAATTTTAGCAACTCTGATTGGCCACAGTGTTCACATGGTACTTGTTTGACATGACGGGGGTAGTAATCACTTCAGCACCGGACACTCACCTCAATTAATGAGTAATCATTAAGATAATACGTTCTAATTACATTTCACATATCAACAAATCAACCCAACCTAGAATAATACCATGTGAAGGTTAAATATCAGATAGAAATAATTCATTTCATCAATATGCTCCTGGGTTCTGATCATCTAGCGTATTCCGTCTGGTACATTGATCGCAATCAACAGAGTGCGATGGACAATTATTGTACCATTGCAGTGGGCAGCATTAAAGTTGTCAATCGATTAATGATGTCATATCATACAATAGGTGTTTTCCACAGGTTGGTTGGAACTGGGTTTGATCTAGAGTTGTTGGGCGATGTTGCCGATATGTGAATGTTGAAAACAAATGATTAGTGCTGAAGTAAATCAAATTATTGATTAACGTTACGGGAAATTGATGAATTTACCGTAACAGACTTGATGGGAGAATTCCAGCGTATCACAATCGTTCAACTAAATATTGAACATCGACCTCAAAACCATGAAGCGGTTAACCTTTTACAAAATAACTGGCTAACTGTACTTTATCTCTTCGCTGTTTAATTAAGCCTGCAATCACGAGAATTAAATGCCCAAATAACCAACAAGAATTACAAAATTTAAATCTATACTACTGGCACAAAATGACGCAACAGTAAAGTTATACAACCAAAAATTAACTCACGGTATTCATCCACCATTCGTTGCCAGCAATTCACCATCAGCAATTAACCATCAATTCACCATCAATTCACCATCCGGTATATGAAGGACCAATTTTGTCGGGTCAACGATGCTTACATCCAACTGGAAGCTTTTCAGTTACCCGTCGAATTGTGTAGTAATGGCTGGATCACTGTTTCTATTTTGATGCCTTTGTGAAAATACTCATTGCCTTTTTTTTAATTTTATATTGATTTCAAGGGTTATTACAATTTTTCGTGAAGACGACTGACTGACATGAACATTGATTCAATATTATTTTTTTGGCATGGTGACCATGACACTCCATACCAACCCGAACAAACGGAACGTTCAGAAACTATAAAAATGAAACATTGGACGCAACACTGGTATCGCCCGCAAATAGGGAAACTCTACCGTTGATTTTCAGGTAGGTGATGTCATTGATGTATAACAGAAAAAGAATGGGCCCTAGGACAGAACCTTGCGGAACGCCACTGGTGATTAATTTACAATCAGAATCAGAACCACTCGCCCTTATAATTTGTTGCCTATTTTCAAGATAAGATTTGAACCAGATCGAAGAAACACCACGGATCCCATAAAACTCTAGCTTTTTCAATAAAATGTCATGACACACACAGTCAAATGCTTTTGCATAGTCACAGAAGACTGAAACGGTGGGGCGTTTGCTATTCAGGGATGAGTAAACATCATGAAGCAACGAGAACATTGCGTCGTTGGTGCACTTGTTTGGTGAAAATCCAAATTGATCCGGGGATAATATGTCATGTTTGACGAGAAATGGCATGAGACGATTTTTTAGTAACCTTTCAATGATTTTTGACAGCACAGGTAGCAAGGAAATTGGACGATAATTACTACTAAATAATAATTGCCGTTTTGAGGCATTCCGGAAAAACTCCTCTAATGAAAGATTCATTTATTAAGTTTGTTAGGGTATCTTATGCGGGAGGTGGAAGGTTCTGGAATATTTTAATAGATAGACTATTGGTGCTACAAGAAGATTTACTTTTTATGCTGTTCATTACTTTTAGTAGTTCAATGTTGGTTACAGGATGTAGGAAAAAGCTATCAGAGAGCGTGGAAGAAACGAAAGGGGGTCTAGACCTGGTAAAATTTTGGAAGTAACGTTCTTGCTCACGTTAATAAAGTACTCGTTCAAGTCGTTGGGTTCTGGCATACTTTGATTCACGGAATTTACTTTGCCTCTTAGATCGTTAATAATGGACCAGGTTTCTCTGGAGACATTTTTAGTCCTTGATAGACGGTTTTGATAAAAAAGTTTCTTTGCTGACCTTAGTAGTTTTGGGTAGATCCACCTATAATTCGTGATAAATTCAAGAACATGAATGGAGTCGGTGAATTTTCGGATATGCAGGAGAGAACGCATGTTCTTTGCAGAAATGCGTAATCCTTTTGTGGTCCAAGGTTTATGGTGTTTGGGCTTCATTCTCCTTAGTGGAAATGCTTCATTGAAGTATACATGTAATTTTATTTAGAAAATCTTCAAAGTTGAAATCCACATCGTCCGTTTCAAAATTCCAGTTCGTGCTCAAACAAAGATTGTGAAACGAAGCAAAATTAGAGACTAAGAAGATTCTACCTAAGTGACGAGTTTTCTTCAGGGGTCTGCGAGAAATAATTAATCAAGAAATTACTGCTTCATGATCTGATAGACCAGCGCTAGATACTGATGAATGGTCATCAGATGAAGGAAAGTCAGACGCTACATGATCAATAATAGAGGAGGAGTTTTTAAAAATTCTGGTTGGTGAAGTTACATGCATTGAAAGACCAAAAGAAGCAAATATAGAAATTGAAGCTTTTTGGGCAGTAGAAGCGGCAGCGTATTCAATATTAAAATCCCCGCACAATTTTCCTACCCTTCACCGATAGACTGTCTAGCAGGTTTGGCAGGCTATCAACAAACAGTTGCACATTAGTATTTGGAGCTCTATATATGCAAATAACGTAAGGATCAAAATTATCACTGTAAACTATGGAAAACTCGACGGTGTTGTCCGCGAGCAGATAGTCGTACTTGTCTATTGGAAGGAAGTCATCACTCAAGGATAAAATCAGTGTTTCCCCATGAGCTGAGTTTTCCCGAATATATCTGGCTATTGTGGAGTACTTTTCAATATAAAGAGGTTCGTTCAATTTTAGCCAGTGTTGCGTGATTGCTACTAGCTGGGGGAACCCTAATTCTTCCAAAAACAAGTACAACTCATTAGTTTTGTTTCTCAATGAGGCAATGTTAATAAGAAACATGCTAAACCTGGCATCAATATTTGAGGAATCTAGTCGCTCAAAACACGTCATATCGCTCAACAAATTTTTTTCGAAGAGACACCGGAAAAGTATTTTTGGTGACCCTCTCTGGACTTCTGAAGTTGAATCGTTCTTTCTGAAACAACATGGGATCTGTAGGCACAAAGGTCAGCTTCCACTTCAGAGCGATGGAACTCATATGCATCGTGAAAGTCATGATAAACCTTACGCAAAAAGTCGTTCTGAATAGGTAGGCCCTCAGATGCTAGGAACAATCCAACACTGGTGCTGGTAAAGCCTTCATAGCATACCGATGTAGGTTAGTCATGCAGATTGGCGAGGTATAACCTTATGGCCCTCAAGATAGCTGGTTCCCTTAGTCTTGCCATAAGGAAGCGGATACCCGAATCGGTGGAGATATTGGCGGCCATTGTTAATTTGACAGTTGGTCCAGAGAGAGTGACGGTTCATGGAGAGATTTCCTTTTCAATTTGCGTGGCACTTGTGAAGGCAATGGATTTGCAAGCAGCAATCGCCTGTTTGTCCGATGCTATTGTTATCTTCTCACGTGTATTGCACTCACTACCTGTAGAAGAGGTATCCGGAATACTGCTATTATTCGGAATGTCCTTTTCTCGCACCCTGATGTTAGTGGTTGGAAAGCACTCAGTAGTTTTTTGAGACTTTTCAGATTCCGTTGACCAATCAACTTGGACTCCGGGTGGCCAGATGTTGCTGCATAGCAGTTGCTCTGCCGATCGTCTTGATAGAGTTCCTATCTTGAATATTGGTCTATTTGAGTCCCTGCATTGGTTGAAAAGTTGTAGCAGCGAATGAATTCTGAAGTTTTCAACTTTTCTGCTTCAAATGCTTTACAACCACATAATGCTTTACAACCACATAATGCCATCTTAGAGTATTCCTACCAGCTGAAGAGTTGAGGACCACAGGAACTGAGGAAGCTACCGGATTTCTGGTGCCCACTCGAGCTGAAAAGAGCTCTGAAGGTCCCTCCGTTTGTGTAGAAGATGAGACATGTGGTGTAGCCATAGTTTGATGTAGAGATAGGGCGTGTCTTCACGGGTTGCTCACTCTGCTGGTTCACAATAAGTTAAGAATCCAGCTTCTTGACTATGGCAGTAACATCTGTCAGGTTAGTCTTTAAAGTTTGAAGACCCTCTTTGATCTCATCAGACGAGGAATTGTGAACCTGAACTTTGACAGAGTGTTCTGTATCGTTGAGCAAGATTTGAGAAATGGAAAAAATGTTCTGCTCCATGGCCCTCACCGATTTCAACAGAAGATCAGGTTTACAGGTGGTAAACACTTCGGACATTCTGTGGATACTGATAAATGATTACTGAAGTACAGGCGCTACGAGTTTCGGGCTGTTGGCCCCGACACCGCAGCCTCTAGTTGGGCTTATTGTATCTTCTCTGTGCCTGTCTCTCAGTCGAAGAGCTCCATTGCCCGAATAAGGTTTATGACTCGTTCTACTGTTTCCCTGTCCGTCCTTCGAGGAGTGGTTGTGAATTCCCCATTATCTCTTCTCCAGTACGCCAGCGCTTTACATTCGAATACAATGTGGGAGGCTGTTTCCTCCTCCTCGTTGCACAGCCTACATATGGGTTCCTCGTTGAAAAGACCCATGATATGCATGTGTTTCCTTAGAGTGCAGTGTCCAGTTAATATACCTGTTACTTTCCTAAGCTGATTCCTGCTGAGTTGCAGTAGGCTTCCAGAAAATGATGATTCGATCTCGTCTGCCATCATTAATTTACTGTGTTTCAGACCTGGTGATTGGCACCATCTAGCTTTCTGTTGTTTTTTGGACCAACAGTTCAGCCAACCTCTCACAGAGGATTTTGTGATACCAATAGCAGGTTCTGGACCCAGAAGTGGTGTGTTTGCAGCTTTGCGTGCTAGTAGATCCGCCCGCTCGTTCCCAGCTATCCCTGTGTGTCCTGGTATCCATCCAAGAGTAACATCGTTAGATACTCCCAGTGTGACAAGGTTTTGCTGACAGTCCATGACTTGTTTGGATTTGGTTTCCCGACAGGAGATGGTTTTGATTGCGGCTTGGCTGTCACTAAGGATAAGGATTTTTCTTCCTCTGTAGCCTCTCCTGAGATTTTCTTGCACGCATACGTTTATTGCATGTACTTCTGCCTGGAAAACTGTAGCGTACATCCCGAGTGGTCCACATGTTTCCCACTTTGGATTTTCACCTACGATTCCGGCACCAGTTCCCCGGCTTGTTTTGGAGCCGTCTGTGTACCATATTGCCCCATTAGCCATCCGGAGTTGTTTCACCGTTTCCTCTTCCCATATTAGCTTGGTCTTAGGAGACGTGCTAAAGTTGATATTTTTCAACATGATATCACTCCTCATTGTTACTAAGTGGTTCGTGACTGTGCTGGTTATCTTAGTGTGTCCTTGGGAGTTTGAGTGGCTCCAGTTCCCGGTGTTGCTAAGTCTATATGCTCCCATTCTTGCTTCCATTTTGATATAGATATCTAAAGGAGGTAGGTTAAGCATGGCCTCCATGGCAAGTGTTGGAGTGGTTTTCATGGCTCCCGTTACACAGAGACATGCTAGCCTCTGAACTTTTGCAAGTTCCGTGGCTGCTTGTCGCTGCTCGATTTTCGGCCACCAGACAACAGAGCTATAAGCAAGGGTGGGTCTCACCACGGTACAGTAGAGCCAGTGTACCATGCGCGGATTTATGCCCCAATTCTTTCCTATCGCTCTTTTTGTTGCCATTATTGTGGCTTTACCTCGATTCGTTATTTTCTGTAGGTGTGAATTCCATGTGAGTTTGTCAGCCAGGATGATGCCTAGGTATTTGACTTCTCTTGCCACCTGCAGTTCTTGTCCAAAGAACATGGGTTTGAATAATTCCGCTGTCTTCCTCTTTCTCGTAAAGCTGACCAGGGAGGTTTTCTCAGGATTGACCTTCAGGTTCACCTTCCTGCACCAATCTTCTACGATTGTCAGAGCTGTCTGCATCAGTTCTGATATTGTCTTGGTGTGTTTGCCAGTGATAAGTATTGCTACGTCATCGGCATAGCCTTGGGCGTAGAAACCTTTGCTGTTTAACTCTACCAGTAGTTCATCTGCGACTAGGGTCAGAGGAGAGGGGACAAGACTCCACCCTGGGGGCAGCCTTTAGCTGCCTCTATAGTTACAGTTTTGTCAAGCATAGTTGCTTGAATTCTCCTACCTTTCAGCATGTTTCTTATCCACCTAAAAACTGTGTCTTTAATTCCACGCCGATTGATTGCGGTGGTCATTGAATCGAAGAAGGTGTGATCAAATGCTCCTTCTATATCAAGGAATGCAGCTAGGGCAACTCCTTGGTTGTTCAGTGGTTGCTCTATTTTATGAACAAGTTCATGCAGAGCAGTTTCACATGATTTACCAGGTTGATAGGCGTTTTGGTTTTTGTGTAGTGGCCTCTCTATTAGGGAGGTCTCCCCAATGTGCCTTTCAATCACTTTCTCCATCGGTTTCAGTCCAGTTCGTTTTGCGTGGGTTGCGGTACATTTCTGACGGCTTGTCAATACTATTGATTTCCATCAGTATATACCTATGGTCCGACAGGGATGGTTCATCGGATACGCGCCACCGCTGGATATCGGGATTAATACGGGAGTTGGACAGAGTGACATCAATAACTTCCGACCGTATGCGGTTTGCAAAAGTAGGCTTGTTGCCCTTGTTCAGAATCTCCAAATCATGGGTTATAATAAAATCCAATAAAGACTCACCTCTTTTGTTAATATCACTGCTCCCCCAGATGGTGTGATGCGAGTTGGCGTCCATACCTATTATACACTGTAGGTTTCTCTGCCCACAGTGATTCACTAGTTTCTCCAGGTCTTCCGATGGTGGAGGTCTGGGTGCATCGTAGGGAAGGTAAACCGAGGCTATTATGATGTCTTTCTGGGTTCCTTCCTCTTTGTAGCTTAGTTGGACGGCTACTTGATCCCTGGAATTTAGTTCTTTAATATTGAGAGCCTGCACTCCGTTTCTCACGTATATGCAAGCTCTCACGTTACCTGTTGATTGCTCCTTGTAAAAGATCTTACCTCCAGTGTTTCCTAGACCGGCTATTTTTCCCTTCGTGATCCAGGGTTCTTGGATGATGGCCAGGTCTATGTTTTTCTTTGCCAGCTGTTGGCAAAGGGCAGCAGATGCTCCCTTACTGTGCTGAAGGTTTATTTGTATTACCCTCAGCATCGAGAGCCTCCTTCTTGAGAAGTCTGAAGGTTAGCTGCATTAACCCAAAGTAGGCCCGGAGATTCCGGTTTTGCAGCTCCTTCAGAGATTTGCTGTCAAGACCGACAATGAGTGTCATGCCCTCATTGTCCGTCTTGTGGCTGATTATTCTCCAGTCCTCGGTCTTCAGCCCCATGTTCTGGGTTTTGAGGAACTGGAGAGCTTGTGCCGGTTCCTTGATTCCCGCGGATTTTGTCGGTATCCAGACAGCAGCCCTCACGACTGGCACCACTCTGTGTGCCAGGCCAATCCGAAGACTGGTTCCCTCGTAGGGGCTGAAGCCTGGAACCACCCGCAGCAGCCAAGTCTTGGCAGCTTCATGGGCGCAAGTGATATAAATCACCCCACCTCTGGAGCTGCTGTTCTTGAACTGAGGACCAGTACCGGGTTCGCATTTGAACACTTCCCGGAGTAGAGACTGTTGTAGGCCTCTACACTGCTCCTCAGTGAAGGTTTCATCCGGATATTTCTCGGAAGTGATGGCCATCCTAAGCCCGGCTAGGGTTTCGCTGTAAGTTTCCCCAGTTGATGTACTGGGTGTTACTTCAGCATCCCCCTGCCGTGACCTTTTCTTGGCGCTTTTTTCTGGGGTTGGTGTGTTGCCCTCAGGGCGACCCCTCTTTGCAGAGGATTTGTCTGCAGGGGTCCTAGGTTTACCTGATGCTCCAGGCTCTGAGGCCCGAGCATCAGGTTTCCCAGTGTTCCCTGAGCTATTCGGGAGGGTTCTATTCCCGGGATTCCTATTTGTCCTCGGTTTACGAGGCCGTATAGGCTCTCCCTTGGCTTTAGCCCTCTGGATCGCAAGCTTCCTTCGCTGGGCTCCGGAAAGCTTTGCCATTTTGTTCAGGCTGATGTTGCCAACGCCTGTACTAATGGCAGATACACCGGCACCGGGGATTGCATCACTGCTTCCCTGGTTACCCGTGGTTGGTTCATGAGTTACATCGAGGTTTGGTTGTTCCTCGGATGCCAGAACGTGTGATTGGCCCTCCCCAAAATCCGTGGGGCCAGCGTTGGCTACCGGGGCTTCCACCCGGTCGGAACCAACGGTGAGATTGAAACTCACTTGGGGTACAAAGTCCTCAGGTTTGTCACACATCGTTCCTAGGTGCTGGTTTTGGTCCGCCCCGAGGTATTTAATTTCCCCGGTACCTCCCATATCTGGGAGGCATTCCCCTATCCGCCACCTGGGGAGGCGCCCGATAGGGGACCAGCAACCCCCACGGGTTCTGTGGATAACTTCCATCTTCTTCTCCAGAGCGTTCCATTTCTATTCATTACTAAGCAAGATATCGTACATCTCCGAAATAGTTGGTATACAGCTTGATTACTTAGTTACCCGATCTGCCAGTGAGTCGAACAACTCCTATGAAATCTGATTTTTCGAAAGATTTGTTATTTTTTCATCCAGATAACACAAGTTGGGAAAATCACAGAGGGCACAAGAGAAACGTAGATGGCTGATTTTCTCCAAAACTAGAGTCTTAGTGGTGGGTTTATCAAGGCCCGTTCACTGCATGCAGAAACATCTTCGACAATCACCACCGCACCGAATTTTATCATATTTGTCTTTGTCCAAAAATTCCTTAAGGCAATTGTCACACTTGTACATAGCCATAGCAGCAAAACAGATTTTAAATCAAGACGAAACAAACACACGTACTGAGTAGTAGACTGACCGCGAAAATTCACAACAAACAAAACCCACCCGAACGGAGCACGACAAACTCAACCGAACGGTACGTCGGTCAAACTACTACTTTAGTGGAGAAGTTATTGGAAGAAGCCTTGGATAAAGACATGATCCAAAAAGTAGAGGGCTCTAGCGATTGGATCTTCCCAGTGGTGATAATTTTCAAACAAGAAGGAGCTATTTGAATCTGTGTGGATATGAGACGAGCTAATGAGGCCATACTACGAGAAAATCATCCTCTCTCAAATTTTTGATACGTTCATGACAAATTTAAGAAATGTTATTTTCTAGGCTCGACTTGACGAGCGCTTATCATCAGCTGGAATTGGATGGGGAAGATCGACCAATTACGACTTACATAACACATAAATATATTTTACGTGACAAAAGGCTAATGTTTGCATGGTGCAAACTCTGCACCGAGAATATTAGAGGGAATTCTGTCAACTTGTGAGAACTGTTTGAATTTCATAGACGAAATTATTGTATTTCGGGGAGAACAAAAATAAAGCAAATAAAGCTTGAAAGAAATGCGGTGAAACTCATGTTTTTGAATCACAAGCTCTCAACAGAAGACAAAGAGGCAGATGAAATGAAAACTAAAACTAACCTCAACTCTAGACCACCAAACACAAAAGAGGGGATTAGGAGTATTTTGAGGCCTATCACTTATGTGGAAAAGTTCATTCCGGATCTCGGAAGTACCACAGAACCACTTCGAAACCTGACTAAGGACGACACTAAATTTGCATGGGGATAATTCCATCAAAAACATTTTGAAAAGCTCAAAATTGCCTTGGCAAAACTTCCAACACTGGCCTTTTTTGACCCAGCAAGACGCACACGTCTTATCGCCGATGCCAGCCCTGTAACCCTTGGAGCAGTACTTTTGCAATTTGATAACCAACAACAACCTCAACAGTAACAGTTTGTCTGAGATGGAACGAAGATATTCCCAAACTGAAAAAGAAAGTTTGGCGTTGGTATGGAGTGTAGAAAGGTTGTATTTCAATCTTGCTGGGTTGCAATTTAAGTCGGTCACAGACCATGAGCCTTCAGAGGCAATCTTCAAACCAACGTCGAAACACCCAGCGAGAATAGAACGTTTGCTGCTAGGCTGCAGTCCTTCAAATTCAGAAGACGATTCAAATATTTATTTTCCATTTCGGATGAAATTTTCCACTATTGGACCTATGCTTTTGAGGGGTAACAGGCTTGTTTTTCCTAAAGCGCTTAGACAGCATGCTTAAGCATTAGCTCATGAAGGACATCCGGGAGAGTCGGACATGAAAATTGCCTGAGAGCAAAGGTAGGGTGGCCATTAATAGATAGAGAAACAGAGCATTTCGTGAAACGGTGTCGAGATTGTTCAATGGCTAAGTAACTGACCAAACCTCCTTTTAGACACAAGTTTATCAAATCTCACATCAATGTGAGATAAACGTCTTCCAATTGCATATTCCGATGGACTGAATTCAACGAAAGAATCACAAAAATATTTATTAATGTAAAACGTTACACCCCATGGGACAACAGGTAGATCGCCTGACGTCATGTATCACATCACATCACAACAGCCTAAAATTCTGAATTTTCCAGATGATACGGACATGCCTTTCTCCAGCCCAGCGTCAGCACACGTAATGGTCGACAGAGAATAAATGGACCAGCCGGTTGAACGACGTACCGGAGACGATTTAGCACAAACAGACAAACCTGATGAGGCCTTCTCCTCAAGTTCCAAATGTTCCCCCGTAACACCACTGAAGCTGATAAAAAGAGAGGGAATGTGAAGACCTGTCCAGGGAGGTGTGAAATGACATTGAAAGTTGATTGTCAAAGAGAGAGAAAGTCTATACGTTTATTGGCTTTCTATTTATGTAATTGTTGTGCTGTTGATTGATTACAGAGTTTTATTGCTGATTACTGGATAGCTCAACAGGGTACCACAGTACAGTGTCTATTTAAGAATGGCAAGGTGCCAGATCTCAGAAACTAGGCATCCGAGAGACTTGCGGAAAAAAATTACTGGGTAATATGGAATAGAGAAAATGCTGGAAATATCAGAAGTTCCCAAGATCGCCACAAGATGGCGTAACGGTGCTATCAAAAGACAAAATCGCTGTTTTTTCGTGATTTTTAAATACAAACAAATACAAACGAGTACCGCTATGGATTCCTTGAGAGATTTCCTTCAAATTTGTTATTTGATTTTTTCTCCTAACATGTCAAATAAGACAGGTATCAGCTGTCAAACCTTACAACGCAAGAATGCTCATAACTTTGAAACAACACAACCGATTGACGCGATCTCGGTCTCATATGAAAGAGCATGATCTGCACTTCAAAAAACTTTATTGGTTTTGGATTTTTGACATTCGCCGTTGCCGCTAGATGGCGTTAACTGAAATGGTAGCATGTTTTTGAGTTTTTTCCAAAAAAATCAAATGTGATGGTATATTTATTTTTATATATTTTCAAAGGGGATACATTTTCTGATAAAAAAAACAAAAAAAATAATGATTTTTTTTTGTTTTTTTTTTTTATTTTTTCAATAGGAAAATGTATCCTCTTTTAAAATATATAAAAATAAATACACCATTACATTTGATTTTTTTAGAAAAAACTCAAAAACATGCTATCATTTCAGTTAACGCCATCTAGCGGCGACGGCGAAAGTCAAAAATTCAAAACCAAAAAAGTTTTTCGAAGTGCAGATCATGCTCTTTCATATGAGACCAAGATCGAGTCAATCGGTTTTGTTGTTTCAAAGTTATGAGCATTCTTGCGTTGTAAGGTTTGACAGCTGATACCTGTCTTATTTGACATGTTAGGAAAAAAAATCAAAAAAACCAATTTGAAGGAAATCCCTCAAAGAATCCATAGCGGTACTCATTTGTATTTGTTTGTATTTAAAAATCACGAAAAAACAGCGATTTTGTGTTTTGATAGCACCGTTACGCCATCTTGTGGCGATCTTGGGAACTTCTGATATATTTCCAGCATTTTCTCTATTCCATATTACCCAGTAATTTTTTTTCCGCAAGTCTCTCGGATGCCTAGTTTCTGAGATCTGGCACCTTGCCATTCTTAAATAGACACCCTGTACATAAACTGGATTACTACATTTTCTGATAAAATTGTCTGTGTGTCTAATTCTGTATTCAATTTTTCCATTCGAATTATACCTGTACTGTTAGGGGGTCCTTTGGAATCCCACCAATCTGGTTTAGATACTTTTACTGGCTGAAAAGGAAACAAAATCACTAGCCTAAAAGTACGTCTAGTTCAGACGTCAGTCGTTTGCTAGTCCCCGTTGCCAGGGTTTTTCCCCTTATGCTAACACAACATCTCACTCTTCTAGCTAATTAAGTACATAATCATTGAGATAGGATGGATTCTGGACATTTCGCTTAGGGCGATTAACAGGAGAATTTTCTAAACATAATTCCGTCCTTTTCCGACAAATTTTTGGGGATAACCCCACTCCATCAGGAACCAAGTCCGTAGTTATTGAATTGTTCAAATTGTTTTTATAGTGCACTGAAAAAGAGGCAAAAATGTATAAAATATTTTTTTTTCGCGTACAACCGCATGGGATGTTCATAAAATGAAAGACTAGGCCTCTGGGCATTAGAAATCGGAAATCACAACATTTTTTATCAGGGCCGAAATTTTCTATTGCGAAATTTGTCATAAATCTGTCAAAAGTGTGTTTCACTACTTTTTCACACGTACTTCGTCATATCTCCGGAAAAAATCTAGATATCAAAAACTTTTTTTTTTTAATTGATGAAGGAATTGTGGGAGAAGGTAACCGGGGTAGTTTCGTTAGTATGAGAAATTTAGTTTTTTTGTAAAACTGCGAAAAACTTCAACATTAACATTTTCTGCAGAGCCATTTTCAGTAAGCAATAAACTTTTTTATTTTAAAGAATTTTGCTATACTATCTGCGTATGAAATGAAGCCAAAGGTTCAAAAAAGTTTTTGGAAAAAGAATCAGCATTCTAAGTTATATAGTTTTTGAGTTATAGTTAGTCAAAGTTGAGTTTTCGCATGGGGCGGCGTTCAAACTACTTGCATTAAATATTATTATTATTGGTTTTTGCTGTAAACTCAAAACTGTAAAAACAAGTTCCGTAAGATTCTGAAGTATATTATAGCCTTAGATCAATAATCTCCACAATCTTTCAAGCTTTCTTGGTTTGGGCAGACTCTGCAACTTGCAAATTCAGTCATTGCAAAATTTTATTACTGGTGCAATACAGGTACATCTTATCGTCAAAGTTTCTCTCACATCATCATCAAGCATTCTTTCTTGAGGAGAAAAATTGACCATCCAAGTATTTTTTTTCTGCCTCTCGAATATGGCAATTGTACCAAATTTTTGATTGATACAGACATGTAACAAAACAATAGGTACTGTGACAATAAAAAATGATCAAGATTCTGGAATTTCGAATAGTAAAAAAAAATAGTCAAGACGTTTTAAATTATGGAACACATCACATAAAAGTCATAAAACGAAAGCATGTGTGGCCTAAAAAATATATTTTAAAGAAAAGTTGACAAAATAATACTCATAAATAGCTACTTACATATATTATTATCATTACAGAGCGAAAGCTTGGTGTTTTTGGGGTTGCAGTCATATGACTTTATTCATACGCACAACATGCTTACGTTTCACGATTTTTATGTCATGTGTTCCATAGTTTAGAACGTCTCGTTTTTTTTTTATTATTTCTATATCCAAAATCCTAATGTTTCCAATGTCACAGGACCCAATAGCTTTCACTTGAACTTTTCAAATAACTATCGTTTTCTAGATATCGGGCTGTCTCAACTCAAATGGGCCACCCAGTATAACAAAGACGAAACTCAAATTAATCTATGTATCATGTTTTCTTAGATGTCTGTATTAATCAAGAATTTGGTACAATTCAGATGAAGCCAGAAGAAAGATACTTCTGGAAGGTCAATTTTTCTATTCAAGAATCAGTGTTCGATGATGTGAGAGAAACTTTGACGACAAGATGTCAAAGTTCATTTCCTGCATTACATCAGAAATAAAATGTCGCAATGACTTTGAAAAATATGCGAATTTTATCAACAGCCTAAACCAAGAAAGCTTAACAGATTGTGAAGATCATTGATCCAAGGCTTTAACATACATACTTTTCTGAACTTGTATCTTAAGTTCTGAGTTTACACATAAAACCAATTGGACGGCCTCGTAATAGCGCTATAACAGTATTTAATGCAAGGCGCGGCATAGCATGACTGTTTAAACGCCGCGCCGCGAGCCGCCCATGCAGAAACTCAACTTCAAAAAATTTTAAGTCAAAAACTGTAGAACTGAGGAGGTTGATCCTTTTTTCAAAAACTTTTTTGAACCTTTGGCTTTCTTTCGTACGCAGTAAGTATAGCAAAATTCCTTAAAACAAAAAAGTTTCTCGCTTACTGAAAATAGTTCTGCAGAGAATGTTATTGTTGAAGTTTTTCGCAGTTTTACAAAAAAACTTGATTTTTCATACTATCGAAACTACCCCAGTTGCCTTCTTCCACAATTCCTTTATCATTCAAAAAAAAAGTTTTTGATATCTAGATTTTTTCCGGAGATATGGCGAAGTATGTGTGGGAAAGTAGTGAACACACACTTTTTACAGATTTATGACATATTTCGCAATAAAAAATTTTGGCCTTGTTAAAAAATGTTGTGATTTCTGATGTCCAATGCCCAAAGACCCAGTACATCATTTTATAAACATCCCATGCGGTTGTATGCCAAAAAAAAATTTATCGAGAAGGAGACGACTCTTTCCCTGTTTTGCAGTGCACTATCACTTACATTTGGACTTACCGAAAACTTGTCAAAGTTTTGATCGGCAACAACTTTGCTACTACCGCTAGGTTCCTGATTTACATAATTCTGATCATTCGTGTTGGGGGACGGTAGCGCCGGAATAAATTGTGGATCTCTATAATATGGGGCAGGAATTAGATGCCATCTATTTCGACGGTAAATACCTGAATTGGTCTCAATCAAATATGAGCGTTGCTCATCCAATAATTTGACAATTTTGCCATATACGCGTTAATCCGTTATCCAGACATTATCTCCCAACGACAATCTTGACAAATCTCGAGTTCTGTGTCTTTTATTAAACTGTTCAGCCGATTTATCTCTGGCTGTACTTTCCCTCTGTAGAACGGTTTGGGTATCAACTTGTTGATTCAACTTACTGGGTAGCACAGGTAAAGGGGATCTAATCTTTCTGCCATACAATATCTCGCCTGGCGAGAAGCCATTCTCTAGAGGGGAAGTACGGTAAGAAAGCAGGGCCATATAAATATCGTCATTTTTTTTCAATAGTCTTTTTGCAGTTTCAACTGCTGCTTCAATACAGCCATTTGACTGCGCAAAATACGGACTACTCGTTATGTGTTGAAAGTCATATTCGAACGTGAATCTCTTAAATTCGGATCTGAACTGGGGCCCGTTATCTTTCCGTATCACTTCACTAATTCCATATCTACAAAAAATGTACTTTACTTTCTCAATTATGTCAGCCTCTGTAATTTTTGAGAGTTTGAAAAATTCGAAAAATCTTGAATTATAATCTGTGACTATCAGATACCAGCTGTCAAGCTTAAAAAGATCCAAGGATATGTTCTGAAAAGGACGGTCGGAAAGTTTATCTTTAACAAACGGTTCTTCGATATTGGTCCGATGCTCTACACACAGGGGGCAGTTCCGGACAAGGTTTTCAATCTGGATACATATCCCCACCCACCAAACAGAGGTTTTTGCTCTTTCGCGACATTTAACCATACCCATATGCCCCTGATGAATAAATTTTAGACTGTAAAGAAGAAGGTATGATTATTCTGAAACTTTCAGCAAAAATCCTTCCGAATATGAAATCTCATACCTGTAAGGGTGAAACTGAAGGAATACGTCGCTCAAGGCAATTTTATTTGGCCAGCCAGATTCCACAAATGTTTTAATTTGACCTAAAACCGGGTCTTTCGCTTGTTCCGATTTAATTTCATCCAAAAAATAAGTTTTAATCGGAAGTGATTCGACGACTAATCTCACATGAGCGTCAACCTCGCATGCCAATTCATCTTCTTCCGGTTTCTCGAAGTTCTCAGGGAAGTTGCGCGACAACGCGTCCGCGACAATTAGTTCTTTTCCAGGCAAATAATATATCTTGTGGTTATACCGCATTGAACGAATCCTGAATCTTTGTAGTCGCGGAGTTAATTCGCCAATCGGTTTGGTCTGGAGGACTTGAATAAGTGGACGATGATCGGTTTGCAATAATACCGGAATTCCTGTAATATATTCGGCAAACCTATCGGTCGCCCAAGCAAGAGCGAGAGCCTCTCGTTCGATTTGAGCGTAACGCTTCTCTGTATCGGATAACAAACGTGATGCGTAAGCGTCTATTTGCTTGTTTTTCTCTGTAGTTTGAATTGAACAGGCCCCTAAACCGTAAGAGGACGCATCAGCTGAAATAGGAATTTCCTTGGTTGGATCAAAATATGCCAAAGTAGGGCTAATTTGTAATAGGTTTTTGGCTTTTTTGAAAAAGTCTCTCTGATATGTTCGCCAGAAAAACACAACATTTTTTTTCAATAAAGATGTTAATGGCTCTTAAGTGTGCGACTTATTGGGAATGAAACGACTCAAAAAAATTGATCATACCAAGGAATTGTAAAAGTTTTTTTTTAATTTTTTGGTTCAGGGAATTTTACTATTACGTCAACGCGATCGTGATCAACCGAAATACCTGCAATTGATATAGAGTGGCCTACTTTGCAGTGCAGATGAGCATTTATCCTTGTTCAACGTTATGCCCTCGTTTTCTATTCTTTTCAAGACTTGAAATAAAATTTCATCATGTCAAGAGTTGAGAGTTTTCGTTTAACTTTATTTGATAAAATCCCGAATTAGTATCTAGTTTTGTGAAATATTTGGATCCGTTGAGTTGGGCTAAGATCATCTTTACCTTATTTGTGAAAAATGTGATCTTGAAACTGCCTTATTGAGTTGGGTAAAATTAACACAAAGTCTTATTTTGGAATCTCGCTGTACGACTACGATGGGACTAACCCAGTCAGTGGGATAATTCACGGGCTCAATTATCTTTAGCTTCTGAAGACGCTATAACTCTTCTTTTAGGGGTTTTAATAACGGTATGGGTACTACCCGAGGTACAGACTGAACAAAAGGTTTTATGTTGTCAATCAATTTGATTTCCATCTCAGTCTTAAATTTGCCTTTACTATTGAAGATTCGTGGAAATTTCGACATTATTTCCTTTTTTAGACCAAAACTTCTTTTATCATTTATAAAGCCCGAAATTGTAAAAACATTTGAGTTCTTGAAATTAAAAATCTCAAGCTCAAAATGGCTGTTCGACCCAAAATTGGTTTTGTTAAGTTACCGATTACGTTAAGTTCTGTATCAAAGACTGGATTTTGATAAGCTAATTCTTCAGATAAGGTGCCCAGGACTTCCAGTTTAATGCCAGACGGACCTGTGACAGTTTTACAAGTGAACTTTAACTGTTTAATAAAATTTAACTCTAATATGTCTTTAGGAATGCAAGAAATGCCTGCTCCTGAATCAATCAAAAACTCTACATTCTTCTCCAAACGTGATACAAATATCTGAGCTAACCATTCCTTGCAGTCTACATGTCTAGTTAAACTAATTACGCCCTCAATTTCAGAATCGGAGTCTGACCCATAGTCTTCAATGTCAATATTGTTGTACTTACATTCTAGTTCAGAAATACTTTCATGATGTACAGATCTGACCTGTTTATTGTCTTTTCTGCAAACCGCCGCCCAATGTCCTGTAGTTTGGCACTTCCTGCAAACAGACTTGCTAGACGGGCACTGATTTCTTGGATGCATTTTTAAACCACAAAGACCGCACTTTTCACTGCGGCTTCGATTTTTTTCACTTGGGAAAAACTTTGTAATACTTCTTTCATAACTTTTTTGCGCGTAAACTTGACTGACCTGCTTGCTCTGGAGTTCCCTGCTTTGCGTGGCTTGCAGCGTCGCTTGTTTTGCAATAAGAATACAATCTTTCAGATCCAGCTTCTCTTTCGGTTGTAATCTTTCCAAAGTTCTTGAATCCAACATGCCCACTACGACACGATCCTTTATTAGCTCATCTTTGAGCGTACTGATTTCACAGTTTTCCGCCAAGGCATGGAGACTTGTAATAACAGAATCTATGGGCTCAGGTTGTTGAGTTCTAGAATTAAACTTGAATCTCTCGAAAATGATGTTTTTCCGTGGAATGAAGTAGTTTTCAAAACTTGTCAAGGCTTCATTATATGTTTTGGGCAAAGTTTGCAACTGCACCATAACTTTTTCTGATTCCTCGCCCATTATATAAACAAGGATGTTTATTTTTTCTTCCTCGGCCTTTCTGTTATGCCCAGAAACAGACATGTATCTCTCGAACCTCTTCTTCCAAGCGGGCCATGCTGTTGGAGTGGAAAAATTAAATTTCTCTGGTGGAGTCACGTGAAGAGGAGAATTGAACATCTGAGTTTTGTGCTGTCATGTTGATTTGGAATTAGATTCCGTGATGTGGGTACTTGGATAATCACCAAGAAACTGTATGATTTCAACAAGCTTTTGGTTCACTTTCCACTCGACACTCGTCACTCGTATGATTTTAACGAAGGCTGATGATGATAAGTGCTGAAACACGAAAGCTGGCAACACCATACTTTGTTACGCTGGGAAACTCGTTTCCATGAGAGGAACCAGGAACTGTCTGTCAATTATGACAGGAACGTCACTGCTGGATTTGAATATTGAATCAATCCAATACGTTCCAGCCCCAAACAATGACGAGGTTTTGCAGGTTTCATAGGGTTGTCAAAATAGTTGGACTTATGCAGATTTCATTTCTCCAATTTTAGCGAAATCTACTAAGTTTTCTCAAACTAAAACAGGTCTCCGTCATGGCTTTGAGATATAGCTAACAGATGCCAGGAAATGTCTAAAATTTAAAATTTTTGACCTATGCATTTCTCATAGTAGGCCAACGATAAGTGTTCTGGGACCTACATCAAAGGTTAAGTGGAGAAAGTTTTGGAGAAAAGAAAAATATCCGGTTCCAGATTTCCGATCGGTCAATCGACTTGGAAATATCGGCAAAAAAATAAATATGGTGGATTTTGTTTTTTGCCAGTAAATCCGAAACGTCGAATTTGACAGCTTTGAAAATGTGACACTATCGGGACACCTTTTCAAGACAAATAAAATGGCGTGCATGACATATCTCAATCGTTTTTTGTTTTCCCGCAACCTGCCTCAACATTCATTTTTCTCATGAGCGCCATATTGGATTTTTCGATCTTTGGAAAGAGCGTAAAATTTCCAGTCTAGTGATGTCTTACAAGTGCATCAAAAGTTTGAGTATCAGCGTTATATCAAACTTCTTAATTGTGTTAGTTTGGGTTAGTCACTTTTTTCTAAGGAAGCCATTGTCTATTTGTCGCGATAAGTACTGTATCAACCTAAGGTCAACGCATTTAGTGTGCAGCAAATGTGTTGAACGCATTGATTTTCAATAGATCATGAACATGCATCGTGACATTCTTGACAATAAGTGAACGTTTTTCATACTACCCTTACATGTGTATTCGTGTTTATAGTTGATCGAATTGATCACGATTTTTCTGCCGGCATTTCTGTGTGACCGCAAGAACAGGGCTAACATGAGTTGATTTTATTCATTTGAATAGAGAAATAGAGAATACCGGGCATTTTCAACAGGTTTCGACAATTTGTTTATCAGATTTATTATTTTGATTTGAAAAGCGTAGGTTCTCGTTATCAAAACACAACTGTCATACGACAGATCAGAGCCTCCTTAGATGAAAAAAAAAGATTTTTCTAATAAACCAATTTTTAGACAAATAGATTATCGCCTTCTTAGAAAAAAAGGTCATGACATAACTACGAAATGTGATATTCCGATGATACTTAGATCTTTTATGCACACTAGACTGTAAATTTTACATGTTTTCCAAAAATTGAAAAATCCTATATGGCGGCCAAAATGAAAGTTGAGGCCGGTTGCGAGAAAACAAAAGATGATTGAGCCATGACATACACGCCATTTTATTCGTCTTTGAAAGGTGTCTAGATGATGTCACACTTTGACAGATGTCAAATTATAGCCATTTCGGATTTACTAGCAGAAAATAAAATCCGACATTTTCTGTTTTTCACCAAAATTTCCAAAACCAATTGACCGATATTAAATCTGAAGCCGAATATCGAATGCACTAACTTTCCCCCAAAACTTTCTCCATTTAACCTTCGCTGTAGGTGAAATAGGAGCCAAGATCTCTGTATAGAGAAGCGAATCTGGGACACACTGAATACCCTAATGGACAAAAACAAACAAACCTCCTACAATTTGAGAACACTTTCACACTACATCGGTTATCAAGGAAATGATGCTGCATTCCAAAACTTCAATTCATTTGTCAGTTTGCTTGTCCTATCGAATTTTTCGAAAAAGGAAATCCGTACCCTTTTTTTCACGTTCAAAAAAGGACACTTTCAAAAACTTTTTTTCTATGTAGTTTTTGATAAAAATGACTTGCACCATTCCAAAGAGGGGCACAAATTATATACTTCCTGAAAATTTCACACTGATTGAACGAAGGGTAGTCTAGATATAAAATCTGACCCATTTATCATGATTTCTTCAAAAATTGGTCAAAGTGTTTGTCCCTCTTTCAAATTGTGATAGCCATTTTTTATAAAAAACTAAACAGAAAAAAGTTTTGAAGTGTCGTTTGAACGTGAAAAAAGGACAAAAAAATGTTTTGAAAAGAATCGCCAGGACACGCAAACTGACAAATGGATTGAAGATTTTAAATGCACCACCAGTTCTTTGATAACCAATTTAGGGTGAAAGTTTTCTCAAATTACAGGCGGTTCCTTTGTTTTTGTCTATAATTGTATTTACAGCTAACAGCATTAACTTCTTCCGAAAAACCGAGCGAAAAACAATGTGATCTTAAAACTTATATTTTGAACAATAATAAATGCATTTTTATAAC
Organism: Orchestes rusci; assembly: GCA_958502075.1. NCBI lineage: Eukaryota > Metazoa > Arthropoda > Insecta > Coleoptera > Curculionidae > Orchestes > Orchestes rusci. The sequence continues at coordinate 13,065,515 of OY293312.1, read as the reverse complement.
CGACAGTAAATTTATACCGGGTGGAGACTTTAAATGGAACGCTGCTTATAGTGGCCCAGTGAATAAGATTTTTCTAAAATCCAAAAACATGCCATCAATGATTTTTTGTCCAGTTCACTTTCGTCATGTAAAAACAAATGTGGGGCCTCAAAGGGAAGGCGCAGCCCCAAGCAACTTTGTTTTTTCAAATTAAAAGACACCACTTGTGGCCCCTCTTTTGAAAGCTCATTGATAAAGGAATTCGTCGATAATATTTTTTTTTGACACGTGTCATACCGTGTGTCCAAGCATCCAAGTATTTTCGGGCCCCAATTCAAGCGTGGAGATGGGGATGCGAGACAGCATGCCGAATTGTGGGAGGAATTAGCTACCAGGTTGAATTGTATGCATGGGTTTTGGGGTCAGAAACGCTGACAAATGGAAAATGGTAAGATAGTGATCTCGATAATGATTTATGTTAAAAAGATAAACATGATATTATTAACCTAACGGGGAGAGTAGCTTATTTGCTAAGTCTACGTAATAATTATATACCTATCAATCATATCATTATTCCTAAATAGCGTTGTTTTGTATTTCATCAACAAGATAAATGGTGTACATCATCAGCTAATTAATTATTTGAAGACTGGAGAGTTAGACTTAAGTCCATCCTGATTTTTTTGTTTTTGAAAATTTTCCATTTTTATTTTTTATACCAAAGATACATGTTGTCTTAACCTAAATATTATCAACCTCTAATCAGTGCTGGATCGCACTGGTCTCGAGGATTCACGCTTTTGATACCAGGATATAATAAAAATAATAATTAATATTATGTACAAAAAGAAAATTCATGCTTGCAGTACTTAATTATTATCACATTTTTGTCGTATGTACCTACTTTGTTTTCATAATAATATTTAGATACAAGAAAGTCATGCTCAAAATATCTTGATTTTATCATTTCCATGATCCATCATTTAGCTATAAAAATTGAAAAAAAAAATTGATAGGTATTTATATTTTAGGCAGTTGGTAGATGGAAGTCCAAAGTAAAAGCAAAAGCGGCCCAAATTGATATTAATGCAAGAAAAACAGGTGCTGGTCCCATAGATTCCGTTCCTCTATCGAACATAGAGGAACGGCTGATGAATTTGATGAGCTGGAAGGCTGTTACCGGCGATGGAAATCCAGAATTGGTAATGGTAATTTCAAAAATATTGCAAATTACTGATATCATCTAGTACTCCACTCAAAACTAAGATGGATTTAATCTAAAAGATAATTTATCTTTTTACTTTTTATATTATCTATGTAATTTTTTCACCCCTTCGACCCATTGTGGCTGAACAACCTCTGCCACAGAACGGGTTTGTCGGAGCATATTCCGATCTGACTAGTTTTGAGTGAGCCGCACTATGTAAATAAAATGTGTAGGATCAAAAAATTCTATGTTCTTGCTTTTAATCATATTTAGACTATCTTTTGTTCAATTGTTGTCAATGTTGTGAGTTGTAGCCAAAAATTAGCAATTTTTCACGATTTTGACAGAAATTGGCAAAAATGGATCATTTTTGGCATGATTCAAATTTTATAGCTTGAGATAATATAATTTTTGCCCCTCTTTCGAATGATGCTGGTCATTTTATCAAGAGTTACTCAGAAAAAAGTTGCTCCAATTACAATTTTTTTGAACCTGACAAAGGGACACTAAACAATTGTTTGAAAAAAACCACCAGGGCACGTTAACTGACAAATGATACGAAGTTTTATCACATTTTAGGAAGTTGTCCCAATTTTGTCCGATACTGTATATTTGAGTTAGCAAGAACATAGTTTTTGTTCATTACAATTTTATAGATTGTTTATTGATTGTTAACTTCGAAAGAATTTCAAGTTCCTTTTCATGTAATATCTTTGTATTAATTTATCAAAGTGATTTAGCTATAGGTAAGAAAATAATTGTTTAATTAATTGCTACCAATAGTTTTTTATTTTCCAAAGAAATTGAAATTCCTTTTCATTTGTTTAATGAAGTATCTTTCAGCATCAATGATGCGTCTCTGAAAATTCAAAACAATTCTTAAAACAATCCAAAAACGCTTCAAGCAAATAATTCAGCCACTTGTCCGTGGTCTTGCACGGTCATCCATCATTCATCCATCAATCATAAGAACCTAGTATTCTTTCGTACTGAATGAAGTGTTTATTAATTCTCACAAATGCTCAAGCCAAATCGTCTCAACTTCAAACCAATAAACAAAAACGTCATTTGATTTATTGATTTGAAAATTTCAGTTGATCTTTAGATAGAATAATTGCAAAATAAAACGAATTATCTTCAGTTTATCTGAAAAAAATCACTTTTATTCAGCAACTATTATTGTATCCATCCCCGGCGCCCGATCTCTAATTTCGTAAATTTTCCGATTCTGCATCTGCAGTCCGTCTCGTTCTACTGTTTTGTCGTTCTGTGGTTCTGTTTTATGATTTGGTTCTGTTCTGCTTCTGCATACGCCGGACCGCCACCCATGCGCGATTCGGCTGATTCGAGAACCGACTCATCGAACATAAACGATCCGAGTCGCACGGCTCACTTCAAGATCCGGATTACTGAATCGGTTCGTTCACGAGTTTCCCATCACTAGCAAGCAGAAAGCGAAGTCGTCTCTCAACGGAAACATCAAGAAAGTTTGTGACTTTGAATAGAATTCACCAAAAAGCTATGGAGAAAAGAAAAAAGTTGAGGGAGACAATCCAAAGGCAAGCGGAAACCCAGGAGGCAATGATTCAAGTATTTAAAGATTTTGTTGATTATTATAAAAACAAACACAATTGAAAACACATTTGTTTTTGATTGTTATTATATTATAATTGCTTCTCGACTGTGATGGTTTATTAAATAAGACCATAATACACTGCTGGGAAGAATTAACATATCACCTCTAACTTCAACAAAACTTTGATCTTGCATCAGTTATCAAAGAAGTAACGGTGCATTTGCAAACTTCAATACATTGTCAGTTTACGTGTCCTGGCTATATTTTTCAAAACTCTTTTTTCCGCGCGATTTTTGATAAAAATGGCTTGTATCAATCGAAATAGGGGCACAAATTATATACTTCCTAAAAATTTCGCAATAATTGATCAAAGGATGGTCTAGATATAAAATCCCAAATTTGACAAAAATGGCCATATTCAAAAATGGGTCATTTTTGACAAGTTCATGATTTTATATTTAGAACATTCTTTGTTGAATTATTGTGAAACTTTAATGAAGTACATAATTTGTACCCCTCTTTTGATGGGTACTAGCCATTTTTATCAAAAATCGCGCAGAAAATAGATTTGTTTTTGACCCTTTTCTTAAGCATGAAAAAAGCGCACAAAAAAATTCTTTCAGGACACGTAAACTGACAAATATGGATTCAGGTTTTGAAATGCATAATCACTTCATTGATAACTGATGCAGGATCAAAGTTTTGGTGAGAGGTGGTGCGTTTACTCTTTTCAGCAGTGTATATTTATTTTTTTCCTCGAATAAGATATGAACTTCAAATTCATTTTTTACAGGGTGATATTACTTTTTTTCTTAATAAGTATAGTATTGAAGTATTTACATTATTTTGGTTAAAAGTGTTTTAGGACTGAGAATTCCGTTTTGTTTTTTTTTTTAATGGAATTTATATTTACTTTTTACGGGGTGATATTACTTTTTTTCTTAATAAGTATAGTATTGAAGTATTTACATTATTTTTGTCAATAGGGTTTTTTGACTGAGAATTCCGTTTTGTTTTTTTTTAATGGAATTTATATTTACTTTCTACAGGGTGATATTACTTTTTTTTCTTAAAAAGTATAGTATTGAAGTATTTACATTATTTTTGTTAAAAGTGTTTTTTGACTGAGAATTACGTTTTGTTTTTTTAATGGAATTTATATTATTTACCTTTTACAGGGTGATATTACTTTTTTTCTTAATAAGTATAGTATTTACATTATATTTGTTGAAAGTGTTTTTTGATTGAGAATTCTCTTTTGATTTTTTTTTAATAATCTATTATGTCGTTTATATTAAAAGATAATTTATATTTCATTCAAAATGCGTTTTATTCAATATTTTGGAAATACAATTGTATTATATTAACTTTTGCTGCCTGTCCTTGTACAAGAACGTTTCTTGCAATAATTCCATCTCCATGAGAAATATCTTCTTCATCAACTGGTTGCTCCTCTTCATCATCTTCCAGGGCCAGATTGCCCTTGATACACATTTTATGCAGAACACAAACTGCATTGATAATTTGGCCGGCTTTTAAGGGCTTATAATGAAGGACCCTGTCCTTCAAAAGACAACCAAATCGGTTCTTCATAACTCTTGAAATAAATAAATCATGTATAAAGTATACTTACTAAACAGTTTTATTGAATAATCACCTATACATCGTTCCACACAATTTCTGGTACTGGCTTAAGCAGCTGTATATCTAACTTTGGAAGTTTCTCTGGGCACTCCTTGAATGGGGGTCATGAGCCATGGTTCTTGAGGATAGCCACTGTCTCGAAGTAGCCAAGAGTTATGATCACCCTGATTTTAATTCTGCTCTAGATGTCTTCTTATTCCAGAATTTCTCCACACCAAGGCATCATGCGTTGAGCCACCATTATTCGCGTTAATATTCAATATCAAAAGATTTGCATCACATATTAGCTGAACATTTTTGGAATGATAATGTTTCCTATTAAAATATAAATGCTCATCTTCTCTGGGTATAACGATAGCAATATGAGTGCTATCGATGCAACTTATTACCCCTGAAAACCCAAACCGGGCCATGAAATCTTGTTTTTTCAATAGTTTTTCGGCGTCGTTTAACGAAAATTTTATCCACCGATCAGCAATGGCCTCTAAGGCTGCAGAAACGTCGGATAATGCCCGACTAAATGCAGGTTGTGATTGGGTCACGTACATTTCGTTACCGCCTGCCTTCTGATACGAGCCTTGCGCAAAAAACCTAAGTGCCCCAAATATTCTTATCTGGATGGGAACCCTTGTGGTTCTTCCAGCTCCATCATTCATATGGGGAGTTAGGTCACGAATTAGGCCTTGAACTAACTCTCGACTTAGCCTGAAGCATTTCCGTCAATTCGAACGCATTTTGACTGTCCCGCAAAAGCCTTCTTCTCACACGTAACTCATTATGTAGTTCTGCATCTTCTGCCTCTTCAATCAGATGTGAAAACAATGGGTCCATTGTTGAACACAGTTCAACACGATTAGTCTCTCAAAATTACATTCACTACAATACTTGCAATTTAACACGAAATCTCATAAAAACTACACCCACTCTTGCTTCACCAACTTATTAACATTTACATTCACATAGGTACAACGACAAAAACCTCGACAAAAATATAACCTCATCATATTTTGGAAAAAGTAAACAAACCCCAACAAGATATAATATTTAAGAATTACTCCGAGCTGCTCCGGGATGTAAAAGGAATGCAATAAATGTGCATCAAAAAGAGACAGGGCTAATAGAAACATAGCAAGACCCAAAATGGTCTTTCTATACCTCTCTACCGAGTGATGGGTTTGGACAACACGACCGTTGCCGACGTTCCTTACAGAATAAACAAGTGGCATAGAAAGAGTTTATAAAAAGAAATTTCTTCTCTATGACGTTACAGAATACGCGCGCTGGTTTGCCACCTCTGCCGCGAAGTAGAGTCAGCAAAATTGAAAAACAATTTAGTGTATTGGGTCATGTAAGACATGTTCCACGTAGAAGACCCCAAAAGTATAGGATGAAACCAAACTAACCAGCTGAATCCCGTGATCTTACACACTTTTTCATTTATGAGGCAATTTAAAACAAGCCCATAGCTTGACAAGTCGATTCGGCGGATTCGTAACTACGCTGGCTATGCTATGCAACCAGTAAGCTTTGTGATCGGATGCATTTATTACAGAACTATTTTCTGGTAATATCGATATTCATAAAGCAAGAGCTGGAACCAAAATAATATTAACAAGAATTTAAATGAATCTTGTATAACATCAACTTTCCGTTTAAATGGAAGTTGGAGTTGGGATATTTTGCAGTTTTTTATTTTTTGTAAACATTGAAGAGGATGATTTTGCATATAAAGCAACATGATTTTTGTTCATAAGAACATGAAAATGCCTCGTTTCGTATTTACAAAGGGTGTTGAAACTGAAATTTGATTTCAGATTTTTTTAAATAAAGTTTTCGCACAAAATTTGGTACCTGTGTTGGTTTTTTGGGATAAGAAATAATTTGGTGTTAATAATTTTGATCATCCCTTAGTATTTTTAAAAAATACCCAAGGAAATACCTAAATAAAACTACTAAATACCTATGCAACTTCAAAAGTGTTTTGAATTTAAAATTTAAAATAATAATTAATATTGACAAGAATTTGAATGACTAGTGTATAACATCAACATCCCGTTTAAATGGAAGTTGGAGTTGGGATATTTTGCAGTTTTTCATTTTTTGTTAATGGATTCGAAACGTAGGTACCTACTTAGACAGGGTGTCCACGAACAACTTCTCAACATTGAAAAGGATGATTATGCATATAAAGCAACATGATTTTTGTTCATAAGAACATGAAAATGCTTCGTTTCGTATTTATAAAGGGTGTTGCAACTGAAATTTAATTTCAGATGTTTTAAATAAAGTTTTCGCACAAAATTTGGACCTACTAATGTGTTGGTTCTTGGGATGACAAATAATTTAGTGTTAATAATTTTGGTCATCCTTTAGTATTTTGAATAATTACCCAAGAAAATACCTAAACTACTAAATACCTTTGCAACTTTAAAAGTGTTTTTAATTTAAGATGTAATAATAATTAATAGAAACAAGAATAAAAATAACTATTGTAGGTATTACATCAAATTCCCGTTCAAATGGAAGTTGGAGTTGGGATATTTTGCAGTATTTAATTTTTTGTAAATGAATTCGACGCGTAGCTACAGGCTGTCCACGAACAACTCTTTAACATTGAAGAGGATGATTTTGCATATTATAAGGCAACATGATTTTTGTTCATAAGAACATGAAAATGCTTCGTTTCGTATTTACAAAAACAGACAATAGGAACAGCTGTTGTTGACAATGTTGACATGACACATCACGTCACAATACAAAATTCAAAGCTCCTGTATTGTGAGCTGCGGATCCGCCTAATCGACTTGTCAGGCTAGGGGCTTGTCTATTCGAAAGCTAAGGTCTATGTCACAAGACCTATGAATATGGAAGAGTTAAAGGCAAGAATTCGGGCAGAGATAAGTTTAATCACGCCAGAAGTTTTGGGAAGAGTTCTACCATCGGTTGAGTCTATGTCAACAGGTTAATGGGGCACATTTTCAACAACTGTTGTTAATATGTGAAATTGCAGTAATAATGTTATTGCTAATGGATTTTTTTAATAAATAGTTCAACACCAGTTTTTACTAAATTTCCGATTCTCGGTTTGATGTAAAAAAAAAAAATTACGGACAAATTCCTTTTTGAATGAGCTTTCGAAAGAGTTGCCACAAGTGGTGTCTTTTAATCTGAAAAAACAAAGTTGCTTGGGTCTACAGTAGTAAAGGGTACCTCACTCCTGGACCACTTTTTGCACAATTGCAATGAATTGGTGGAAGCGCCACAGTGTAGCCAAGTGTCCATCAGTCAGACGTTACGTCAGAGCCAATTTGCATAATTATGATAAGATTGTGAATTTGACCTTTGGTCGCGACCCCCCATTAGGGTGTTGACCCCCGTTCGACAGGTTAGAAAAAACTGCAGAATAAACGAATTATGCTGACAATGCAAATTGATTTATTTTGAAATGCTCAGGCTAATAATGATGGAAATTGATGCAGTTGCATTTTGATGAGAAATTTTTATGCACGTGGTTGACCCTGCAGGTTGATAATACTTGTCACGTAACCTCTTTAGATGACCATATGCGGTGTTTTAGAGGGTTCAAAAAGATTTTCATGTGGGGGTGGGGTTGAATCATGTGGTGATGAAGGATGTGAACTAGTTCTGACTAGTTCTTCACCCAAGATGTCACATTTCTGTTGTGAGAAAAAATGTTTTGTCATCCCAAGTGTACAAGTTGACGGTTTGGCATGCTCCGAATGTGAATCATACAGTTATTGTTGTTGCAAATGCACCTCACATCTACCATCTAAAAGTCATACTGAAATAATCATTAATGCAGTTCGTATCAATGGTAATTTGCGATGGATTGTAAAACGTTACTGCCACTCTACAAAATCAGACATGGGTGAATTTATCTGCGACAAAAATCCAATGATACATCCAGAGATGTTGAGCACCACCAAAGTGGGGCAGGCGGATCAGTTGTGTGCGAGACGATGGACAAAACCACAACAGTTCTAAATTTAGGTTGAATGTGGTTTTCTTATCGATAACAAGTCTCAGTAACTACAACAGCAACAAAACAAGAAAATAAGAAAACAAGAAAACAAGAAAACAAAAAAAAACAAGAAAACAAGAAAACAAGACAACAAGAAAACAGAAAAACAAGAAAACAAGAAAACAAGAAAACAAGAAAACAAGAACACAAGAGAACAAGAAAACAAGAACACAAGAAAACAATAAAACAAGATAACAAGAAGACAAGAAAACAAGAAAACAAGAAAACAACACAAAACATTTACAAAAACATCTCATAAGCAATTGTGATTATATGAAAATAAAATGAACAAATGTAGCCTGCACTATCAGTTCACTGATTATAAAATTTCAGGTATAAATTCAGGATCGGTTTGCTTTGTGGTTTTCAACAAGACAGGTTTTGTTTAATTCAATCACATTAAGATGATTCACATTGAAAAGTAGCTGAATTTAAATAATAATACCTGTTGGGTGAAGTAGATAAATATTGCCACAATATATCCATTAGTATAAAAATTAACAATGACAACAGGACTTGCAGCAGGAGTATTGTTTCTGAGCGCCTCTTTTAACAATACCTGCTATATACAAGTAGATTTAGATATACAAGAAACGTTTATTTGCATATCAACATTATCAACCAATCATAATGACTCTTGACCATCAAACTGAGAAAAATCAATTGTAAATAATGGATTGATTGGCTAGAAAATTGATGAGTCATTTAAAAATTTGTCATATTCAGCTTTTGAGTTAAGATTTTGCTTTGTAGATGAAAATTTTGAACCAACAAACTGGAATTTACTTATTGATTCGTTTGAATGTAAAAATCATATAGAATTCGCTATTATATCAATCTTTGTATTCATTTTTTGTATCATGCTACCCATTCTAGAAGTATATTTGTATAGAAATAAAAGAATTATCTACTAGCAAGTGTTTTTATTTAATAACAAGATATTACAATACATTATTTTTCATAACCCATGAATTATGTGAATTATTCATGCCCAATCATTTAACATAAACTTTATTTCCCTTCCGTCTTGGAATCGTTTCTACCAAATACACGTCAGGATGTTTAACTTTTTGCAACTCCTCCTTATAAAATGCACCCTGTATCTGTTCACCTCTATGATCCTCCAATATGTAGGTTGTTGGATTTGTGATTTTTATTTTTTTAATCACAAAGATTTCATTTGACCAGTTAGGTGTATACCCTTTTGAAAACATCTCACGAAACTTACTTATTCGCACATAGTCTCCCTTTTCATATATGGAAGGATTCACTGTTTTTATACGATTATAGACTTTTGATAGTAGGTGCTTTTCATGTTTTTTAGATACTTGTATAGGTTTCATTCCAATAACAGAATGTTTGGTATTATTGTATTCTGATACTATCTCAGGTAATATTTTAAACCATTTATAGTTTCCCTGCAAACTGAATTTTTTCCACATTCTGTTTTTCAATGTTCTGTTCACCCTTTCTACGATGCCAGCTTTCATATTGGAAAATGTTGAGTAGTGATTGATGTTGAATTTTTTCATCAAATCTTGGAACTCTGTATTAAAAAATTCCTTTCCATGATCTGTTTGCAAATTTTTGGGAGGTGTTTTTACACTGTTTAAAATTAATTTCATGGCTGTGGTTACATCTTTAGCAGTCTTTGTTTTGACATGAATTGCCCAAACAAATTTTGAAAACACATTAATTATGACTAAAATATATCTATATCCTTTGTTCATTTTTGAATATGGTTGCTTTTCAACTAAATCTGCTTGAAAAAGATCATTGATCCCCTTTACTGCTCTTCTTTTAAAAAATCTTCTGGCTGGTTCGTGTAGCTCATTCACCACATCTTCTTTGATAGTATTCATTATTGAACTGTTTTATTTTCAATCAATACAGGACATTTTATTTGTAAGTCACCATAAAATTCTCATACTAAATGGTTAGATAAGCGAAGCTTCAATTCTGGAGACATACTGAGCATCATTTAGAGAAATAAATGGTTTATATAATCATTTGAGAATATGCGAATTACAATTGCTTGACTAATTTTGTCGAAGGATTATAGCTAAATGATTTATCATGTAAAAATCAGACAATATACTGATGAATCCTTTTTGTATTATTATCTGTATCGAATTCAACTCTCAAAACAAAACAGTGCCTGCTTGAATTGTTTCTTTGTGATGAGTGTGATTGGACACCTATTTTAAAGTTTTGAGGGTTGAAAATTTGTGAATACCTACCTGTAAATATTTATAAAAAGGTGTTTGAAATAAAATAAAAAATGAAATCAAAAATGTGATTTATGCAATCATTAAACATGTTTTATACAAATTATAAACATTAGTAAGTGCACACATTGCAGGTGATGATAAATGGTATAGATAATGTGGTTTTTCCAACGATAAAGATGGATTGTCATCAAGTTCGATAACGGGCTTCGATGAATAATTCCCAATGTATTGCGCCTTTTCTTTTCCTTTCACGTACACATGATCCACGTTTCTTGTTATATATTTCACAATGTCGAAAAACTTATGTGATTGCGTAAATCCTTCATTCCATGAAATACAATGATGATTTTTCATCAACCAGTTTGCTTGTTCACACAGTTCTGGAGGCAAGTGTTCTATACAAAAGGGGGATCTAAATATATAATGACATATTTTTTCTCCATCACAGGCAGCCAGTTCTTTAGGAATAAATTTTTTGTTTTCATTTATAAATCCTTGTACATCCAAAACGAGTAGTTTCATATTTTCAATTGTGAGAATTTCACCAGCATCTGCTTTTCACCACTATAATCTTAAATTTGTTTTTTTAATTCTTTCGATCTCTTTAAATGGTACGATAAGCAAAGCTTCAATTCTGGAGACATACTGAACATCATTTAAAGAAATAGAATGGTTTATATAATTATTTGAGAACATGCGTATTACAATTGCTCGAGTATTTTTGTTAAAGGATTGTAGCTAAATAATTTATCATGTAAAATCAGACAATATACTGATGTATCCTTTTTTGTATTATTATTTGTCTCGAATTCAACTCTCAAAACAACAGTGCCTGTTTAAAGTGTTTCTTTCTGGTGGGAACAATCAATATGTGCGATTTGACACCTATTTTTGAAGTTTTGAGGGTTGAAAATTGGTTCGTTTGGTATATCATAGTAGGAATTTTTAAAGTTTGCAAACATTTCATAGAGAGCTGAAAACTTGTTATCATTGAAATTCAAATACAAATCATGATATTGATATCTTTCAGAATTCAAAAATACTCTAATATTTGTGAGATTTATATTATCGAATTGACTAGCATCTTTCATGATGCGTCCTTTTCTATTTTCTTGAAAACCAATTATTATATGACAAGGTGCTTCAAGTTTACTACTTGTTTTAACGGGCCAAGTATGGCGGGTTGCTTCAGGTAGCGAGGAATATTCAACAATTTCCCAACTACAAAATCCAAGTAACATCTTTATTAGTTTCAAGAATTTGTGTTAAAGCTAGTTGTTGTGGTATATCAACTTGAATATGAGGTACTTTCCAATAGATCTTGTCAAATGTAACTTTTGGATTTTCCGCTTCGGGTGATGGATTTTGCATATCTTCAACATATAGAACTGCATCAACATCATCGCTGGCTCGGATCACAACCAGTTCTTGTTTCATATTCAAGATTATTTTTTTATAGTCTTCAAAAAGTACATTAAATTTTCTTTATCATCAACTAAAATGTTTTCCTTTTCATCTCTATTTGGAAACCATCCAGCATTTTGCAGCTTCAAGCTTTCATTTGTATTATACGAAAGATAACCCTTCAAGGTTGAAGCTAAACCAACATTTCTTACAGAATCTATAGTAACTCCATCAAGTTCATAGCGAATTTCCCGAAACAAATAAGCTATACCATTGTTGACAAATTGTAATTTTTTAGAATAGGCACCCTTATTGTTGGTCAAGGTACCTTCAATGTAAAGATGACTCCCTGAAGGTAGTGTGTATATATCAAGTTCTTGAACAGGTATGCGAATTTCATCATTGTATTCAAATGTTGAAGAGACAAACGGTTGATATGAATGAAGCTCAGAGCTTATTATTAAATTATCTACATATAATTTTTCATCAACGTTTAATATATCCATTATTTCAATACTTTTAACCCCAGAGATATAAGAAATTGGCGAGTTTGTGATGTTAACTTGTTGGAGTCTCGTCTTGGACTGGTATCTTGTGATGTTAACTTGTTGGAGTTTCGTCTTGGACTGGTTTCTATAGACAGCTTCTCCTTTTTATAAGGCGATTGTTTGAAATAGCGATAGTTGTATTTAATAACCATAATTTTTTCTAATTTTTAAGATGTAATCGAACTGTTATGGTCTCGTTTCGGAAATTGATCAAATCACCGTCTTGATCTACTATTTTAACAGTGATGTTGTTGATTGTCTTGACGCTGATGGGGAAATAAAGTATTGGTAATGGTGGCTCCACTGTTTTATACCCTGGAGGAACAGATGGAAAAAACTGATGAATTATATGAACGGGTAGACCATTACTATATGATCCAATGCAAATGTCGCAATCAACACAAATTGCATTAACTTTAAATATATTAACAACTTCATCCGATTCAGATAATTCATTTGATGCAATTTTTCGTTTGGTCATTTGGTGTGAAATCTATTTCCTTTGTGCGATAAAGCTGACATTTTAATGTATTGGGATTTGCTTTCATCTGAAACCCAACTTTTTCTCTAAAAATGTCATCAATTACATAATTAATATATGTTTCAATATCTTTTTAATCGTAAGCTCCTTCTGGAATTGTGATAACTTTATCCGCTACATATATTTTATTGCTACCCGGTTGTATGTTAGGTATACTCATAAACGATTCAAAATCAGCCAACCTCAGAAAATATTATTTATTTTCATCCAAAAATATAGGTGGATTGAATTCTGCTTTCAACACAGAAGTATTTCCCGTTATTGTTATAGTTCTAGTCATGATGACACTCTCAACGTTACTGATGGTTCTCGATCATGTCATATTATTATATAGAAATTCGATTGACAAGTGTCCACAATTATTTGTATTGAATTTTTGTACTGTTTCATACGAATACCAGATTTGGATTTTGTCATAAGTTTTCAAATAATTATTGAGTTTGATAGGTGGTCTCAAGTTTCCATAACTATCAAAATAAAACGCTTAATTTTTATTTATTATGTATGCAGTACAATGAAATCCATGATTTTGTTACCTTTCTAGATTCAAAATACCACATTCCTTCACTTTAAATTTTTTGGCGAGGTTGTCACGCATAAATACACCTCTTTAATGTGAGATATTCAATATTTTCACATATTTTAGTATATCGTTATTTGAAAGGGATCTCTGCGAAAATTTTATTTGATTTTTTTTATGGTTTTTTTCTTGATGGTGCCTCCTTTGTAGGGTTTAATGTATAATCCACCGCCCTGCTTGGAAAGTTCTTCCATTTCTTTATTGTGTCGATGTAATTCTTCGAGTTGCTCCTTTAATACTTTAATATCATTAACGGCCTTAGCTATTCCAGCTGCACCACCGCCTAAAGCTCCTAGTGCACCCAAAATTGGAAGTAATAATGGAAGAAATCCACCAATTTTTTTAGGGGGTTTGATAACTCGTGTTTTCTTTTTTCTTTCGGTTCTCTTGATCCCCATTCCAAGTTTCCGTTTACCTTTCATAATTCCACTTACTGTGAGAGCAGCAATTCTTTCTCCTACCGAGGAATCTTTTGCTCCAACTCTCTGCCAAGCTTTATCTGCTAGAGCTTTATCCGCTCGATGTCGTTGAGGTAAATCAGTTGTTTGTGAGTATGCGATATCGTGTTCTCGACACGCAGCATCCAATGGATTGATACCAGACTCTCCCCTATTCAATCTTTCTTCTAAATTTGTACCAGGACCACAAAATTGATAGCCAGGAATATGACTCTCAACAGGTAGTCTATTAATTAGAGTGTTTATTTAACCTCTACCTTCCCTCTTGGAGTGTTTGGAGGAAGTGTACTTTCGTGAAGCGTGTACAATCATTTTATACCTATAGAGGTTTGTGTGTATCATTTAAATACTATTTTCTGTTTAAAAATTTGCAACACGATTGTCTACCGATTTAATGCTATCTGATCAATATGTCCATCTGATTAATGTATAAATACTTTTGCAGAAAACAATTCTGTTTATTGATATCTAGAATGCGGATAGAAAAACAATCGTTCTCCTTACCCATCACAAACCATGATGTGAAGGATTTTACGAAACCAATCCAAAAACATGGTGATTTATTTGGTGGGGAATCGAAAAGATGTCTCATTGTTGGACCATCTGCTTCAGGTAAAACCAACGTGATGTTGGCTTTACTTGAGCATCCAAATGGAATAAGATTTGCAAACGTGTACCTTTATTCCAAATCATTACATCAGCCAAAGTATGAATATTTAGGACAACTATTGGCACCCATGAAAGAGATTGGATATTTCGAGTATGAAAGCGATGAAAATATCATTCCTCCTCATGAAATAGCACCAAATTCGGTCATCATATTTGATGATATACCATGTGGAACACAAAATATAATAAGGGACTATTTCACGCATTCGAGGCATAAAAATACAGACTGCTTTTTTATTTTTTAAGGTTATTCATCAATTCAGAAAAGACTTATACGTGAGAACGCAAATTTGCTAATTTCATTCAAGCAGGATTCTATGAATTTGAATCATATATATAATGATCATTGTATGCTGGATATGTCATTTGAGCAATTGAAGCAACTCTGCGCACACTGTTGGAAAGACCCTTATAATTTTCTGGTTATTGATAAAGATTGTGAACTGAATTGCGGAAGATATAGGAAAATTTTGATTCATTCATATATCTATAAAATGGATAAGCGGTTGGCTGAGGAATTGATGAAGTCAAGAAAAGCTGTCAAGGATAAATATAATAGTCTAAAACTAGCTATGACCACTACACAATCACAACTAGAGCAAGCTTACAAACCAATTACTCAACCGCTACAACAACTTATTTCTAAAATAAATGAACCTTTCAACATAAAGGAGGAATTCAAAGAAGAAGAAGAAGAACCTGAAACTTCTATGTTTCACACAACACCATCAAAACCTAAACCAAGTTTTTCAAGATTATTTTATGAGACATCAACACCTACAAGACCTACAAGAACTGGTAGAACTCCTATTCTACCGATGGAAATACCATCATTTTTTGATACAAGCCTTGCATCTGTTAGCCAGTTACCATCTATACAAGAACCTAGTCATTTACCTAATACTATACAAGAACGTAGTCAGTTACCAACTATACAAGAAACTAG
The DNA here is from genome assembly GCA_958502075.1 of Orchestes rusci. Lineage (NCBI taxonomy): Eukaryota > Metazoa > Arthropoda > Insecta > Coleoptera > Curculionidae > Orchestes > Orchestes rusci. Next base: position 13,049,690 of record OY293312.1, on the reverse strand, counting down.
TGTTTTAGCTCAAACCAACCCCTTCGAAAGCTCGGAAAATCAAAATCTTTCAGATATATTGGAACAGTCAAGGCAATCGGTTCAAAATTTAATCGACACGCAACCATATGAAATATGGTTACAAAGTTTTGATCCACTACCAAGAGATTATATTGATGCTAGTGTGAAGGATACTGAACATAATTTTGATCATCATTATGGAATAGTACATGATATAGATACGGATAAATTCTATTTGGGGACCACACTTAAATTTGTAGAAATTATTGGAAAAAATGTGAAAGTAGATGGAAAAATTTATGATGGTACAAAAGGATTGTACGAATTACTATTTAAAAAATATCCTAAAGACTATGAAGATGAGGATTTGGATAATTATATGGATATTTTAGCTGAAACCAATGCATATCGAAGAAATTATGATCCAAATGAACGTGTGCAGGGAAGTGGATCTTCAAAATATATAACTATAATAGGACCATACCTACAAAAACATGGCATAACCGAAACACGACACATCAAACCATTATATTCTCGTTTTTTAAAGAAACTGAAACCTCCAATAACTAGAATGCGAACGGGAAAGGGGTTGTGGAATATTAATAAAAACGATATAGATTATGTTTATTGGGATAATATCAACGAACTTGTTGATAGATTGAGACTAATAACAGCTTCCATGAAAGCTGGTCATACTGGTCATAATAATGAAATCGAAAAGTTGCGTGAAGCTAAAGTAATTGCATAAATACATCCTCAAATACGTAAAACCAATCAATCCAAAAATGTCACTCAACAAGTTCGGTTCTCATTTATTCAAGAGAGATGAAACAGAAAACAATATCAAGTTATTTAATCTTTCTGAGGTTAATTTATCTTATGTAATGGTTTTACCATTTATTGGTCGATATGTAGAAGGCGAGACAAATTTTGTTTTAATGCCAGATGGAAAACAATCATATAGATTTCCTTTCGAACAGGGAAACATTTTGTATGGAGAATATTTAAAGAAAGATGTCTCTTTGTTAATTAATGGTAAAGGGGGAAAAATAAGAAAACAGAAGTCTTAAAAAAATTACTTGATAGCGTTTACACGTCAAACTGGTAGTAAAATAACAGAATTTTATGGCGAGTTACAAATAAAATGTCCTGTATTGATTGAAAATAAAACAGTTCAATAATGAATACTATCAAAGAAGATGTGGTGAATGAGCTACACAAACCAACAAACAGATTTAGATGAAATGTAGCCATATTCAAAAATAAAAAAGGATATACCTAGATATATTTTAGTTATGAAAAAACCACATTTTCTATACCATTTATCATCACCTGCAATGTGTGCACTTACTAATGTCTATGATTTGTATAAAACATGTTCAATGATTGAATAAATCACATTTTTCATTACATTTTTTATTTTATTTCACCTCTTTATAAATATTTACAGGTAGGTATTCACAAATTTTCAACCCTCAAAACTTTAAAAGAAGTGTCCAATCACACACATTGATTGTTCTCATCAGAAAGAAACACTTCTATACAAAAATGATACATCAGTATATCGTCTGATTTCACATGATAAATTATTTAGCTATAATCCTTTAACAAAATTAGTCAAGCAATTGTAATGCACATGTTCTCAGAAAAGAGAATGACTAGATTGAAGGCTATTTGTGATTAACAGCTCCTTGATTTTGAAATCTTGTGCCAAATTGAAGCCCTGCATGTCTATTGCAATGATTTTCATGATGGATTGGTTCTGAAAAAATAAATAAAATTGAAATGAGATAATTTCAACTAGATAAATATCAAACTATAGTTGCTGAGACTTGTTATTGATAAGAAAACCACATTCGAGCTAAATTTAGAACTGTTGATCAAATGAGGTTGTTGTGCTGCAATTAGTATCGCTTTGAAGATAAGCAAATTTTTATAGAAAAAACACTTACCAACAATACTCAATTTCTTGAAGGTTTGAAACATGAACTTTTTTTGCTCATAGAATGTGATGTCGTTCCTAATCTGCTCCAATCGTCTGCAAAATTCCTCAATTTTTTTTGCGTGTGTTTTCTCCATCGTCTTACACCCAACTGCTGACTCACTTCAGCGCTCAACATCTCTGGATGTATCATTGGATTTTCATCGCAGATAAATTCACCCATGTCTGATTTTGTGGAGTGGCTGTAACGTTTCACTATCCATCGCAAATTACCATTGATACGAACTGCATTAATGGTTATTTCAATATGACTTTTGGATGGTAGATGTGAGGTGCATTTGCAACAACAATAACTGTATGATTCACATTCGGAGCATGCCAAACCATCAACTTGTACACTTGGGGTGACAAAACATTTTTTCTCACAACAGAAATGTGACATCTTGGGTGAAGAACTAGTCAGAACTAGTTCACATCCCTCATCACCACATGATTCAACCCCACCCCCCCATGAAAATCTTTTTAAACCCTCTAAAACACCGCCTATGGTCATCAAAATGTAACTGCATCAATTTCCATCATTATTAGCCTGAGCATTTCAAAATAAATCAATTTGCATTGTCAGCATAATTCGTTTATTCTGCAGTTTTTTCTAACCTGTCGAACGGGGGTCAACACCCTAATGGGGGGTCGCGACCAAAGGTCACATTCACAATCTTATCATAATTATGTAAATTGGCTCTGACGTAATGTCTACCTGTCGAACGGGGGTTAACACCCTAATGGGGGGTCTAGATCAAAGGTCACATTCACAATCTTATCATTATTATGCAAATTGGCTCTTACGTAACGTCTGACTGATGGACACTTGGCTACACCGTGGCGCTTCCACCAATTCATTGCAATTGTGCAAAAAGTGGTCCAGGAGTGAGATACCCTTTACTACTGTCTACGCCTCCCCTTTGGGGCCCACATTTTTTTTACATGACGAAAGTAAACTAGATAAAAAATCTTTGATGGCATGTTTTTGGATTTTGGAAAAATCTTATTCCCTGGGCCGCTATAAGCAGCGTTCCATTTAAAGTCTTCACCTTGTATATTGAATTCAAATTAAAAACATATCTCCATTGCCAAAACTACTGGGGGTTATAGATGTAAGTTTTGTTACGGTTTGTTTTTGGTCCTAAGCAAGTCAATTTAATTAAAATTAAAAATAAATGAAAATAAAGCATTTATTAGCAAAATGCTATACAAGTACATAGAAAATATAACAAATAAAAAAGTGTATTATTACACAAACAGTGGAATACAAACAGAAGAATAGGTGGATGAAGGCGACACACTTAAACTATCAACTATGAAAACAAAAACAGGTATCTAAAACTATAAATGTGGATCTGAGGCTACATATTAGGATCATAAACATACCTCTTTGAACTATTTTTAAATACATCTACGCTAGGAGAGCTTCTGATGTCGATGGGAAGTTTGTTGAACTCAGAAAGTCCTTTATAAAAGATGCTTCCATGCTTTTGTTTGAGCGTTTTGTAGCGACATAAAAATCAGTCGCTGCACTGCGTGTTTTATATCCATGGACATCACAAAAATATTTCAATTTTTTATACAGATATTGAGGTGCCAGTTCATGCTTCATTTTATATATAAATACTTATGAGCGAAAATTAATTGTTTGCTTAACATCCATAATACCCGGAGTATTGAGCATCAGTTCGATTGGAGTATATCTGCTACAAGACAGTATAGTTCTCATTGCACGATTCTGGATCACTTGAAGTTGTTTGAATTTGTCCTGTGTCAAATTATACAAATTGCTGGAGCAGTATTCCAGATGTGGTGCTATGATGGATTTGTACAGTAGTAGTTTGGCGAAGAGGGATAACTGCTTACCAATTCTTTGCAAAAAATAATTTTTCCGGATATAATAAATATGACTGTTGAAGTTTAGATGTTCGTCTAGCATTACTCTCAAACATGTTTTTTTTCCAGAATTTTTGTCAATTAAATTTAAGAGCGTCGTTTAATGAAAAATTCAAAATTCAGTTTTCAAATAAGATCGGAATAACTTACAGTTGATCTTATGCAAGGGTGCAACCAGAATATGGGTTTGAGTTTGTCCGTGTTTCGACCATTAGACCTGTGTGACCCTGGATTGGTTTGAATTCACTACTTCAGTCGCTCGGAATCCCAAAAGAACGAGCCTATCAAAGAGGTACCAAGTTTTTGAATTCTAAAAAAAGGAACTGTCTTAGGATCGCACTTTCTCTCCAATAATTGTTGAGGGTACCGAGTTGTTGTACCTCGTGGCTCATTGCCGATTTTTCTCGAAAACTTGGCGATTTTTATCTCAAATTTGGATCAATGAATGGTTTATGTTGAACCAAAGTGCTGAATGCAGATTGACGAGATTTCGCTCAGAATTTTCCCCCATTTTTCATTGGAATACGTTTTGGCCCCTCAACATCAGTGGTAAGCGAGTTTCTCTAACTCATCCTTCAGTCCCATAGTGGCTTTTCTATTTTCAGGCTTTTTCTTTTCACTTATTTCCCTTTATCTATACTCCATTTTCCAATAATTCTTTTTACGCTTTTACGTCCTCGATGTTCCGCATGTGGAATGTCAAATTGAGGAAATGAGCTGAGGCTATTTTGAATTAATTATCTGGCAATTCAACGTGAAACGTACCTACCCTTGTCAGTTGGACTGCGGAAAAGTATCAACTACCCATTGGATGTCAAACTACCAGGCCCATAATCTGTCCAACCACGAGTGACCCTCATTTGACGAAGCCTCTCGAATCCCATTTTTGACATGCCTACATGAAAAACATGGTTGTTTTCAATTTTTCCATTTTATAATTTATCTTTTGGAACACTATAAACATCGCACACAAACGTTATGATCATTTAGTTAAATAAAATCTGTGTATCGATAATTAAGTTTTATTCAGTATTTTAGTCTCTGAAAGTCCTTTTCGTCCACTGGGCTGCACGATACTACGCGTGAGCCCCCAAAAACGCAACGTTTGTCAGTCAAATAAAACACCGGGCTCCACGAACCGCGAGATGCCTTTTATTCACCAACTTAACTTGACAAAACGTGAAAATGTCGAAAAAACATCAACAAAACTAATGGCGACTCTGATTACTCAAACGGGAGTGGCTAAGTGCCTCTCGTTCCGGGTAGCGTTACGGCAGCAGTCCGTCTGATTGGGGCTGGATAAAGTGCTGTATGAACCACTACATACAGCACTTTAAGGGGAAGATCACTAAAGTCCCCCCTTGTAGTCTTCGCCAACGTCCTCGGGCGAAAACTGTAAAACAACAGAGTTTATTATCAATTACAACAAGGTGCCTTACACCGCTGCCGGGGGCATGGCTGTCGCTTGTCACGTTAGATGAGTGGATTGGTTCTTCTCCTCGGAGGAGAATTTTCTTCCGCAATGGAACTTTCATCCACCAATTCGTCTGGAACAGATGACTCATCAGCATCTTCAGTTCCGAAAGGATCCTTGTCTTTTTCTTCGGGAACACATTTTCTTGGTCTTCCTCGTCTACGGATCGGCAACACAGGGCGAGGATCCAAGATATCTTCCGGGCCATCTTCCAAATAGGGTTGTAGAGCAGACACATGGTATTTTCCTATAGGTCTAGTAGGGTCTTCTAATGAAGCTACAGTGTAGGTCGTTGCGGAAACACGTTCAAGAATTCTATACGGCCCGTCGCGCCGAGGGGCCAACTTAGCTTTAAACCCGCGATTTGCATCACTGAGGACGTGCGTGTTCACGAGTACTGTATCCCCGATTTTGAAAGGTGACACATCACGTCGCTTCGAATTCACGTATCGTTCACGCTCCGGTTTTTGAAGTATCTTGCCTTCATCAGTACGCAATTCAATGTCTATTGTGTTCACACCGACCTCGAAACTCACGTCACCGGTTTTATAAAATGAATATGTCTCGAACGGTTTTTCTGAAAAATGCCACTTTCCTGCTGACGGATTCAAAACCATTTTGGCTTCAACAATAAAGTCAATTCCTAACAAAGTTTTGTTATTTGTGAAATCGGGGAATGCCAGAAACGTGACAGGAATTTTCTTTTGTTCGAGGTTTATAGTTACCTCATAGATCAACGCCTCACGCTGTTGTATCACTCCATCAGCAAGTGCAATGTTTGAAACAACAGCTGTTGCACAAATATTTTTCCGCTTCAAATAGTCGAACAACTTTCGACCTGCAATGCTACGTTTCGCTCCTGTTTCGACATGAACTGAGCCCTCAAGTCCGCAAACTTCAACCTTAATCAGAGGTCTTTGACACTCATCCAGAACTTCAGCTGCTAAAACATCGATATTCTGAATGTTTTCATTGCGATTATTCGGATTTGACTTTGAATGTATTTCGAAATTCGTATTAGCATTCGGGCAATTTGATTTAATATGTCCCGATAAACGGCAACCATAACAGTAGTTAGGGCTAACCCACTTCTGGCGCAAATTTGCTATGAAATGGTGAATGCCCGAGATGTGACGTCATCCGTCGTCGGCGTGTTGTGTGGGGGTTGGGGTGGGGTGTGGGGGTGGGGGTCTTTGCGACCTCTGGACCATTTCCCCCGGGGGTTTGGGATGACATTACATTTTATGAACAGTTCATGCTTGAAGAAATTGAATATTGTGGGTGAGTGTTATCATCGTTCAGTTCTAAATTTAGCTCGCGGTTTTCTTATCAGTAACAAACGAGTCTCAGCACGCGGTATTCTTATCACCAGTAGACAGCATGTGGTTTTCACGTCACACTCATCTTATCAACAGTTCTAAATTTAGCTCGAATGCGCGGTGTTCTTATCAATAACTGACGCCTCATGGTCTGCAGGAAACTATAGTTTGATATTTATCCATGTAAAATTATCTCATTTCAATTTTATTCATTTTTTCAGAACCAATCCATCAGTACGAAAATTCAATGCAAATAATTGTGGACAATTGTCAATCGAATTTCTATATAATAATATGACATGATCGAGAACCATCAGTAACGTTGAGAGTGTCATCATGACTAGAACTATAACAATAACGGGAAATACTTCTGTGTTGAAAGCAGAATTCAATCCACCCATATTTTTGGATGAAAATAAAGAATATTTTTTGGGGTTGGCTGATTTTGAATCGTTTATGAGTATACCTAACATACAACCGGGTAGCAATAAAATATATGTAGCGGATAAAGTTATCACAATTCCAGAAGGAACTTATGATTTAAAAGATATTGAAACATATATTAATTCTGTAATTGATGATATTTTTGGAGAAAAAGTTGGGTTTAAGATGAAAGCAAACCCCAATACATTAAAATGTCAGCTTTATTGCACAAAGGAAATAGATTTCACACCAAGTGACTCCATAGCGAAAATATTGGGTTTTAAGAAACGAAAAAGTGCATCAAATGAATTTTCTGAATCGGATGAAGTTGTTAATATATTTAAAGTTAATGCAATTTGTGTTGATTGCGACATTTGCATTGGATCATATAGTAATGGTCTACCCGTTCATATAATTCATCAGTTTTTTCCTTCTGTTCCTCCAGGGTATAAAATAGTGGAATCACCATTACCAATACTTTATTTCCCCATCAGCGTCAAGACAATCAACAACATCACTGTTAAAATAGTAGATCAAGACGGTGATTTGATTAATTTCCGAAACGAGACCATAACAGATTGATTACATCTTAAACATTAGAAAATATTATGGTTATTAAATACAACTATCGCTATTTCAAACAATCGCCATATAAAAGGGAGAAGCTGTCTATAGAAACCAGTCCAAGACGAAACTCCAACCAGTTAACATCACAAGAAACCAGCCCAAGACGAGACTCCAGCAAGTTAACATCACAAAATCACCAATTTCTTATATCTCTGGGGTTAAAAGTATTGAAATAATGGATATATTAAACGTTGATGAAAAATTATATGTAGATAATTCAATAATAAGCTCTGAGCTTCATTCATATCAACCGTTTGTCTCTTCAAAATTTGAATACAATGATGAAATTCGCATACCTGTTCAAGAACTTGATATATACACACTACCTTCAGGGAGTCATCTTTTCATTGAAGGTACCTTGACCAACAATAAGGGTGCCTATTCTAAAAAATTACAATTTGTCAACAATGGTATAGCTTATTTGTTTCGAGAAATTCGCTATGAACTTAATGGAGTTACTATAGATTCCGTAAGAAATGTTGGTTTAGCTTCAACCTTGAAGGGTTATCTTTCATATAATACAAATGAAAGTCTAAAGCTGCAAAATGCTGGATGGTTTCCAAATAGAGATGAAAAGGAAAACATTTTAGTTGATGATAGAGGAAAACTTAATGTATCTATACCTTTGAAAATGTTGATGGGATTTTTTGAAGAGTATAAAAAAATAATCTTGAATATGAAACAAGAACTGGTTTTGATCCGAGCCAGCGATGATGTTGATGCAGTTTTATATGTTGAAGATATGCAAAATCCGTCACCCGAAGCGGAAAATCCAAAAGTTACATTTGACAAGATCTATTGGAAAGTACCTCATATTCAAGTTGATATACCACAACAACTAGCTTTAACACAAATTCTTGAAACAAATAAAGATCTGTTACTTGGATTTCGTAGTTGGGAAATTGTTGAATATTCCTCACTACCTGAAGCGACCCGTCATACTTGGCCTGTTAAAACAAGTAGTAAACTTGAAGCACCTCGTCATATAATAATTGATTTTCAAGAAAATAGAAAAGGACACATCATGAAAGATGCTAGTCAATTCGATAATATAAATCTCTCAAATATTAGAGTATTTTTGAATTCTGAAAGATATCCATATCATGATTTGTATTTGAATTTCAATGATAACAAGTTTTCAGCTCTCTATGAAATGTTTGCAAACTTTAAAAATTCCTACTATGATATACCAAACGAACCAATTTTCAACCCTCAAAACTTTAAAAATAAGTGTCCAATCGCACATATTGATTGTTCCCACCAGAAAGAAACACTTCAAACAGGTACTGTTGTTTTGAGAGTTGAATTCGAGACAAATAATAATACAAAAAAGGATACATCAGTATATTGTCTGATTTTACATGATAAATTATTTAGCTACAATCCTTTAACAAAAATAGTCAAGCAATTGTAATACGCATGTTCTCAAATAATTATATAAACCATTTTATTTCTCTAAATGATGTTCAGTATGTCTCGAGAATTGAAGCTCTGCTTATCTTACCATTTAAAGAGATCGAAAGAATTGAAAAACAAATTCAAGATTATGGTGGTGAATAGCAGATGATGGTGAAATTCTCACAATTGAAAATATGAAACTACTCGTTTTGGATGTACAAGGATTTATAATTGAAAACAAAAAATTTATTCCTAAAGAACTGGCTGCCTATGATGGAGAAAAAATATGTCATTATATATTTAGATGTCCCTTTTCTATGGAACACTTGCCTCCAGAACTGCGTAAACAAGCAAACTGGTTGATGAAAAATCATCATTGTATTTCATGGAATGAAGGATTTACGCAAGTTTTCCGACATTGTGAAAAACATAACAAGAAACGTGGATCATGTGTACGTGAAAGGAAAAGAAAAGGCGCAATACATTGGGAAATATTCATCGAAGCCCGTTATCGAACTTGATGACAAACCACCTTTATCGTTGGAAAAACCACATTGTCTATACCATTTATCATCACCCGCAATGTGTGCACTTACTAATGTTTTTAATTTGTATAAAACATGTTTAATGATTGAATAAATCACATTTTTGATTACATTTTTTATTTTATTTCAAACACCTTTTTATAAATATTTACAGGTAGGTATTCACAAATTTTCAACCCTCAAAAATAAGTGTCGAATCACACACAGTGATTGTTCTCATCACAAAGAAACACTTCAAGCAGGATATACTGCTTTGTTTTGAGAGTTGAATTCGAAACAAATAATAATACAAGAAGGATTCATCAGTATATTGTCTGATTTTTACATGATAAATTATTAAGCTATAATCCTTTGACAAAAATAGTCAAGCAGTTGTAATTCGCATGTTCTCAAATAATTATATAAACCATCTATTTCTCTAAATGATGTTCAGTATGTCTCCAGAATTGAAGCTTCGCTTATCTAACCATTTAGTATGAGAATTTTATGGTGACTTACAAATAAAAGGTTCTGTATTGATTGAAAATAAAACAGTTCAATAATGAATACTATCAAAGAAGATGTGGTGAGTGAGCTACACAAACCAGCCAGAAGATTTTTTAAAAGAAGAGCAGTAATTGTAAAGGGGATCAATGATCTTTTTCAAGCAGATTTAGTTGAAATGCAACCATATTCAAAAATAAACAAAGGATATAGATATATTCTGGTTATAATTAATGTGTTTTCAAAATTTGTTTGGGCAATTCCTGTCAAAACAAAGACTGCTAAAGATGTAACCACAGCCATGAAATTAATTTTAAACAGTGTAAAAACACCCCCTTAAAATCTGCAGACTGATCAGGGAAAGGAATTCTATAATACAGAGTTCCAAGATTTGATGAAAAAATTCAACATCAATCACTACTCAACATTTTCCAATATGAAAGCTAGCATCGTAGAGAGGGTGAACAGAACATTGAAAAACAGAATGTGGAAAAAATTCAGTTTGCAGGGAAACTATAAATGGTTAAAAATATTACCTGAGATAGTATCAGAATACAATAATACCAAACATTCTGTTATTGGAATGAAACCTATACAAGTATCTAAGGAACATGAGAAGCACCTACTATCAAAAGTTTATGGTCGCATAAAAACAGTGAATCCTTCCAAATATGAAAAGGGAGACTATGTGCGAATAAGTAAGTTTCGTGAGATGTTTTCAAAAGGGTATACACCTAACTGGTCAAATGAAATCTTTGTGATTAAAAAAATAAAATTCACAAATCCAACAACCTACATATTGGAGGATCATAGAGGTGAAGAGATACAGGGTGCATTTTATAAGGAGGAGTTGCAAAAAGTTGAACATCCTGACGTGTATTTGGTAGAAAAGATTCTAAGACGGAAGGGAAATGAAGTTTATGTTAAATGGTTGGGCATGAATAATTCACATAATTCATGGGTTATGAAAAATAATGTATTGTAATATCTTGTAATTCAATAAAAAACACTTGCTAGTAGATAATTCTTTTATTTCTATACAAATATACTCCTAGAATGGGTAGCATGATACAAAAAATGAATGCAAAGATTGATATAATAGCGAATTCTATATGATTTTTACATTCAAACGAATCAATAAGTACATTCCAGTTTGTTGGTTTAAAATTTTCATCTACAAAATAAAGTCTTAACTTAAAAGCTAAATATGACAAATTTTTAATTGACTCATCAATTTTTAGCCAATCAATCCATTATTAACAATTAATTTTTCTCAGTTTGATGGTCAAGAGTCATTATGATTGGTTGATATGCAAATAAACGTTTCTTGTATATTTGAATCCACTTGTATATACAAGGTATTGTTAAAAAGGCGCTCAGAAACAATACTTTTGCTGGAAGTCCTGTTGTCATTGCTAATTTTTATACTAAGGGATATATCGTGGCAATATTTATGTGTTCTAGTGTTCTTGTTTTCTTGTTGTCTTGTTTTCTTGTGTTCTAGTGTTCTTGTTTTCTTGTTTTCTTGTTGTCTTGTTTTCTTGTTTTCATGTTTTCTTGTGTTCTTGTTTTCTTGTTTTCTTGTGTTCTAGTGTTCTTGTTTTCTTGTTTTCTTGTGTTCTAGTGTTCTTGTTTTCATGTTTTCTTGTGTTCTTGTTTCCTTGTTTTCTTGTGTTCTAGTGTTCTTGTTTTCATGTTTTCTTGTGTTCTTGTTTCCTTGTTTTCTTGTGTTCTTGTGTTCTTGTTTTCTTGTTTTCTTGTGTTCTAGTGTTCTTGTTTTCATGTTTTCTTGTGTTCTTGTTTTCATGTTTTCTTGTGTTCTTGTTTTCTTGTTTTCTTGTTTTCTTGTGTTCTAGTGTTCTTGTTTTCTTGTTTTCTTGTGTTCTAGTGTTCTTGTTTTCATGTTTTCTTGTGTTCTTGTTTTCTTGTTTTCATGTTTTCTTGTGTTCTTCTTTTCTTGTTTTCTTGTGTTCTTGTGTTCTTGTTTTCATGTTTTCATGTTTTCTTGTCTTGTGTTCTTGTGTTCTTGTTTTCTTGTGTTCTTGTTTTCTTGTTTTCATGTTTTCTTGTGTTCTTGTTTTCTTGTTTTCTTGTTTTCTTGTTGTGTCCAATCACACACACAGTGATTGTTCTCATCACAAAGAAACACTTCAAGCAGGATATACTGCTTTGTTTTGAGAGTTGAATTCGAAACAAATAATAATACAAGAAGGATTCATCAGTATATTGTCTGATTTTTACATGATAAATTATTAAGCTATAATCCTTTGACAAAAATTGTCAAGCAGTTGTAATACACATGTTCTCAGAAAAGAAAATGACTAGATTGAAGGCTATTTGTGATTGACAGCTCCTTGATTTTGAAATCTTCTGCCAAATTGAAGCCCTGCATGTCTATTGCAATGATTGTTTCATACGAATACCAGGATTCATGGACTTTGTAATGAGTTCTCAAATAATTAACGAGTTTGATAGGTGGTCTCAAGTTTCCATAACCATCAAAATAAAACGCTTAATTTTCATTTATTATGTATGCAGTACAATGAGTTCCATGATTTTGTTAACTTTCTAGATTCAAAATACCACATTCCTTCACTTTAAATTTTTTTTTTGAGGAGGTTGTCACACATAAATACACCTCTTTAATGTGAGATATTCAATATTTTCACATATTTCAGTATATCGTTATTTGAAAGGGATCTCTGCGAAAATATTATTTGATTTTTTTTATGGTTTTTTTCTTGATAGTGCCTCCTTTGTAGGGTTTAATGTATAATCCACCACCCTGCTTGGAAAGTTTTTCCATTTCTTTATTGTGTCGATGTAATTCTTCGAGTTGCTCCTTTGATACTTTAATATCATTAACGGCCTTAGCTATTCCAGCTGCACCACCGCCTAAAGCTCCTAGTGCACCCAAAATTGGAAGTAATAATGGAAGAAATCCACCAATTTTTTTGGGGGGTTTGATAACTCGTGTTTTCTTTTTTCTTTCGGTTCTCTTGATCCCCATTCCAAGTTTTCGTTTACCTTTCATAATTCCACTTACTGTTAGAGCAGCAATTCTTTCTCCTACCGAGGAATCTTTTGCTCCAACTCTCTGCCAAGCTTTATCTGCTAGAGCTTTATCCGCTCGATGTCGTTGAGGTAAATCAGTTGTTTGTGAGTATGCGATATCGTGTTCTCGACACGCAGCATCCAATGGATTGATACCAGACTCTCCCCTATTCAATCTTTCTTCTAAATTTGTACCAGGACCACAAAATTGATAGCCAGGAATATGAAGCTCAACAGGTAGTCTATTAATCAGAGTGTTTATTAAACCTCGACCTTCCCTCTTGGAGTGTTTGGAGGAAGTCTACTTTCGTGAAGCGTGTACAATCATTTTATACCTATAGAGGTTTGTGTGTATCATTTAAATACTATTTTCAGTTTAAAAATTTGCAACACGATTGTCTATCGATTTCATGCTATCTGATCAATATGTCCATCTGATTAATGTATAAATACTTTTGCAAAAAACAATTCTGTTTATTGATATCTAGAATGCGGATAGAAAAACAATCGTTTTCCTTACCCATCACAAACCATGATGTGAAGGATTTTACGAAACCAATTCAAAAACATGGCGATTTATTTGGTGGGGAATCGAAAAGATGTCTCATTGTTGGACCATCTGGTTCAGGTAAAACCAACGTGATGTTGGCTTTACTTGAGCATCCAAATGGAATAAGATTTGCAAACGTGTACCTTTATTCCAAATCATTACAACAGCCAAAGTATGAATATTTAAGACAACTATTGGCACCCATGGAAAAGATTGGATATTTCGAGTATGAGAGCGATGAAAATATCATTCCTCCTCATGAAATAGCACCAGAATCGGTCATCATATTTGATGATATACCATGTGGAACACAAACTATAATAAGGGACTATTTCACACATTCGAGACATAAAAATACAGACTGCTTTTTCATTTTTCAAGGTTATTCATCAATTCAGAAAAGACTTATACGTGAGAACGCTAATTTGCTAATTTTATTCAAGCAGGATTCTATGAATTTGAATCATATATATAATGATCATTGTATGCTGGATATGTCATTTGAGCAATTGAAGCAACTCTGCGCACACTGTTGGAAAGAACCTTATAATTTTCTGGTTATTGATAAAGATTGTGAACTGAATTGCGGAAGATATAGGAAAAATTTTGATTCATTCATATATCTATAAAATGGATAAGCGGTTGGCTGAGGAATTGATGAAGTCAAGAAAAGCTGTCAAGGATAAATATAATAGTCTAAAATTAGCTATGACCACTACACAATCACAACTAGAGCAAGCTTACAAACCAATAACTCAACCGCTACAACAACTCATTTCCAAAATAAATGAACCTTTCAACATAAAGGAAGAATTCAAAGAAGAAGAAGAAGAACCTGAAACTTCTATGTTTCACACAACACCATTAAAACCTAAACCAAGTTTTTCAAGATTATTTTATGAGACATCAACACCTACAAGACCTACAAGAACTGGTAGAACTCCTATTCTACCGATGGAAATACCATCATTTTTTGATACAAGCCTTGCATCTGTTAGCCAGTTACCATCTATACAAGAACCTAGTCAGTTACCTAATACTATACAAGAACGTATTCAGTTACCAACTATACTAGAAACTAGTGTTATAGCTCAAACCAACCCCTTCGAAAGCTCGGAAAATCAAAATCTTTCAGATATATTGGAACAGTCAAGGCAATCGGTTCAAAATTTAATCGACACGCAACCATATGAAATATGGTTAAAAAGTTTTGATCCACTACCAAGAGATTATATTGATGCTAGTGTGAAGGATACTGAACATAATTTTGATCATCATTATGGAATAGTACATGACATAGATACTGATAAATTCTATTTGGGGACCACACTTAAATTTGTAGAAATTATTGGAAAAAATGTGAAAGCCAATATCTCGAAAACGAATATAAATATTCAGTCTCTGTAAAAAGTATTCAATGTATTTTTCACAGTTTAAAAAATCCGACGCCTATCAAGAGCTAAGCGCCGCGACGCTTCGAAAATATAAATCGATTGCAGGAACTTTGAAATTAGGCGCATGCGAAAGTACATGTTATTTATAAACTTTTTTGTTTACTCGAACTCATCTATCTCTGTCATTTCTGAGTTATACCGGTTCATAGTTAAACATGTCTTGATTGACAAAAAATGCGATTACGGATGATTTTGACAAGAATACTGGTCTAAATGTCTGTAAAAAGTAGTCAATGTATGGGGTCAAGTGAATATTTTTCAAAGTTTGGAAAAATCGACGCCCACAAAAGCTAAGCGTCGCGACGCATCGGAAATATAAATCGATCTTGGAGACTTTGAAATTACGCGCATTCGAAGTCCATGTTATCAATAAATTTATTGGTTTTTACTCGAACTTATTCATTCTACTCCTTTCTGAGTTATACCGGTTCAGAGTAAACATTTCTTGAATGACAAACAATGTGATCGATTACGGATGATCTTCACAAGAATTTTTATTCAACCATGAAATTTTTACATATCCCGTTCAACTCAGAAATGATCAAGATAAATGAGTTCTAGTAAATAAGAAAAAAGTTCATAAATAACTTATACTTCCGCATGCGCGTGATTTCAAAGTCCCTGCAATCGATTGATATTCTTGACGCGTCGCGACGCTTAGCTCGTAGTAGGCGTGACCTTTTTTTAACTTTGAAAAATATATACTTAACGCCATACACAGAACACTTTTTACATAAGTTGAGTCTAGCATTCTTGTAAAAATCATCCGTGATTGCATTTTTTGTCAATCAAGGAATGTTCGCACTATAAACTCGTATAACTCAGAAATGTGTGAGATGAATGGGTTCGAGTAATCACAGAAAAAATTAATTCTAACATGTACTTCAGTATGCGAGTAGTTTCAAAGGCCCTGCGATCGATTTATTTTTTCGGCGCATCTCGACGGCGACGCTTAGCTCTAAGTAGGCGTCGAATTTTTCAACTTTGGAAAATTTCCACTTTAGAACTGAGTAAGATAAATGAGTTCAACTTAATAACAAGAAAGTTTATAAATAACACGTACTTTTGCATGCGCGTGATTTCAAAATCCCTGCAAACGATTAATATTTTTGACGCGACGCCCAACTCTTGATAGGCGTCGAATTTTTTTAACTGTGAAAAATAACTACTTGACTTCATACAATGACTACTCATTACAGAAATCAAATAACTCTATTCGTTTCCGAGATATTGGCGTGCTGAGTTTTGAGTGAAAAACCCTGTATATTTAGGATACAATTGAGAAATTCAGTATTGCCCAGAAGATTTTCATTTCTTTCAACAAGCTTATCAAGCTGTTGTCTTATGTTGAAGTTATATAAATACTGATCAGTCTCCAGAGAAATCATCTTTGTATGCCTTGGAGTACTTGATAAGGTCCGACCATCTTTTGGCAAATTATTTATTGATGGATTTTTCGAAAACCAACCTAATATTTCAGAAAAAGCTTTGTTAGTTACATTGTTTGAGTGAGTTAAGAGAAAAGAAGGCAAGGGCCTATGTTTTTTGGCATGAAGTTGAGAACAATCCTCAAGCACGTCTTCTGTTTATTGAGCTAAAACTCGCCTCTTCTGTCTTTTACTCAACCCCCACATTTGGAATAATAATCAATAATTTATAAGTAAAATCAAGGAGACTTGTATGTATGTCAATAAAAAGTTCAGGTACATATATTTGAAATCTTCCCTGTTTGTCATTTGTCACTAACAAAAAGAGGGAAAATCGAAAACTGTAAAGCTAGCTGCCGGCTAGTTGGCGTTCTGCAAGCGCCCAAAGGAGTGTCACAGCGTTGCCGACGAAACTCTCTCTAAAAGAAGGCGCCCTAACGATGGTGCGCAACAGACTTTGTACCGACTCCGATCAGAAAGCGCAAAAATGCATATCTTCGTGAAGCGAAGCATGATTTTAGCGGGTTGTGTTGTGTTCCGGGCTGTCTTGATAAAGACAGCAGTCGTTTCCGTTTTCCCAATAAAAGCAAAAAATATTAGATTGATTTGTGGCTTAAGACAATTAATAATCCCAAGCTTATGACGATGCCTTTTGATCAATTATATCAAAATTCTGTTGTTTGTGAGAGACATTTTCTTCCTGAACAAAGACAGTATGGCACAAGACGAGCGCTCACGCCAAATGCAGTTCCAGTGCGGTTTCTTAATCATGATCAAGGTAAAACGGTGATTATTTTGTAGTATTTTGTATTATAATTATTATAAATTATAGAAGAGCCCCTTGAACAACTCCTTACCAAAGGGTTTCAAGTACCTGAGGTGTCCCAAGTACCTGAGCTGGTACCAGGTACATCAAAAGCACATAATGTATGCATGAATATCCCGGATAACGTGAAGTATCATAGACCAAGCACCATCCTGGATAACATTCATTCTCATGGTAAGCCATAGATAAATGAATTATATTATACGATTGATAAGCTTTGAATTAGGGCTGAATTTTCTTAACGTGACGTCATTCCAAATGTTTTCTCTCAAAACATTTATTTATTTGTTTATGTTCATTTTCAAGCCGCAGAAATGTTTTATGCAAGGTTTTATGCAATTTTTACATATGGATCATTCCAATTGTTGAGCATTTCAGTTATTTTCTTCTGATGCAAAAACAGTGGCGGACAGAAGTATGGAAAGCATAAAATTTGATAAAACTTTGATCCTGCATCAGTTATCAAAGGAGTGATGGTGCATTAAAAAACTTCAATCCATTTGTTTGTTTACGTGTCCTGGGGATTTTTTCAAAAAAAATGTTTAGTGCCATTTTATAACGTCTAAAAAAAGGCTAGAAAAATAACTTTTTTGTATGTAACCTATGATCAAAATGGCCAGCACCATTCGAAAGAGTGTTGTGACCCATTTTTGAAAAAATCATGAAAAATGGGTCATTTTTGCCCAGTTCAAAATTTTATAGCTGGGCTATCCTTTGTTCAATTATACAATTATTGTGAAATTTTCAGAAACTACATACTTTTTGTTCCTCTTTCGAATGGTGCTAGACATTTTGATGAAGTTACAATCAGTTACATACAAAAAAAATATTTTTCTAGGCGTTATAAAATGTCACTAAACATTTTTTTGAAAAAGGTCCACAGGACACGTGAACTGACAAATATATTGAGGATTTTGAATGCACCGTTACTACTTTCTTAATAATAATAATGATGTATCTTTATTTAGCACTTGGCTACAAAGTGTTACAAAAATAGATATCAGCATTAGTAAATAATAAAACTGATAAGTGAATAATTGAAAAAAAAAATAATAACAAAATTCTCACGAAAAACTCAATTCATACAATGTACAAACATAAAAAGCAGTAGATAGAATAAAAATACAAAACATAAAAAGCAGTAAATAGAGTAAAACTTGAAAAATTCAAACAAAATCAAAATATATGCGACATAACATGTTGTCTTAAAATAGTTTTAAAGCTGTGAAGATTTGTACAAAATTTCAGTTCATTAGGCAATTGGTTGAATTCGAAGAGTCCCTTGAACAGCAATGAGTTAAGTAATTGACTAGTGTGGCATTTTTCACTTAGTCTAAAGTCATTACAATTCCTAGTACTGTAGTGGTGAACATCACTAAACATTTTTATTTTATTACATATATAACCTGGTAGGATTTTTAACTTTATCTTAAAAATAAACATATTAACATTGAATACAATTTTTTGTTTAACAAACATGAAATTTAAAACGTTTAACATCGATTCAATCGGAGTATAGCTGTCACATTTTAGGATGATTCGCATCTCACGATTCTGTATTTTCTGAATCCTATCGACCTTGAATTTCGGAAGGACGTATAAAATTGTTGAACAAAAGTCTAAGTGTGGTGCGGCTATGGCGTTATAAATCATTATTTTGGTGGATATCGGAACATGCCTTCCTACCCTTGACAAGAATCCAACTTTTTTTGCGAATTTTCTCATCATCAAATCGGCATGTGATTGAAAATTCAAATTTTCATCAAAAACCACTCCCAAGTACTTTATCTCACCTACATGTTCTAACTTAACATTATTTATACATATATTTATATTATTATTCTTCACATCACGAAGCCTGGATTTTTTACCAAAAATACAGTATTTGGACTTGGCGATATTAATACATAGTTGGTTCTCACAGAGCCAAAAAAATATATTCTGGAGGTCACGATTGATGTTTTGGATCATTTCATTAAGATTGTTGCCAGTAATATAAAGCATAGTGTCATCGGCAAACAATACGATCTCACTCCGCTCCACCACATTGACAACATCGTTAATATATAAAAGAAACAATAATGGTACAATAACAGTTCCCTGAGGAACCCCGTATTGAACACACATTGGACTAGATATACAGTTCTTGAATTTAACATTCTGTGTTCTAGACGTTAAGTACGATTGAAACCAATCCAAAACTGTTTCTCTGATGCTTAATTGTTCTAGCTTATGTAATAAGATTTGTCTATTGATAGTTTCGAAAGCTCTTTTGAAATCGAGAAACACAGCCAACACGTATTTATCACAGTCAATCGCCTTCAAGAAGTTTTCACAGATATCAATCACTACAGTCTCACATGAATGATTGGGACGAAAACCAGATTGATTAGGAACTAAGATGTTATTGCTATCACAGTGAAGTATCAATTGTTCTTTTACAACAGACTCAAGAAGTTTTTCGTAGAAAGGAACGGTGTTAATGGGCCGGAATTCGTCAACATTTTTGGTGTTAGGAACTTTATGTACAGGAACTATGGTGGAAAGCTTCCAATCTTCGGGAAATATGCCATTACATAGAGACAAGTTGATCACATCGAGTAGTCGATCACCTATTACATCACAAGCATCCACTCACAATCTTTGATATTCCACTTTCGCCTCCTCCAACATTTTTCATATTTTTAAATATTCGTTTCATATCAGACATCTCGACTCTTTGGAATTTTGAAAATGTTCCATTTATGTTTTTTATGATAATGTTGGAATTTTTCACTGCTGGTTGGGGAATGCTGTTTACAATATCGGCTATGCTTTTGATAAAATATGAGTTAAATTCAGTGGCAATTCGTGTTTCGTTGGTTAATGTTCCTATAGGGAAAATAATTTCTTCCGATAAGTGGTGACTTTTTCCGGGTAAAAGTGACTTTAAGTGTTTCCATAGTTCTTTTGGATTGCTTTTGTTGTCGTCAATGACTCCAAGGTAATATTTTTCTTTTTCAACACGAATTTTCGCAACAATCGCATTTCTCTTAACTTTAAATGCATTCCAGTTTTCTTCAGTTTTATAATAAGCGGCTCTTTTATACAAGACATCCCTTTCCTCCATCATCAGTCTAATTTCATGTGTGATCCATTTCTTATCCGCATATTTTTGTTTAATGTCGATTTGGATTCTGGGACACATATTATCAACAACATCAGCAATGTCGCGAATCAAAACTTTGGCTTGGTGGTTAACATCTGAGGCATTTTTATTCCAGGGTCTGCTGACTAAACACTGTTGCAATCGGTTAGCATCATAATTATTCATTGATCTTATATACTCCTTTATATTCCGGTTTTCATTGTTTTCTTGTAAAATGACAGATAAGAGGCAATGGTCACTAATTTTTGGAGTTAAATGTACATGGTGGAGGAGATGTTTGTCGTTAGTAACTATAAAATCAATTAGTGTTTCACTTTGGCTAGTTATACGTGTTGGAGAATCCACGATTTGGGTAAATCCATTAGAATAAATACTATTGATTAATTTATCACCATAAAAAGTATTTCTCTTGAGATCATAGTTAAAATCTCCCATGATAATGTTTGTGCCATCAAATTCACTCACTTCGTCCATATAACGATCAAAATAGTCTTAAAATTTGGCGTTCTCCAATTTAGGAGGATGGTATAGAACAGTACATAGATATTTAAAACCAGATGAGTAAAACTCCAGAGAAAGCAACCACACGTAGTTCTCAACACATTGGACAGAACGGACCTTATATTTAATATCACATTGAATAAGAGCTAATACACCACCAGTCCTTTTGTTATGTGACAAACACTGTTCCAGTCTATATCCCTCAATACATAATTCCGAAGTATCAATTTCATCGGTGACATGAGTTTCAGATAATAGTACTATTTTAGGTCTCCAGTTATTAACCAACACCTCAATTTGATCTTTATTATTTAGGCACCCCTGGCTGTTAAAGTAGATAACTCCAGAACTTAGGTCAATCCCATGGTCCAATTGCTATTTCATGACCTTACATTTTTGAGCTTGCTCTATTTTTTTATAAGTATCACAGTTATTGACATCCCAGACTGTATGATCTATTTTCAAAACTATTTTCAAAAATAACTGATGCAGGATCAAAGTTTCATCAAATCTTAGGCCCTTTCCATACTTATGTCTGCCACTGTATATCCCAGTTCTTTGAAGACGAAAGCTTAAGAAATTCATCTAACGAAACACAATCATCTTCCTTTTTTTCGTGGTTGGCCAGAATGTTTATCATCGTCGACATTTGTATATGACATTTTTCCATAAAATAGAAAATAAAACGATTTTGTTCTTGAAGCTTTTTTTTTATTTTGAGCACCGTGTACAGTGTGTTCAATAAACCTTGTCCACATTTTGAACGTTTAACGTGTGTAACTTCGTTTTTTTTTATCTTATCGAAGTAAACCAAGAAATATGTTGTAGGGCTAACTGCCAAGTTTGTATTGAATATTGAAATATGATATAAGGGGTTTTAAAAATGGTAACTTAATAACTTAATAATAATGTACCCATTTTTTTTTAATGTAAGTAGGTATGTTGTAGGTAATCAAATTAAGTGCATAATTTTTTTTGAACCCCGTATCATACAATTTCCATATTTGACAATGAAAACTTGAAAGTTAGTTCTAAAACATATTTTTTGGTTCACTTCGATAGGATAAAAATAACGAAGATACACACGTTTAAATTGTGGAAAAGGTTTATTGACCACACCTGGAATCATACTTTTTCAATGGGAATCTCATTTTTTAAACAAGTAGGACTTTTTATTGAAAACTTTTGATTTTAATTAAAGACCCGTAATTAATAAAAAAAGATTTTCCTTTATATAACTCAATCCGAAGACATACTGTATAATATTGTATCGTGGATTTGATGTTTCTTGAAACATTATTTTAAAAACGTGATAAAAAATAATTGAAATATATTGTTATTTTTTTATGTTTCAGAAGTGAAAACCATTGAGGCAGTTCCTGTTCTGAACATATTGTCAGAACTGAAAGAGGCGATTCCCAGATTTCAACATGTTATGTAATAATAATGACCGAAAAACAAAGTTAAATGAAATTTATCCTGCAACTGTATATTGTCTCGTTGGCGCAAGCTATCCACCTCGCTATCCACATACACATCTTCATTTATTCTTTTACCAGTAGTTACCATTGTGACGATAAAATACTCGGAAAACAAATTTTTCCTTTTTTATTCTTGACTATTGCATTCTTTTAAGAATTTGTATTTTGTCGAGCCTTGTAGGTTTTTTTCTAAACATTGTTAAGTGCCTTTTTATCATCGTTTTAATAATAAGACATTTTTGTACGTTATCTTATTATACATATTTATATAAATGCGAATGTCCGCGTGTTCGTTTCCTTAAAACTTTTAAACCGCAGCACGGAATTATCTAAAAATGTACACAACTATTAGTCTCTACCTCGGGATTGTTAAGTATGGTATGGTTTTGTTTGCAAATATATCTTCGATTTCACAATAACATTTGCCTTTTTTTAAATAAAAACTAACAACATTCGAAAAATGGGCAAACACTATGTACTTGCTGAATATTTCATAATATGTAATAATAATTAATTGAAGAAATCTGTACAATTTTGTACTTACTTTTCATGTTTTCTTCAAAAATGGCACTTCCAATTTTTGCCATTTTTTTAAATTTTTTATAAAGGCTATCTTTTGTTCAATTGTAATGAAATGTTTAGCAAGCACATAATTTTTATCCCTCAAGTCCTTGCTCATGTCAATGGTGCTAGACATTTGTATCAAAAGTTTGACTGTGTATCCTTTTTTTAACGCGTATACTTAGGTAGGTAGGTACAGGGTTTTTTTTTTATATATTGACACCCCCCTATTTTTTTTTATTTGACGTTTTTGAGAAAAGTGTCCCGGATGTAAGTTCATTGGTTTTGAGTCAATTTTCCAAAAAACTCTAATTTGCATATACAGGGTGCCTCAGAAAGTCTGGGCGTGGTCCAACCTTCTTATTTCAAATTAGAACCCTGTTTTTTTATTCGATTTTTATATTCTCGTGATAATTCTAAACATTTCTTATGAAGCATACCCTGTACCTAATTTTGACGTATAAAAAGATATTGACCTTTAAATGTTGACGTTTCATAGAAATTGGATAGAAACAAAAAAACATGCAAATATAAAAAAACAATCTTATATTTCATCAAACTAAACACAACACTATAACTGCTCAATATGTCCACCGTCCATTTCTAAGCACTGCGTATAATCTCGCTCGATTTTATTTATGCTATTAACAATAAAGTGAGCATTATTTTGATTGGTCTCTTGAATGGCCTCAATAATCCGATTTCTTAAAACTTCTACATTTTCGGTCGGTATTTCATAGACCTTGTTCTTCAGAAAACCCCAAAAAAAAGTCAAGTAGCGTCAAATCCGGGCTATTTGGCGGCCATCTGATCGGTCCAGTGCGACCAATCCACGTTTGGTATTTCTCATTGAGATAATTCACAACCGGAAAAACGTTGTGTGGTGGAGCTCCGTCCTGATGCCAAATTATTTGATTGTATTGACGGAGTGGTAAGTTTTCCAAATAATTTTCTACCTCGTTCGTCAATAAATTCAAATATTTCTCGCCGTTTAAGCGCCCGTCAATAAAAATTGGCCCAATAATTTTATTCTCCAAGATTCCACACCACACATTTAAGGAACTTCGACCTTGGATCTTAGTTTCCCTCGTTGCTTGGGGGTTTTGAGTTGCCCAAAATCTCACGTTTTTTCGATTATGAATTCCTGCAGTACTGAAAATGCATTCATCTGACCATAATATGTTTTTGAAAAAATTGTGATTTTCCTTTGATATCAACATCTCTTGGCAAAACATAATTCTTTAGTCCTTTGGCTCTTGAGTTTATTTTTGCACTGGCATTATTTTATAGGGATGGTAACCATGTTTTTTTAGGGTATAATAGATTTTGCTAATTGATTTATCGAAAAAGTTTTATGCATCTTTCAAAGCTGCATTTGAATTCTCTAAAAATAAAGATCCTTATTCATTTTGAGCCCTTTTGTAACGAAAATTGCTTCTGAATTACTCTCATTCTATTTACCTACCTTGAAAATACAATAAAATATTTAGTTCTTCCTCCTGATCGACAACGGCTAGCCTTTTTTTCTTTTTACGGACATTCGCTGCCTAAACCCACGTTCAACATTTTTGAATGTTGTTCGCGTTGGGAGCGCTCGCATTGGAAAGAGTTGCCGATATTCCCTACTTGCTGCACATGCATTTTTGTCATTTTGATAAAATATTCGAAGAATATCACATTTTTCCTCATCTGTGTAAGGCATTTTTATCGTCTCAGACAACGAATATGTCAGAGATCTAAACAATTACGGTAACCAAGCAACATTGCGAATTATTTATACGTCAAATTTAGGTATGCTACATAAAAAACTTCCCGCGGTCAATATCTGTTTATACGTTAAATTTAGGTATAGGGTATGCTTTACAAAAATTGTTTAGAATTTTTAGGAGAATATAAAAATCGCATAAAAAATAGGGTTCTAATTTGAAATAAAAAAGTTGGACCACGCCCAGACTTTCTGAGGCATGCTGTATATGCGAAATAGCTTTTCAAAAAATTTACTGAAAACCACCAAACTTTTATCTGAGAAACTTTTTTCAGAAACGTTAAACAAAAAAGTTAAGGGGGGTGTCAATATATAAAAAAAACCCTGTACAGTACATACATTTTATAGGTCAAAATGAGAAAATAAAACAATATTAGGGCGTTCTATTTAAGCGATGCAAGTTGACATCTTCTTCCGAAATAACCGTAGTCTAAAACGATTGATCTAAAAGAAAATTTCTTTATTATTGGTTTTATGAGGAGAATGTATTCTTCATAAAAAGTTCTGCTTGGTTGAAAAATGAGATTCCCAATAAAAAAATATGATTTCAATGTTCAGGGTAATCAAAATTTAAAAAAAAAAAACATGAAAATGGTTCAAGAAAGTCGTCGATAGTGAAAATCTCAGTGAAAATTAATGGCCTAACACGAAAAAATTAGAATAATTATTGATATGTAACGTTACGTTCTTAAGCTTTTGTCTGGCAACATTGTTAAAAATTTAATTTCATTCATTTACCTCAAAAAAACAAACTATCTATTTCGTCTGAAATAACAGATATACAAAGTAAACATTGAAATCAGTTTTGACATATTTATTATGATAAGGTAGGTACATAATTATTATTATGAAATTTAAACATACAAAAAAGCGAGAAAAAAGTTTTTATACTATGATAATTTTTCAACAAACCTATGGGGGCATCAATTTTGATTGTCAACAACTTTCTCCAATTAAATTTTTCAATATAATAAAACATTATGGTACTTTACTATTGAAGCATTTTCAAGTTTTTGTCAAATTTTGAGCACTCTGTGTACATTTCAAATCATATTTTAACATTGGGAATCTCAAGTAGATATGCTCTGTAGTTTTGTGGCGCATCCATAATTTACAAGATTTTTTTTGGGTATTTCGCCAATATATCAAACAACCTATCAATATATATTGATAGGTTTTATCATTTACTAATAGACACTAGTTTGATTGATATTTGATAGGGTGTGGCGAAATACCCAAAAAAATCTTGTAAATTGGGAATCTCATTTTTTAAACAAGCAGGACTTTTTATAAAGAATAGGTATCTTTTTTTCGTAAGAGCCATTTAAGAAAACAAATTTCTTATTTGTAACTCAATCCGAGGACATACTGTATACAGGGTGTCCGGAAAGTCAACGTTATACTTAAAGGGCTGACAGAACAACTCATAAGCATCCAGAAAAAAAAATAAAAAATAAAAAAATACTTCGTTCGATAAATAATAATTATTATTATAGTATAATATTTTAAGTAAGGTGATTTTTTGTTTTTCAAGATGCTTCTGTATTGTCTGCCAGCACTTTATGAACACTCTGTATTCTCATTTTCTCCAAGAAATTCTAATTCAATTTAATTTTTTGAACTTTTCGTATAACTAACCCCTATTTTTTGAACATGTCAATTTCAGAAACGCTATCCGTTTTTAAATTGAAAAGAATGTTTTTATCGATACAATGGTACGTACTTACCTATTTACATTATGATATGGGTGGTAGTTTATGTAGTGACATCCCACATTCTGTCCAAAATAATCTGCAACATATTTGAACTTGTTCTTTAAACGAACGTGTGAAAAGTTCATTTCAGTGTGAATATTTTTAATTACAGCCAGACCCAAAAGGGAAGTAAAATTGATTTGTCTTCGAATTCTTGCTTTTCGATTAAGTTGCAATCATTATTTCACATTGATGTTCCACCAATCAATAATTAGGTATATTACACTAGCAAGGACATAATATGTAGTTGCATGATCTTGTGGATTTTTGAATTTTATCATCATTTAGACTCTTATTTTTAGGTGTTCGACGCTCTGGCTTCTTGAAAGAAGTCAATGTTACCAGGCAGAAATGTTTAACGCCAAAAGCAAGACATTTCTATAATAAAGTTGTCGAAAAAACCAACAAGCTTGCTAGATTCGGCGCCAAACTCAAGACGTTCCAATCTCGCATTCGAGCTGCTGAAAACGTCGCAAATTCAGCAAAATTTGAAAAGTTGATGGACCACGTCAACCCACTGACATACAGGGTGTCCCAGCAAGGGTGGCCACCGGCCATATCTCAGAAACTACTGGACCTAAAAGTTCAGGAAAAAAAAATTATCACTAAAGTGGCCACGAGAAAATGCTGGGAAATATTTATAACTTCGAAATTTTTCCGCTAGGGGGCGCAATCAAAGCTTAAATATTAAAATTCGAAATTTCTCCGGAAATTCTCAGATTGAGGTATATCTTTATCAACATGAAGGTTTGGAGACAGAATCTCCATCTATTGGTGGTGATGAGAAACCTACTATCAAGAACTAACAATGTAGCATTCACATGACGTAGAAAACTTGAAAAGGCATTCGCCACAATTTCAAGAATTTCAACATGGTTAGAAAACCTAGACAATTCCACGTCTTTTTGGTACAGGGCTCAATGGCGTACCGATCTTCGTGTGAGTAGGGGAAGGTAGTGAAAGTGTAATTGTTCAAGTGGCTGTAACTTATAAACGACTTGTCCGATTTTGTTGCGTATAGGCTTGTTTGGAAGATAAATGTGAGAACTTTCGTATATCGTATCCAGTGATGCGTGATTATCTCCAGAAAAGTTGCTAGAAGGCGTAATTTGAATTAAAAACTGTTATTTTCGTTTCACCGCAAAAATTTAAATGGTACGGTATAATTCTGATAACAGAATCGAAATGAAAATTAAATTTACAATAAAAAACCTTAAAAAAAAAAAAAAAAAAAAAAAAAAAAAAAAAAAAAAAAAAAACAAAACCTTAAAACATTATATTTTACATAATTTGGACTAGTTATTATTATCAGAATTATACCATACCATTTAAATTTTTGCGGTAAAATGAAAAACACTGTTTTTGATTCAAATTACGCCTTCTAGCAACTTTTCTGGAGATAATCACTTACACTGGATACGATATACGAAAGTACTCACATTTATCTTCCAAACAAGCCTATACGCAACAAAATCGGACAAGTGGTTTATAAGTTACAGCCACTTGAACAATTACACTTTCACTACCTTCCCCTACTCACACGAAGATCGGTATGCGTGATTGTCTCCAGAAAAGTTGCTAGAAGGCGTAATTTGAATTAAAAACTGCTATTTTCGTTTCACCGCAAAAATTTAAATGGTACGGTATAATTCTGATAACAGAATCGAAATGAAGATTAAATAAACCTTCAAAACCTTAAAACATTAAATTTTACATAATTTGGACTAGTTATTATTATCAGAATTATACCATACCATTTAAATTTTTGCGGTAAAATGAAAAACACTGTTTTTAATTCAAATTACGCCTTCTAGCAACTTTTCTGGAGAAAATCACGCACACTGGATACGATATACGAAAGTACTCACATTTATCTTCCAAACAAGCCTATACGCAACAAAATCGGACAAGTGGTTTATAAGTTACAGCCACTTGAACAATTACACTTTCTGTCGGACCCCGGCAACTACCCGAATACCGAGATTTTCGACTGGTTCGAACAGAAACACTTGGATCTTGAGTCTCACTTGCTATATTGACTCACAACAAAACTCCGAACATAAATATTACGAATATCGAAATTAAATTATGTGATTAAAGTATAAAACAGAGAAATTCGGCCACACTTTTCAAAACCGTCGCGCGGACAATAACTTTTTTTTTTTTTATGACAGACTTCAACGACTCAAGTCAAAATGTGGCGGTTAAAGATAAAGGTATACATACACGATACAAACTGATGTAACTAATAAAGGTGTACATACATGATACAAAATGATGTAAGTATTCGACACACTCCCACCTGAATCTCTATCACAGATCTTCAAAGAGATTCACACACAAAAATATAAAAAATTCTCATACAAAAGATCTTAACCTAATGAGTCCCTACTCATACGATTAGAGAAACCGTTTGGGTTTCCTAATCTCTCGACCAAGTCGAGTCACAACGTTCGATTCGGGTACTCTGCTCTTAACTCCCGCACTTCCCGAACTTTCACAATCTTCCATACTGTCGGCTGAATCCTCATTGATGTTGGTGGCTCGCCGCAACTCAGCCACATGTTCGAACTCCTCACAGCTGGCCCCCTCAAGATGATATAATCGATGAGCCGGTCTTACCAGCTGTCCATGTCCGGTAAGTAGCCTGACAACTCTTGTCTGTCCATCTTTACCTGGTAACAACTCAACCACTCGTCCCAGAGGCCAGTCCAGTCGTTTTGCGTTCTCACTTTCAATAAGGACAATGTCTCCTAATGTTATAGGTTTTGTTGCCCTCTTCTCCTTCAACCATTTCAATTGTCCCAAATATTCATTTCTGAAGCGACGTCTTAAATTGTCGCGCACCTTCCTTTGATGAAGCACACGTCGACACAAAGACTGTTGGTCCACGATTTCTAGATCTGCAACATCGCCATGCGGTAGTTCACGAAGGAACATGACAGGTGTTAATGGCATCAAATCATTTGATTCGGTTGACATATAGGTAAGCGGTCTTGCATTGATAACCGCCTCACAGTCACACATAACCGTAAGCAACTCCTCATAGTTGAGGTACGCTCGACCCAAGGTCTTACGCAAAAGTTGCTTCAGCACTCCCACCATACGCTCCCAGAAGCCTCCCCACCATGGTGCAGAGGGAGGACTGAATCTCCAAGTGATTTTTTCAGCGCAGGTGTCTCGTTGAATCTGGCTCCAATCCACCTTCTCCAGGGCATTAGCAGCACCGACGAAATTCGTCCCGTTGTCACAATAAATAATGGATGGCCGCCCACGTCTGGCAATAAATCTCCGTAGGGCCTGGAGAAAACTGACAACAGACAACGAAGAACAAAGCTCTAGATGTACTGCTCGATAGACTGCGCATGTGAAAAGGCAAACCCAGACCTTTTCTCCTGATTTTAGATATAGTGGGCCGGCAAAGTCTACTCCCGATACTTCGAAAGCACTCGCGTTGTTCACTCTATCTACCGGCAGTGGAGTTCCCTCAACACAAATTGGTTTACTATTGAATCTTTTACACACGACACAACCGGACAGTGCTGATTTTATCGAACGACGACCACCCAGGATCCAATATTTTTCACGAAGGGCGCTCATAAGTCCCTGGGTTCCTGTAT
The DNA here is from genome assembly GCA_958502075.1 of Orchestes rusci. NCBI lineage: Eukaryota > Metazoa > Arthropoda > Insecta > Coleoptera > Curculionidae > Orchestes > Orchestes rusci. The sequence continues at coordinate 13,019,400 of OY293312.1, read as the reverse complement.
GGCATAATCGAATGTGATTCGCGAAAATCAGTCTATTCACGATTGGGTGCCTCGCCGGCAAAACAATTGGGTAACGAAACAAGTCAGAGTCATTTTTACGGCACACACGCGTTTTAAGGCGGATCACTCCGGTTTTATCCATAAAAGGATTGAGAGACTTTAACCGAGGATCGCGATCTCCATCGAAAGATTCGCGTTGTACAAGTTTCAGAATAAATATCTCAGCCTGACCTATTTCCTCGACAGATAGTTCACCAGTTCGCCTTTCATTCAAACATCTAACATTATGTATGAATCGGAAACACCAAGAAATCATGCGTACGGTTTTAATAAACTTTGAAAAATAAGTTAAATGCCAATCGTCTGAATTCATTAAGTCTGATAATGAAATATTAATAAGAGAGGTTACAAGTTTCTTCTTCTTCTCCGTGTTGATTTCTTCCTCATTATAAGTGACGTGTTCTTGAGGCCATGCGTTGGGATCTGTATATAGCCACTCAGGTCCCTCCCACCATCTCGATTCTTTCAAACGTTTTGGTGTACAGCCACGTGATGGTAAATCGGCCGGGTTCAAGGATCCTGGTACATGTCTCCAAGTAGATTTTGCAGATAACCGCCGAATTTCAGAAACACGGTTATTCACGAAAGTAGCCCAATCTTCTCCTTGCCTTATCCAATAAAACACAGTTGAAGAGTCAGTCCAGAAGTAAGTCTCCGGGTTAATTTCCAAATTCTCTCTCACCGAGCGACAAAGTCTACATCCAATAAGAGCCGCTAACAATTCAAGTCAGCATAGTCAGCTTCTTCAATGGCGCTATTCTACTCTTAGCTGCCAATAAATGTACATAAACTTGTCCTTCAAACACACATCTCAAAAATACTACTGCTGCGTAAGCTGTCTTACTTGCGTCGCAGAAAGTATGGATCGTCCATTGTTTCGCATCACTGGGTCCGGCATTAACCCATCGAGTTATCTTGATGTCAAGTAAATGTGTTAGATTCTTCACCCATTCGTGAAATGCTTCAGAAGTCTCTCCATCTAGCACTGTATCCCATCCAATCTTCCTCTCCCAAGTTTCCTGAAGTAATAATTTAGGAATCAAAGTAGCTGGACATGAGAATCCCACGGGATCGAAAACTTTCTGAGCACATGACAATATAGTCCTTTTGGTAACTGGACGAGCAAGCATCTCATTCACATCTGATAAAAGATTTCCGTTGATACTCAGAGTGTCTGAGTCAGTATTCCAGTCGAGTCCCAAAAGTCGAGATATCGCACTCTCCTTGGCAAGTTGATATGAATACTCCCACCCTCGTAGATCAATTTTTGCTTCTGACATCACCATCGTGGATTCCCTAATGAAGGTTTGTAAGCTTGAAGAATCTGGAACACTCGCTATGCAATTGTCCACGTAAAAACTCTTCGCCAATAGTAATAGAGTATCCTCTGAATAAGGAGTGGTCCCCAAACAACACTTCTTCAAGGCTTCGGAAATATGGTGATCGATTGTAGCTCCCAACAAAAACGGACTACTGCTTACTCCAAAAATGACTCGTCGATGTCGAAGGATCGTCTCATTACCTTCTGAATCGGTCCATAAAAATCTGACAAAGTTCCTATCGCTCTCTTGAATACTGATTTGTAAGAAAGCTTTTCGTATATCGGCAATAACCCCGATTCGGTTTTGTCTGAATCTAAGAAGAATATCCGGTATGATTTCAATTAAATTTGGTCCCTTCTCCAAACAGCCATTTAATGAAGGGCCGCCAGGCGTTTTAGCAGATGCGTCGAATACCGGTCTGATCTTGGTAGTGCTCCCTTCCTTAACCACTGCTCTATGTGGTAGATAGTGTGAATCGGCATGAATGCCTTCACAAGGCACCTCTTCAATTATTCCTTCGTCGATCCATTCCTCGAAAACTTGGTTGTATGAATCCACAAGGCCGTCACTCTTCAATTTCTTCACAGTTCTCTTCAAACGCTTCTGGGCGCACTCATAGTTTGAAGAAAGAGGTGGGTGTCCTTCTACCCAGGGAAGCCTCACTTCGTATCTACCTTCATCATTCACTCTCACTGTTTCCAGGAAAAAATCTTTGGCTGCCATAGCCAATTCTGCCTGTGACTTCTTTTCACCTGGATCTGTAATTCCTAGAGAATCCAACTGCCATAGCTGACTAAGGGAAGCATCGTTGAAAAACAAAGAAGTGGCTGTCAATGCGTAGCTTGGAGAATTCTTCAAGGGGATCCGCCCCATGAGTGTCCAGCCCAACAAAGTCCCCACAGCTACAAGGCCACATTGCAATACATGCCTCTGCCCTGTGTATAATCTGCCAACCACATCAGACCCAAGAAGTATTTCAATTGGTCCGTCACCCCCATAATCTGACAGATTCACGTTTAGCTTCCTCAATTCGTTCATCCATTGTCCATCGAAAATTGGCAAAACTTCTCCACAAATCACTGGCTGGGATAAAGCTTCCAAATTGCACCTGAATGAGTCATGACTTAGATGAATTTCGTATAGCTCATGTTTCACTTTCATAGAACCGCCTCCAAATAGATTATGTGTTATTCGGTTTTGTCGTTTAGATTGATAACCCATCTTCTTAGCTAAAGTCTCCAAAATGTAGGTGTTCTGTGATCCCGTGTCGAGTAAAGCCCTGACATGTTTTATCCCATTTGGTCCCTGTATAGTTACCCTCAAAGTTTGCAAAAAGACATGTGAACTGGATCCGTTGGTACAACTAAGCATATTGCTTGACGTTGAAATATCGCCTTCCTTGGTCGGTGTTTTTGCAGGGGAATCGTTGGATTTCAGTTCTGAACACATTATAATCAAATGTGACCTGCCACAGCCGATACATTTTAAATGCTGTCTGCACTGTCGAGATAAATGTCCAATCTTCAAACATTTGTAACACGCTCCTTTTGTCGTCAAAATTGACTTTCGCTAAAGTCATCTTCTGCGCCTTGAAACAGCTCGAACTATCATGGCCGCTTCCATTATCGCAAAAAACACATTTTGACCAATCCGAATTTTTTCCATGATTAATGAGCCCTGTTGCAGTCGAAATTGGCTTTTCTTTCTTCAATCTCCCTCCAAATGAATTGATATCCTGCTTACGTCCTTGAGAAAATCCATCCAAACCAAAACTTTCCGATGCCAAAGACATTCTCTGTTCGTTGTCTACCTCGTGTCTCAAAATAGTCATTAGGTTCTTTAGCCGTTGTTCGAGATAAGACTCTTCCTTGTGCAAGTCCAAAACCGACAAATTCTGCGTCAATGAGGACCGCTGCCACACCCTCAAAAGATCCTCCGGAAGGCAGGATTCGATAAGCGGAAAAAGGACTGCAGCGTACTTCGATGAAGTTATCCCTAGAACCTCTAAGGCTCTCAGCTGGGATTCAATTCTGTCGTGAACAATTGACAGATCCACTTTATTCCCCGAGGTGGCGTTGGTAATCACAAGCTTCAAAAGTTCTCGAATGTTCACTTCAACTTGAAGATCCTCCCGGCCAAATCTTGAAGTCAGACAGTCAATTATTTCCTTGTAATTTTTCCCAATGAGTGGAAAACTCTCCAACAATTGCCTTGCCTTGCTGCCTGGTTCCGTTGCTTGATACAAATATTCAACCTTATCGTTGTCATCAATGTCTTCATCGTCGTGTATTTTTTGGAACTGTGACCAAAATGGCATCCAATTTTTAATATTGCCATCGAAGGTTTTGAATTCTATTGGTGGCAACTTGAACTTCCTTTTAACCTTGACACTCCTCCGACTACTGCTTGCCCTATCAGTTGCTGTAGATTCAGGTCCTTGTTCGTTAATTCCTGCTTCTGATGGAATCCCAGATCCTTGATCCAAAAAAAGACCATCATGTTTCACTCCAAGGTCGTAAAACTTCTTCCTATAACCTTCACAAGTCTCCAATTCAATTACCAGCTCCTGTTCTGAGAGAGTTTCCAAAAACAAAAGATATAACTCCTCGTCCAATTGTTTGAGCCTATCAAATTTATCACACAGCAATTTATAAGAGACTTTAATATCAGAACTGGTGGCATTTTCGTTCAGTAACCTCTCTAACTCAGTGCAGTTCTTTGAAAACAAAGTACGACAAACTGACCTATTTTTCTTGATCTGCTCCATATCGAGTATAAAATCAGAATTTTATGAAAGCAAGAACAATCAGACTAATCAGACTACCTATCTGTCAAAATCTGTCGAGTCAAAACTGAGAATATTTATTCAAAGAAACTCACCATGAAATAAACTGCGTCAGGAACAGACAAACTCGTCGAAACACTCCCAGATTTTCCGATCCGAAATAATTGAAAACCGAGTGAATAGTTTGTCCTTGTCCGTATAAATTCTAGTTGCACCACCAGCACTGCCGTTACTATCGAGTCGATATTGTAGCTGATCGATATCGATACTCGCCGAAATCCGGAGTCGTTCCAAGTGTCCAAGAGAAAATGCCTAACGTTGAGTGCCAAAAAAGATGTCGGACCCCGGCAACTACCCGAATACCGAGATTTTCGACTGGTTCGAACAGAAACACTTGGATCTTGAGTCTCACTTGCTATATTGACTCACAACAAAACTCCGAACATAAATATTACGAATATCGAAATTAAATTATGTGATTAAAGTATAAAACAGAGAAATTCGGCCACACTTTTCAAAACCGTCGCGCAGACAATAACTTTTTTTTTTTTTATGACAGACTTCAACGACTCAAGTCAAAATGTGGCGGTTAAAGATAAAGGTATACATACACGATACAAACTGATGTAAGTAATAAAGGTGTACATACATGATACAAAATGATGTAAGTATTCGACACTTTCACTACCTTCCCCTACTCACACGAAGATCGGTACGCCAATGAGCCCTGTACCAAAAAGACGTGAAATTGTCTAGGTTTTCTAACCATGTTGATAAAGATATACCTCAATCTGAGAATTTCCGGAGAAATTTCGAATTTTAATATTTAAGCTTTGATTGCGCCCCCTAGCGGCAAAATTTCGAAGTAAAAAATATTTTCCAGCATTCTCTCGTGGCCACTTTAGTGATCATATTTTTTTTCCTGAACTATTAGGTCCAGTAGTTTCCGAGATATGGCCGGTGGCCACCCTTGCTGGGACACCCTGTATAGTTTCATACTATCCCAGATCCGGACTCAAAAACAGAAGCCTAAAGCCAGAAGGTATACTCTTTCCGAAAAGGCCTTGGCGTTGACTATCCTGAAGGCAAGTGGTAGAGGTTATAGATTATTATCGAAAATTTTCACCCTTACTTCGAAAAAAACATTAACCGAGCTACTGAAGAAGCTACCCTTCCCATGTGGAATTAATAAAGCCCTATTTGAAAGTCTTCGGGAGCCCGTTCAAAAAATGGCAGCCCACGATCGAATGGCCATCCTAATCTTCGACGAAATGTCCATTGATAGCTCATTACAATATAATTCGGGCGAAGACAAAATTGAAGGCCTTTACGATTTAGGAGAGCAAGGCCGCAAACCTGAGCCTGCAGACTATGCCAATGTGTTTATGCTGAAAGGAATCATCAAGCAGTGGAAGCAACCCATATGCTACATTAAAGACCCTTATTACCGAAATAATAAAGGAATGCCAAAACATCGATTTGAAAATTGTAGCCACTGTTTGCAACCACGGAAGCTGCAATCAAGCAGCAATAAATATGTTGCTTGACGAAACTAAGAAAATATTTCTGGAAAAAAATGAAGAAAATTCGCATTTCGGATTTCTAGTGAATGGCCAAGAAGTGATCCCACTATACGACACTCCCCACCTTTTTAAGGGTCTTCGTAATAATTTGCTAACAAAAGATCTCCACTTTGAGCTCAACAATAAAAAATGTGTTGCAAAGTGGAAGCATTTTGAGCAATTTTACATGATTGACAGAAAATCCCAACGAAAAAGTCTGCCCAAAGTTGACAGATGAACACATCCTACCAGAAAAGATCAATAAGATGAAGGTGAGGTGTTGCACTCAGGTGTTCAGCCACCAAGTCGGATCCCTGATGAAGAAAATGCTGATTTGGAGTATGTACATTATTTTTTTTATATTCATACAGATATATTCATGTTTATTTATTTTCTTTGTAGAGGCACAGGTTGACTTGGATCCTGAGGCGATGGATACCGCTGAATTGACGCTGTTTTTGGACAGGCTTTTTGATAGTGTCAACTCCAGCCACAAGTCTGCTCCACCGGGAAAACCATTCAAAGGAGGAGTTACACCCGCCACCAACCACGTCGAATTTTGGTACGAGTGCATGAAAATAATCAAAAGTATAAAATACTACTGTCATAAAAAGAACAAATTTGTAAGTGTTCCTTCCATTCAAAATCTTGTCAAGACTCTGAAAGGTTTCATTTACTTATGTAAGAAACTTTTGGACAGATACCCAAAAAAATATGTTATTTTAAGAGTCTTCCAGCAAGATTCCCTTGAAAACTTTTGTGGGTGCATCAGGAATTATAGTGGACGGGAAATAAATCCCAGTGCTACCCACTTTGTAACATCATTTAAAGCGCTCATTGTCAATAAATTCATGTCTGTGCACTCACCTGGGTCCAATTGCGAACAGGATCAAAGCAGTGGATCACTTGGAAAATTGTCAAATTTTTTCATGATGCAAGAGTTGAAAGAGGATGAATTTATGCCAGGAGTGCGTCCTCTTGAAAAGGATGAAAATATTGAAATACCGCTCGCTGTTGTTGCTTATCGCAAATCAAAAATATCAAGGTGTACTCGGGTATATATAGCAGGTTTTGTTGCCAAAAAATTCTTCAACAAAATTAAATGCAACACTTGCGAAAAAAAGTTGATGTATCGAGAGCATGATGAAGATACTGACTTTATTACGGCAAGACAGTATCAGCATTAAAAACTGACAAAACCAGGAACTTTTTTGTCTTTCCTGATAAGCCAATTGACAGCTCGTTTATTTTATATGATTCCGAGGGTATGCCACATTGAAAACGTTTTGCTTTTGTTGCAAAAAATGGGGATGGAACAGCCGCACCATTCAAGACTAATCAACAACCCGTATCATCCAAGTAATGACCAAACTCTGATAAAGTTTGTAATTAGGTGTTGCCTTTTCTTTTGGTGCAAGCAGGTGACGGAATCATAAAAGGGAAAGATTCTAAATTCACCAAATTTTTAAAAATGAAACCCAATGTGGCGCTAATTGAAAGTGGCGCTATGAAAGTGCAAGCGTATAAAAAACTTAAAAAAAAGAAATAAATCAAAAAAACGAAAGTTATTGCTTTTATGCCTATTTGGAAAATTTGTATTGTATGTTTTTGTTTTATAATCATATCATGACATTTATTCTATTTATTGTTCGATAAATATTATGCGCAAATATAAACAGTTCATTGTGTAATATAATATGTTATAAAAATGTGTAATGTACCTATTGTTAATAACTATTGTTTTGAATAAACTTTTGTAAAATGCTCGTCTTTTTCTTGTAGGCACTGGTATTGTATGATACATTTTACGTTTAACTTAAAAATTACTAATAATATTATGACTTGCAATTTTTCTATCGTCGAAAACGCCGGAAAAATTGCAAGTTATTATAATTACATTTTGACACCCATCTACAGCTCTTATTACGAGTGATATAAATATTACCATCAATTTTTCCAATGTTGTAAAATCGATTTTTTAATTCCACTTGGTAGGTGTCAAAATATAATAAACAACCCTGTAGATGCATATCAGATAACTAAAATAATGAATAAATTAATAAAAATGTATCAACAGGTACGTACCGAATTCTCAAGTTTTGCCACTCTCTCTCAGCTACTGTATTCTTGATTTCGGAATGTAAAAATTGTATGAGAAAGTGTCAAAAAGTGGACGTTATAAGTTATAATTTTTGACACTTTCTCTCACAAAATTTCTACTCTCTGACAATCAAGAATACGGTAGCACTCTGAAAATAAATCTAAATTATTCGATCTCCGCCATTATGGCGGCATATTAGTTTTGCGGTCAGTCCGTAGATGTCACCTCTTTTAGTCCAATTGTAGGAGTCACTATGAGAGAACGTTTGTCTTTTGCATTGATTAAAGTCATAACCCACTCTACACCTTTAAATGTTTATTCACATAACTTAAATTTACAATCTTAATGTATTGCCGTACAACCTCATGCTCTGAATCCCATTTTACATGACATTGACAACCATCCAAAGCGCTAACTTCACTTCTCATTCCTCTTTCTTTATGGCGCCAAGTCACGACTGTGTTCCATCATCAATCGTGGATGCTGCGTTCTTGATTGTGGTTGAGCCCCACACTACCCCCCTCCAAGCGACTCTGGAGGAGTGGGAATATTGAAGTGTACTGACTTCTTGGGTCTGTTGCGGGAGTAGGTTCTCAGAGGTTTGATTGGGGTGAACAACTGTTCGTTGTCTGGTGTCGGAGAATCGGGACGGGCCTGAGCTGATCTTCTGATCTCTTGGGGAGTAGTTTTCGATCCCATGGTCTCAGGAGAAGAAACCGGCGCCCGATTCCGCGATGGGCCAAGAGTTGACTGGGAGCCATGACTGTCAAGCTGCTGCGTTGCTTCAAAGTAAGCAGGTTTGAGTCTCTCAGCGCTGATATTCACACTTTTCCCGTTAATTTCTATGGTGAAGACGGAATTGTCCAATTGCTTGATCACCTTGAATGGTCCATCATAGGGATGTTCCAGGGGTTTCTTGACCCGGTCTACTCGTACCCAGACGTGAGAACTGTTATAAAGATCCTTGTGGACAAAAGTTCGTTGACGATGATGATGTGCTGAAGGTGTGGCTCGAACATTCCTCATCTGCTCGCGAAACTTCTCGACGAAGATTTGTGGGTCAGGAGGCATGTCCTCATGTAGGAAAAATTCTCCTGGCACTCGGAGGGTGGTCCCATAAACAAGCTCGGCTGTGGAGGCTCCCAAATCTTCCTTGATGCAAGTACGAAGTCCTAGCAAAATCGTGGGTAAGGTGCTTACCCAATCCTGGTTGTCATGGCACATAATTGCTGCCTTTAAAGAGCGGTGCCAGCGCTCTATCATCCCATTAGAGGCAGGATGGTAAGCGGATGTTCTGGTCTTCTGAGCTCCCACCAGGTGTGCAAGGGACTTGAAGAGGAGTGCCTCGAACTGACTGCCCTGATCTGAGGTAACGATTGCTGGTGCTCCAAAGCGGGAAATCCAGGCGGAGTAAAAAACAGAGGCGACTGTGTCTGCGGTTATATCTCTCAACGGGATCGCTTCGGGCCACCTGGTGAATCGATCAATCATAGTTAGTAAGTAGCTGTAACCTTGCGATTTAGTTAGGGGACCCACAATGTCGATATGGACATGATGAAAACGTTGGTCTGGAACAGAAATATGCTGATGCGGGAGGTGGACATGACGCCCGATCTTGCTACGTTGGCATGCCAGGCATGTTTTTGCCCATTCCATAATTTGCTTCGCCATATAAGGCCAAACGAACTGCTTTTGGATCATTTTCTTGGTTGTTGACCCGCTGGGGTGGGACAAGTCATGAACAGCCTTGAAAACTGCGAAACGTAGCGATGTAGGTACATAAGGTCGAATCGTATCCGTCGAGACGTCGCAAACGATGACTGATTCACCTCCATTCAAGCGTAGTGGTTGCAATTTCAGCGAGGTTTCACCGCAAAGGAGTTCTTGCAGCTCGGTATCCTTTTTTTGTTCTTGAGCCAATTCGTCCGTACTGACAATGACCGGCATCTCGATTGCCCCGATACGTGAGAGTGCGTCTGCTGCGAAGTTCTGATCACCTGAAATATGTAATATATTAGTTGTAAACTGACTAATATATTGTAGCTGTCGTGACTGTCTCGGAGAGGCTTTTTCGGGTTTCTGCTTGAACGCAAAAATCAGAGGCTTGTGATCAGTGCGCAGGATCAGTGGACGACCTTCAACCATCTGCTCGAAGTAATGAAGGGCGCTGAAAAGTGCTTGCAACTCTCGATCATACGTGCTGTAGCGCTGTTGAGTGGGGGTGAACTTCCTGGAGAAGAATCCCAAAGGTTCCCAAATTCCGTCGTTGAGTTGTTCCAGGACTGCTCCCATTGCAGTGTCCGAAGCGTCACTGGTTATTGCCAGAGTAGCGTTCAAAATAGGATGATGGAGGAGCGTTGCTTCAGCGAGTTGTCGTCTGCAGCTTTCGAAGGCATTGTTGGATTCTAAAGTCCACGAGATCGGAGTTTTATCGTTCTTCTTTGCGTTCCTCACTAGCTTGTGCAGCGGGGCTTGAATTTGCGCAGCTCCCTTGAGAAATTTCCTGTAGAAGTTCACCACTCCGAGAAATTTTCTGAGGCCAGATAGATCTTCAGGTTTCGGGTAACTCGTTATGGCTTCGACTCGATCCGGTAGTGGTTTGATGCCTTCAGCTGACACTAAATAGCCTAAATATTGGGATTGAGCCAAGCCAAATGTGCATTTGGTGAGGTTGATTGAGAGCCCAAATTTGCGTAGCCTCTCCAAGACTTGTCTGAGATGGTCTCGATGCTCCTGTGGGTTCTTTGATGCTATAAGTATGTCGTCCAAATAAGCATAACAAAAATCTAGGCCTCGAAGAGCGGAATCAATGTAACGCTGAAACGTCTGGGCAGCATTGCGGAGGCCAAAAGTCATCACTTCGAACTCAAAAAGCCCGAACGGTGTGATCACCGCTGTTTTGGGCACATCCTCCGGAGCTACTGGAATCTGGTGGTAAGCGCGAGTTAGGTCCAAGGTGGAGAAGATGTTGCAGCCCCTGAGGAAGTGTGCGAAGTCTTGGATATGTGCAATTGGATATTTGTCGGGGACTGTTGCGGCGTTAAGCTTCCGATAATCCCCACAAGGGCGCCATTCACCGTTGGCCTTGGGGACGAGGTGGAGTGGACTCGCCCAAGGACTGCTCGACGGGCGACAAATCCCGTTCGAGAGCATGAATTCGAATGCCGCCTTTGCTTCTGCGAGTCTCTCTGGTGTCAATCTCCTTGCTCTCTGGGCTACCGGGGGGCCTTCAGTGATGATGTGGTGGAAAACGCCCTGCTTGGATACACCTGCGTTCCTAGACGGCTTAATCACATCTGCGAAGTCCTGCAGAATCTGCTGGTAGTCCGGGTTGCCACCAAGTGACGAGATTGAGGGGATCATTTCCTTTGTGATAACTGCGTTGGTTGAGAGTTTCGTGAGTGAGTCCACGAGTCTTTTGCCTTGAAGGTCCACAAGGATACCAAAATGATTAAGGAGGTCTGCTCCTATGATCGGTTGAACAACATCTGCTATTATGAAGATCCAGTCTATAGGACGTTTTAGTCCAAGGTCCAAACGAAGAAGTTTTTCCCCATAGGTGTGGATTGGTGTGTCATTGGCTGCGAAAAGTTGAAATTTAGTAGGGATTGATTGCCGATTTGCGTTAGATTTGGGCACGACCGAAATATCAGCTCCTGTGTCTACCAAAAACTTCAATCGGGTATTCCGGTCGGCGATTATGAGGCGGCTCTTGCATGGTGCTATTCCTCCAACCGCCTCAACTTGGGGAGCACCGTCTAGTTTTCCGATTCCTGCTTCCACGCACAGGGCGAGGAACATTTACGTGCCTTTGAACCGAAACGAGTATGATAGAAACAGAGTTTTCCCTCGGTTTGTCGTACGTTGTCCATTCCCCTATTTCGCGACTGAGAGCGATGACGGGTGCGATCACGGCGAGAGTGACTCGATGAAGATTCGAGACGATCGATCCTGGCGATGAGCTGGGCGATCTCCGAGGTTTGAGTAGCTATGGGTTGCTGAGGCGGTTGTGAAGTTGCTGTGGCCGAAGAGGTCGCTGCGATGAAGTGTCCTTTTTGTCCAATGTCCATAAGCCGGTCTGCGAGTCGAGCGATAGCGTCGAGGTCCTTATTCTCATCAGCAGCTACGACGTATTGGACGTGTTCTGGGAGTTGTTCCAAAAAGATTGCTTTCAGGATAGGATCGGCGACCTTGGTTGTGCCAGCGGAATTTCTGAGTTCGAGGAGGAAGTGTGAAGGCTTCTTTCCACTCAAATTGCGACCTTGGAGTACTCTTCGAATTCGACCTTCCTCAGACTCAGTAAAAGCGTCCAGAATGACTTTCTTGATTGCGTCATATCTATTTTCTTCTGGTGGGTTTTGAGCAATGGCGACGATGTGCGGATAAATTTCTCTAGGCGAATGTTGGACTATGTAATCAAACTTAGTCTGATCCTGGGTGATTCCGTGATTACGAAAAGCACTCTCGATTTGTGCGATCCAAAACTCGGGATGTTCCTTGATGAACTCCGGGAATTTAGTGATGCGAGAGGCCTGAACACGGTTAATATTATCTTCAGCGTCAACCATTGTTGAACAAAAAAAAAAACCAATAAGGATACTTAGATCAAGCAATTTTAAATCGTTTGAGAAAATGCACTTGAAATAAAATTTCTGACCTGATAAGGCGAGTTTGAGTTCCTCTCTCACTTGAAATTGGGGTCTGGAGCTGCCTCGGTGACGGATACTGGCGTTTTTTGTTGATGTTCTCTTGATTTAGTTGATTCCCACGTAACGTATCACTCAGCGCTCAGAACACACGCGGCAAATCGTTTCTCACGGAAAAGCTTCTAAAGGTCACTGACCCGAAAGCCGTTATTATTCCTCCGTCGGGGTCACCAATGTAGGAGTCACTATGAGAGAACGTTTGTCTTTTGCATTGATTAAAGTCATAACCCACTCTACACCTTTAAATGTTTATTCACATAACTTAAATTTACAATCTTAATGTATTGCCGTACAACCTCATGCTCTGAATCCCATTTTACATGACATTGACAACCATCCAAAGCGCTAACTTCACTTCTCATTCCTCTTTCTTTATGGCGCCAAGTCACGACTGTGTTCCATCATCAATCGTGGATGCTGCGTTCTTGATTGTGGTTGAGCCCCACACAATCAGTTAACATTGCAGAGTTTCTTCTAAGGGGAATATTTTGTGCCCGCCTGTTTAGTGTTTGTTGGGAGAGGTATGAGGTTGAAAAGAATTTCGTTTCGACCTCGGCTTGTTTGATTTTCTGGCGACGAGAGAAAATGTATAATTAACGAAAATGCGTTACACGCTCGTGCGGTTACTCCAAGAGCCTCTCGTACTAGTTTTCCGGAACTATCTCATAGTAGTTTGACCGTCGTACCGTTCGGGTGTGTTTGCTTCCTTCGGTGTGTGTGCGTGTTTTCTTTACGGTCGTACAACTTCTCGTTACGTGACTGATCGTGTGTCTGTTTGTCGTGAAATTTGTTTCAAAATGTGACAATTTTCATGGTTATGAAGCATTATTTGATTTAATCTGAACGCTGACAAAATAAAATGATTCCGGCGACAAACGCGGTTTTGAACTTTTGTCTGAAATTTGATCACCCGGCAAAATTCGTTATCATGAAAATACACTATTTTAATCAAAATCAAGACCCCAGAAAACACAGCAGGTTGAGGTTTGGCAATAAATCTTTCGATGTCAAAGCCCTCCGGAAGGTCTCAGATACTCGTGAAACTAATTCCGAAAATCACTCTAAATTTTTCCAGAAACAAACCAGATTTCACGTGCATCTGATTCATCACATAGAAACTAAACTCTGTTCCAAGAAAACCCACCTGAACTTATGACTCGGAAAATAATTTTTAATTCCCACCCGGTTGATTACTTTACATTAACGCGGCCCTACTCCGTAGCGACACGTCGCTCTCTGCATAAAATTATGGGAAAGCGACATGTGGCTTGAATTCCACAGCTACACGGAATCCGGCCCATGGTACGATTCAATTTGCGTATGATTCCCAACCAACGTTATAAGGATCGGAAATTTAACAACAGAATATTACTTGTTTCACGGCAACTATTATTTTAGAAAATACGGGGTCTTTCAACTGATAGAGAAACAAGTTACGGGAAAAAGAGAATTACTTGATTTATAACGGGAAAATACATGGGATTTTGGCATATGGCAAAAAGAATTCCAAATTCTGTAACTTCGTTACACCTTTGTCTGTTATATTTACCCTGTCTTTTGCAATACCTAGTCATGAACGATAACTAAGATCCGTTATCTAAAAGTGCCCTGCACTCATGCACGTTTCCAAACTTGTCCATAATTCTTATAACCGCCGTAGACGGCAAATTTTTCTCAATGGACAATTTACATACATTTTCAAATGACTTGAAATTTTATATACGAATTCTAGACAATATTAGAAATTCATCAGCGATTTTTTTTTCAAAATACCCAAAAATATACTAAACTAATAAAAAATAAACGCAAATTTGTTACGGACACTCCATTCATTGTCACTACTGTCACTTTTAAACTCGTAGGATTGGATTCTGGATTCTGTTGTTCACAATCACAAAACATTGTAGTTTTTGAGTTGAGCTGTTGAGCATAGGAAAAAGAATGGAGTTGAGTGATCTATGAGTGTTAAATACCTAGGTAAGTTGTTCTGTGACAAAAAAGTTATGGTTGATTGATGATTGTAAATCAGGAATAGGTATAACATAACCCAATTATTCCTCGTTACTCAAATCCTCAATTTTATACGTAAAACAATTAGAATACTAATGGGCTTTTATCGAGTTTTTATATTTTAGATGTCAACATTGGAAGTCTGTCCAGAATGTCCGCAGACTTTCTGTAACAGATCTAACCTAAAAAGACATGTGAAAAAATTTCATGAGCACAAGCTCAATGAAATTCCACCAGGAAAATACAAAAATAGTACTTTGTACACCTTGTAAACACCAGTTAAGATGGTGCATGATATATTGGATATGTTTTCCTGACAGTCAGAAAATATTGTAAAAAAAGTTGTATTATTATTTATTTTTTAAGCTAAAAAAAATGTTACCTGCTTATATCTGTGATAAAGTTACTGTTTTAAGCGATCTGCATAATTATAGAACTAGCATCTGTGTTGATTTTATACTTGTAGATACATGTCTTTCAAATCAAAAAGAGTTATGGCTTACACAAAAATTCAACCTTCTACCAATAACTCAATTGAAAACTTGTGATAATTTTTCTTATATCTGTGATAAAGTTATTGTATTTAGCGATGTGCATGATTACAGAACTAGGATATGTCATGTCATTAGAATCATGAATGGTGTACATGAATTCAACCTTCTTCTAGTAACTCAATTAAAGACCTGTGATAATTTGGAATTATTCAAATTTTTACACACAAAACATGTGGTATCTATAGCAATAAGTCATAGTTTGTTTTATTTATAGTTTTATAGTTATTTTTATTGTATCGTGTCAATAGATTATTCATTTTATAGTAGATTTGAATAGAATTCTTAAGTTTTTCTATATAATTAAAACTATCCTTTGACTGGCTGTATACGGTACATGAGGTACCTTTAACCTGATAATTCAAACAAATTTTATCAAGTATCAAACACATCTTTGGTTACTGATTAGATTTATTATTTCATTAACAGTTATTGATCAACTCATGAAAAGCTATGCTACGACCCTAACATTGCCTTTTTTGTTAATGAAGCAAAAAAGTTAACGTAGGTATTGTTAGTTAATATTTGGTGGTATTGTGTTACATATTTTCATTTTTTTGTATATGATTCATAAATAAAAGATGCAATTAAATATTGCTCCCCAACTTGTATAACATTCTTCGTCAAGTTTTTTTTTCACTATTCATAAAAAAGCCTCATATTATTTTTTGTACAACCTACACGTGAAGTTCACTTTTCAATGCATGCAAAGCAGGTGGAAAGTCGCTAATTTTGGCAGCCGGGCCTAAAAGTACATTCGCGCCCGCGGGCGCAAAAGTAGGTCGCTTAGCAACGGTTCCTTGGATCCCAACGCCTCTGAATATAATAACCACGTGACAGTCTAGCATACTAGAAGGAACTAATCACGTGACAATCTCGGTGGCAATGAATCCGCACCTCAAAAGAATACGGAAACACATCCATATTGTAAGCATGATTGACAGTTGTCACTTGTCAGTTGTCTGACTTGTCAGCCGTGTAGTGCAGTGTATCGATTATTTATTTTTGATTTTCATAATTATCTTTTTTTAAATGATTACAAACTGGTTGTACAAAAAGAACTGTTTGCACCACGAACGAAAGTTGATTTTGACTCGGCTGATATCTGCTCGCTTCGCTCGTGCTGCTACTTATACCCTCGTCAAAATCATCTACTTTCCGCCCTGGATACAAAATGTACTATTACGTCGCAGAATGATTCCTACATGCCCCATTTTCTCAAATAAATCTAAGGTAGGTACTTCATAAATGGTACATACATAGCTCTAGACATTTATTACGGTTCTGTACCAACCTTTCCGTTTAACATCGGTACATAGTTTTTAGGAAAATCCTCATCATATTATAGGTATAATAATAGCTGTGGCAACATGGCAGGTGATACACGTCCTGAGTCTAGTGTTCCAAGTGAAATTGAAAAATTGTGCTTCCATTGCAACAAAAGTGTAAGAAATAGTGTTCAGTGTAAGCATTGTTCAAGTCTCTTTCATCCTGCGTGTTTGAAGCAGGCTGCAGGGGCGAAAAGTGCGAATTGTATCCATGAAATCGCTGAGTCGGCAGACCTAACCTCCAAAGAGTCAGATCGATTGGATACTGAGATATCCTTGCTACGAGTACTAGTGAGGGAGCTTCAGAGTAAAAATCAACTATTGGAAGATAATGCAATGCTTTTACGTGAGAAAATCACTTTTCTTGAAGAAAAAGTGGTTAAAAGTCAAGAAAGTGCCGACGCTCATCCAAGAAATTCCGGACATCGTGGCAACACTGTTTTTGACATGTCTGGGGCAGGTGCAAGAACTCCGAAAACACCTCGAATGAGCGCTGACAACGTTGTTGACCGACTGCCATACTTTTCATTTGCCATGGTTGCGTCAACGTCAAATCCAAAACATCAAAACGGTAAACGTCGTGACGGAAAATGTCAACAATAAAAACATAAACAATCCCGTTCATCCCTTAAAGCAAAATCCTATTCTAATAAGCAAACAGCAAGTAAACGCTGCTGAATCTAACGCACATGCGGCAGTAAAGGCTCAACAAACGCAGGAATTAGCAAGTGTTGCTGAAACTCCGTTCATTACCCAGAACAATAAAGGGAGGCGCGGACAGCGAAAGTTTTTAGTTGGAAAAAATGAGAGTGAGCAGGCGGTGGAGACAATACCAAAGCTTGTGTCATTGCATGTAACCAGATTGAAACCTAACACCTCTCTTGAGGCATTGAAAGCTATGCTAGAGCCACACTTTGCAGGTGTTCAGTGTAAGCAGCACCAATCAAAATATCCCACTTCTTACTCGTCAATGAGAGTTACCATACAGCAGAGGCAGTTTCGGTCGGCATGGAGGAGTGAAATCTGGCCTGTTGGTGCAGTTGTATCTCGGTTTCTTGTGAGAAAGAGGTTGCTCACGCAGCTCATGGAAAAAGTGGATTCTCAAAATTCCAAAACTCAAATATCAGTCATCCCCAAGTAAATAAGAAATCTCTGTCGGTGTATTATCAGAATACACGGGGATTAAGAACAAAAACAGAAACCTTTTATACAAACAACTTATCTGAGGACTTCGACATTATTGCTGTGACTGAATCCTTGCAGTTCTGAACTGATGGATGAAAGATATACTGTCATAAGAAGAGATCGTGAATCGGGTCTGCGAGGGGGTGGAGTGTTCGTGGGCATCAAAAAGGAGCTGAAGTTCGAGAGAATCCAGACTTAATCTAGGCTAGAATGTTTATTTCTTAAGATCAAGTCTAAAGGTGAGGCTATACTTTTCTCAGTTGCTTATTTTCCCCCCAATAGTCCGCTTAAGGATTATAATGAATATTTTGAGTTGCTGGAATCCTTAAACCACACAAATAGTAGGACCTTGATTGTGGGTGGCTTTAATTTGCCGAACCTTAACAGGATTACTTCGGATAAGAGTAGGTTATTGAACAATTTTTTCACATCTAATGACAGTACAATGAGATTTTGAATTCTATGTCATCAAGAATACTAGATTTTGTTCATGCCGACTTTGCTGTTAATGTCAAAAAGGAATCCAACCCTCTTGTGAACGGGGATAACTACCACCCTGCTTTACCGTTTGAAATTGCGGATTTACCCAATATGTTTATTCCCAAAGTTCATTCTACTTATGTTTATGATTATGCTAAAGCGGACTTCATTCTTTTGTATGATTTGATAAAGGGTACAAACTGGGGTTCTCTGGAAGAGCTGACAGATGTTGACTGCTGTTTGGATCTTTTCTACAAGAAATTATATTCATGCATCGACCAAGCTGTCCCCAAAAAATTCATTAAGATAAGGAAGAGAAACAATTTTCCTGTCTGGTTTTCCAGAGACCTCATAAGTAAGATAGGTAAGAAGAAGCGTCACCATGCTTTGATAAGAAAATCTAGAGCCAGCGACGACCAAATTGTTGAGTTCAGGAACCTTAGACATAGCATAAAATCACAAACTAAACGTGAATATAGGCAATATAAAGAAAGTGTGGAACGCAACATACACATTGACCCACAAAGTTTTTGGACTTTTTTTAAATCCAAAAATCCGTCAGGCGTACCCGATACCATGCAGCATAATGGTAAGGAATATTCGGATGCAAATAGCGTTGCGAACGGGTTTGCTACTTTTTTCCATTCAGTTTTTAGCCCGCCATCGCTAAAGAACCATAATGAGCGCGTTCTCCACTTTGGAAACATCAACATAAGCCAAGTCAGTGAGGATATGGTAAGAAAAGATATCAAAAAATTAAAGCCAAAAAAATCCACTGGTGTTGATAACATCCCCTCTTATATTTATAAGGGGTGTATGGCTTCTCTTGCGAAGCCAATTGCGTTTATTTTCAATTTGTCTGTTCAGCGTGGCACTTTCCCTGAGAAACTTAGGGTGGCAATTGTCGTTCCTATTTTCAAGGGTGGCTGTGAGAGTGATATTAAGAATTATAGGCCTATAAGTATATTAAACTCTCTGGTAAAGATTTTCGAAATCGTGCTCCACGAAGATCTTCTAGAAAACGTTCACGACAAAATTTCTGATGAACAGCATGGTTTTGTTGCAGTCAAATCTACCGTATCAAATTTATGCTCGTTTTCGACACGAGCATTTGATGCTGTGAATAATCAAGCCCAGCTTGACACAATATACACGGACTGTGCCAAAGCTTTTGATTTGGTTGACCATGAGGTCCTCATTGGGCGGCTGGCGGAAATTGGATTTTCCGAAAAGGCATGTTTGTTTTTTGACACGTATCTTTCAAATCGTTTTCACAAAGTCAAAATTGGCAACTCACTGTCTAGACCTTACTTTGAGACTTCTGGAGTTCCACAGGGAAGTATTGTTGGTCCTTTATTCTTTTTATTATCTATATGGACACCATAATTGAGTGCGTGAAACATTCATCCTGCTTGATCTTCGCGGATGATTTTAAACTTTTTAAAGAAATAAACTAGATTGCGTTCAGCTGCAGGAAGATTTATCTGCTGTTTCCGGCTGGTTTTCGTGTAACAAAATGCTCCTGAACATCGACAAGTGTGTCTTGGTCACCTACCCCCGAAAGTTAAATCCAATAAACTTTGTCTACTCTATCTAATGATGCAGCCTTGCAAAGAAAGCAAGAAATCAAAGATCTAGGTGTATACATGCAAAGCAACTTGAAATTTATATCTCATTATGATATGGTAGTTAATAAAGCCTATAAGAAATTGGGGTTTGTTATTCGTAACTCAAGGAATTTCAAAAACCTAAGCACAGTTGTTACCATTAGTAATAGTACCCTAATGCAATTGTGAGGCCTCACCTGGATGCAGCAATACTTTGGTCACCTGCGGTCCGTTGTCATAGTGGGCATATTGAGAGAGTTCAGAAGAAATTTCTCAGATTTCTGTACTTTAGAGATAACAATGCCTATCCTTGTCTGATTTCTTATCAAAGCATGGTGGATACATATAAGTTTCACAAGCTCTGTGATAGAAGAAGTCTGCATTCGGTGATATTCGTCTATTATTTACTGAATAACATAAAATACCAAGGCTGTGGGCTTATTAACTCGATTTCTCTTCATGTACCCAAGGTTAACCTTAGATGTAGGCGTGATAAATTATTTACAATTAAGTCTCCGTTAGATAGTCCTTTGAGTCAAATGTTAGGGTACTGGAATGATTTGTATAGGTGCAATGATGTTGACATTTTTCACATAAATTTAAAACAGTTAAGAAACCTTATAACGTAGGTAATGCATATTAGTCCGTCTACATGTGTCTTGTTTTCTTGTTTTTTTTTTGTGATGTTACTTTACCACACGATCTGTTACTACTGTTTCACATATTTCTAAGTCTTATACTTTAATTACCTTCAAGGGTGTTTTGTAAGACTTTAATTGAATAAATAGATAAATAAATAACCTACCAAATTTTTCGCAGAAAAAAATCTGCACAATTATTTTATTAGGTAGGTATTGGATTTTTTGATTCCGTTTTGTAGATGATGCCAAAAATTGCCTACGTCTTGTAATTACTATAATAATAATATCAAAAAGTTTTTTCTGTAACTTCAACATAGAATCGAAAGTATTGATTGAGGACAGGAGTGGATGAAGGTGTCATGTAACATTTTCATTATTTCGAGTAAAACTGATTCTAAGGTTTTTGATTGGAACTTCTTGTCAAATATATGAATGATTGATTTTTTTGTAAATAATTCCATTATTAGGTGATTGAAGTATCTAGAAAACTGAAAATATCAGAAAAACTGAAAATAAAGTTTCATATTTCATGATAACATATGTTTTGAATGTTCATGACACTTTTATCCACTGCGAAAAATCTGTTAAAATGTTACATAAACAGCTTCATCCATTTTAATTGGTGACAAATTGAGTACTTAACACCTTTATCATCTTTATATCAGAAAAACCAAGCGATATATAAGTGTATTCGAGTTAACACATGAAAATATAGCTAGTTTGAAATATATTGCACCAGAAAAAACGAATTTTTAAAAAAATGTTACATGACACCTTCATCCACTCATGTCTTCAATTCTTTTCTACCTATTCTCCACTCAAATGATTTTGAAGAAACTCTAAATATCAAAACTCGTTAGTCCCCGTACACTTCAGTCACATGCTACGTCTCTCTTTCTCTCTCGGTTTGACTTGACTGTCAAGAGTGTCAAGACCGTTGCATTTCAGGAAAGTCGGGAAGCGCAAGTGTAATATACGGGGTCTCTCGAAAGTACAAAACATTTTTTTTGTTATCGCAAAATTGATGATTGGTATACCTACAAAATATCTTTCCGATAAAAAAGTTCACCCCATCAGGTTTATCAGTTATTGATTCCGCAATATCGAAAAAAAAAACAATAATCATCATCGTTTGAAGTATTTTCAAGAACCTAACCCTGTATTTTACAGCTCAAGTGAAATATATTTTTCTTGTATATCACAACTATCGTATATTCTGATTTTTTTAAGTTAATTTCAGTTGAATCCGCGAATCTCGAAAAAAAAACATGGCAAAATGAGAATTGGAATGAAAAGTGCTTGTCTTCTCTTTCCGGACTGTTATCAGGAAAATACCAAAAAATACGTCCAAAGGTACAGAGTCATTCTGTATATATTGACCCTGAACGACACATCAGAAAGGTATCAAGTTATATATTTTTGAAATCAGAAAAATAATAAGCACTTTCATAATATATGGTATTCGAATGTGAAGCGCTGGCGTACTGGAGAAGAGATAATGGGGAATTCACAACCACTCCTCAAAGGACGGACAGGGAAACAGTAGAACGAGTCATAGACCTTATTCGGGCAATGGAGCTCTTCGACTGAGAGACAGACACAGAGGAGATACAATAAGCCCAACTAGAGGCTGCGGTGTCGGGGCCAACAGCCCGAAACTCGTAGCACCTGTACTTCAGTTATCAGTAATCAGTAATATATGATAATATACAGTGGGTTCCATTAAAAAAAATGCTTCTTGTGGAAAAATATTGACATTCCGATAGTCTTTTGTTTTTTTTTGATATGATTTTTGAAAAGTCCAAATGAATATCTAAAACTATCATATTTACAAAATTTCCATATCTTCATAGATAACGCCGCTAGCATATGAGTCAATATATACGGAATGACCCTGTACATGTCTCTTGTGATACAAATTTGGTAAAGAATAATCTTTTTTTTATGACTATTCAATAATAGATGTATTATACATCCAGTTTCCATTGGTTAATGTAACTCGTTACTCATACCAGTGACTTTTTTGTTCATTACTCAATTGTTTTCAACCAATGAAATGATCGAATGTCATAACTCCACTGTTTTAGAGCCAATCAGAACTTTCGATAAAATATCAACCTTCAAATCCATCATTCTGAAACAGGCCATTTGACCGTTTATACTTGTTTTAAAGTATATTTTCAAATAACAGAATATCTCTTGTAAAGTTAAGATAGGAAAGTGCAGACCATTTTTCTCTAACTTGGATAGTTTGAGTTTTATAGCATGTCAAAGGTGTAAAAATGAAATTTTCAAACCGCGATATCTCGATAACGGTTGAATTTAGGAACATCAGTTGATATCACAATTTTTGTTCAAAATTGAAATATCAATTAATAATTTCAAAAAATTCAACTTTGATGCGTTTCGTGTTCTAGGGACACCCTGTATAACGTGAAAATATTTTCAAAATGTAGCCTCAAAGGATCCTTATCCATCCAAAAAAAACTATTTTAAAATCAGATACTTCAGCCATAATGTTTCGTGTCGAATAACGTGATTAACCCTGTATAATAATAATGTATCCCAATGCTCTACTCCCAACCCTAAAGCTTCTAATGCGCGCACATCCTTTCTAATTACATTCACAAATCTACGCGATTCCTCTGACATTATTATATTATTTTGCAAAATCAATACTGATAAATAGTTTTAACTCGTCAAAGATCAAGTGGCTATTCCCTATCAACCTATACATACAGTGTGTCCAGAATAAAATGATGTACGTGGGGATATCGGAAACTACAGGAGATACAGTATCGGTTAAATGGAAGAAAAGTTGCGTATTTGCGTGCCCAAGAATAATCTCACTTTGGTTTGTTTTGATTCGATACCGTAATGGAGATACAGGGTGAAAAAGAAAAATGGCCATTTTTTAAATAGCACAATATTTCGGTTATTATAAAAGATGAGGTATTGAAAATTTCTGGATCTGGGTAAGAAGATACGGTGATTTTGAAAATTGTGTCGAAAAAATTGTAGGCCCACTATGTTGCTTCCGGCCGAAGTCAACTTTTTTTTTCTTATGGGCGCCATATTGGTTTTTCTAATTTCCAAAATCCTTATCAAAAATGCTTTCCAATAACATGACTTTCATAAAAAAAACAGACTTGACTTTGACTGGGCGCAACATAGGAGGCCTAAACTTTTTTGATGCCGTTTTTAGAATCGTCGTATCCTCTTATCCATTATCCTGAAAATTTAAAAGTTTTAGCTTTTATAATAAGCAAAATATTGTGGTTCTTTGAAAATGTGCCTTTGCTTTTTCACCCTGTATTTACATTACGGTATCGATTCCAAATAAGACAAAGGTGGAATATTTTTGGGCATACAAAGACGCTACTTTTCTCTTATTTAAGCAACGTCGTATCTCTTACCGTTTCCAATATCCCCATATAGTGCCATGTACATCATTTTATTCTGGACACACTGTATAAGTCTAGTTATAAGTCATTGATGCTGTATGCATTTCAATATCTTATGTAAAAAAAAATGGATTGGTAAAAAAAATGGATTGAAATTTTGATTAGAAATAAATGTAGTTCAAGTTTCTGCGAACCTTGTATAAGAAAAACAAAAATTTTTTTTCGCGTACAGTATTTTTTTCGCAAGCAGATTTTTATTAATGATGAGTTTTTCTCAAAAAATGATTTTTTTATCCATTTCTGCTCTTGTAAACCTTATTCGTGGACCTGTATATACAGGGTGTTACAAATTCGATGGGATAGCATTGCTAATTCCTAAACCATAAGAGATACAGCGTCGGTTAAATGGAGGCAAAGTTGCGCATTTTGGCACTCAATAATATGCCGCTGAGAAACTTAACAAATTCGGAGCACTTCCGGAGATATCCGGAAAAAATCAATTTTTTCAAAATTCTTTTTTATTTCCTTCTGAGTTAGTTTGAAGGAATTATTGAAAACGAGTGGCACATTTTCATGGCCACTTTTTCTCCTCTTGAAGGTAGGGTGGTCGGAATTTATATCCGACGTTTCGATTTTCCGCAACCATCATCAACTTAATTTTTTCAAATACAAACCCAACTTTTTTTATGCATTTTTGGATAGCTCCTGACTTCCTGAACATCATGATGTGTCACACTTGTCATTCCAAAATATGCAGAATTATAATTTTTTTTTTAATCATGTTTACCAGATTTTCAACAAAAAAAAACACGTTTTTTCACTATTGGTGACCAAGAATCAAAAAGAAATCCTTTATTCACAAATCAGAAACATAAAGGTTCAATGGTACAAATGTTCAAAGAGGTTGCCATTCTCCAGAATGCACTGATCCACCTTTTTCATAATTTTATGAGTTGCCCTCTGAAGTGATCTTTTTGAAATACGTGTGAAAGCATGTCTCAATCGGAGCTTCAAATCATCCAAACTGTTGACCTCGGGTTTGTAAATTTCATTTTTGAGAGTACCCCATAAATAAAAATCTAAAATTGACAGATCAGGAGATCGTGCTGGCCAGGCAATGGCACTACGATTTCCAATCCACCGTCCAGGAAATTCTTCATTCAGGAGATTCGTGACAGCCCTACTGTTATGAGGGGGTGCCCCATCCTGCTGGAACCAAAGATGACGCAATCTGTTCAAAGGAATATCACTGAGGTATTCCTGGAATTCAGTGTTTAGAAATTCCAAATATCTTTCCCCGTTCAGATTTTCTTCGAATAAAAACGGACCGATTATTTTGTAATTATAGATTCCAGCCCAAACATTGACGGATAATCGAATTTGTTTTCTCACCTCTCTATCCACTCGAGGATTGTCAAGGCTCCAAATATGCTCATTTCTTCGATTGAAATAGCCACAGTTGGTAAATTTACACTCATCCGACCATAGAACGTTTCTGATAAAATCTCTATCTTTATGATTTTGTCGTTTTATCCAGGTGCAATAAGAGAGTCTTCTTTCTGCATCACCCGGAAGGAGCTGCTGGGAAACGTGCACTTTAAGGCCCGTTTCACATGGGACTGATGATCAGTGCGGATGATCGGTCGGGACCGTCGAGACCGATCATCAGTCGATTTAAACTGGTTCCACATTGAGGCGTATCAGCAGTCGTCAACATGTATTTGAGAAATACAGAGCATCACATTGTTGTCGCTTTATGCCTAAAAAGATTAATAGAAAGGCAAAAAAAGAAACGAAACTCCCGAAATATTTGGGCCCATCGGCTTTCGAGCAAGGTTCACTCCTGTCAACTCCATCAAAGTAGGTCGGCCGATTTCGACGTCTTGGTTTTCAATAGGCAGATCCATAGAGTTTTCAGTTACTTGAGAATATCCATATTCATTAGATGATGATGGTAGTGAAACGTAAGATACGGTCGATTGGGGCCTTGAGATAATATCCGAATATCCAGAGGTGGAATAAGGTGTAAACGATTGATAATTATTTCGATTAGCGTTCGGATAGGGTTCTGCAACATCAGGCTGGTTCGAAAACTGTCGCATTTGGAAACTATCTGAGACTTTTCGTAATTGTCAAATAGTGGGAACATTTCTTATTTCCATCATAATCCGAAGAACTTCTGCTCGAAATTGTAGGGATTTTATATCATCAAAGGTATCTAATGTTGGCAACAAAGAATCAAGAAAAGCCCTATTACCGTTGTCTTCAGGTTTTTTGGTATTGTTGTCCAGAAACTGCATAAGTTTTTCATCAATATTTTCTTTTTTCTTTGCCTTTTTTTTGGGATTAGTATTTTTAGGAGATTCATCATGTATCGACTCGTTCATGGTATCCTCATTTTCAGACATATCTTGCACGTTTTGACCTTCTTCTTCAGGAAAGTTTGAGTCAGTTTCATTAATTTCCAAAGTTTTATCTAAAAACTTCAGATTTTCAAAATAAATATATTTTTTAAATGCTTTCGCAGCTTGTCCAGATTTTGAAGTTTTCAGTCTTGATTTATCTTTTCGGTAGGCATCTCGAGCTGACCTCCATCGTTGTCGAATCAATTTCACTGGAAAAGAAAAATCTGTGAAGACTCTTATCCGATTGGAGCTTTGTTCTTGATTGCACTTTGAATAATACTGTGTGTAACTTTAGTTTTATACTATTTATTGTACGCGAAAACCTTTCAGTTTTCAAGTATTCAAACCTGGAAAACTACCTAAATCGATTTATTACTAAAATACATCTTTCAGCCAGATAGAAGACTAGTTTATGACCAAAGTTTAGATTTTGTATATAATTAATATAGTTTTTGAGCTATACTGCCACTGATATACCGACAGATGTATTTGTTTTTTTTTTTTTAATAGACAATACCAAGTCATTTTTGATAATTAGAATGCCTTCCTCGAAGAGGGTGTTTAAAGCAAATTTAAAACATGGTTAATTTAAAAAATATGGCTAATGCCTTCATATTATTATATGTTTCATAGGTACATAAGCTCTTTATCGGCAAAAATCAATTACAATAGAATTTTGGTTTTAGGTATTTGGCATCTGGAAATACATTTACTGATCTACATTTTACATACAGAATGGGTATATCAACAATAAGTGGTATTGTGGAAGCTGTATATGACAGTATTTGGAAGAATCTATTTCCTGAATGTTTGGCTATTCCTTCCAAAAAACAATGGCTAGAAGTAGCAGATGGTTTTGCTCAGTATGCCAATTTTCCCAATTGCCTCGGCGCAGTGGATGGGAAGCACATAAGGATTATAAAACCAATCCATAGCGGTTCGGACTTTTTCAATTATAAAAAGTATTTTTCAATAGTGCTTTTGGCTATTTGCGATGCTAATTACTGTTTTAAATATGTAGATGTAGGAGCTTATGGAAAGTTTTTGGACTCCACTATATTTAAACATGGTAAATTCTGGCAAAACATTGATTCAAACACGTTGATACCAGATGATGCACCTCCACAGGGCTATGACAAATCACTACCCTTTGTTTTTGTTGGAGACGAAGCCTTTCCTTTGTCACCAAATTTGATGCGCCCGTATGCTCGAAAAAATTTGAATTATAAAAAAAAGATTTACAACCACCGACATACGCGAGCTAGACGATACATCGAATGCTCATTTGGAATTTTATCCAACAAGTGGCGCATTTTTCACAGCCCTCTCAATGTGTCATTGCGTCTTGCCAAGAAGATCACCAAGGCTTGCTGTGTCCTACACAATTATGTATGTTTTAGAGATGGATATGCTTTTCATCATACACTTTCAATAAAAGGCTCAACAGATTTGCGAAATAAGACAACACTAAATAGATCCGCTTGGAATATTCGCGATGATTTTGCTAACTATTTCGTTAGTTCAGTTGGAAAAGTTCCATGGCAAGATTCAAAAATATAATTTAGGTTATGTTAGAGGATTATTTTGTACTCATCCTATTCATGTATGAATATAAAATAAAATATATACTTACATGCTTCTTGTTGTTTTGCCTCCTCCAGTTGATCAAAATCTTGTAGCAATATTTCTCCAACTTCATACCAAGCTTTATTTGTCGTATCACGATTTTTATATTCTTCTGAAGATGTATCCCATATACATGGTTTTTGTTCAATTGAGATTATCAAGAGTTCAGTGTCAAAACGAAATTTTTCTTTAGCACTTGCCATTTGCACAAACCAAACAAATACTTTTTGAAAACATTCAGACAACACTGCGTGATAACAGCAACTGACGATACGCCTGCATGTGAAAATCCCTATTTATTCAACTGCTCTGACGATGACCGATGATCCGCATACGCCAAGGGCTTGACTGATGCCCGTGCGTTTTTAATCGGTCGGCGGATGGTACGCCGGCATGTGAAAAACGCAATTAGTGACAATGGTCCATGCTCGTCAGGACTGATCATCCGCACTGATCATCAGTCCCATGTGAAACGGGCCTAAATGATTTGTATCCATCACTTTTCAACACTCTCCATACTTTCACATGGTTTATTCGTCGATGATTCAAGTTTGCTTGAATTTGTCGAGTAGATATACAGTTGTTATTAACCACCTAAAAAAAGTCACAAATATTATCTTTAAATGAAAAATATCATCAATTTAAAACTACCTGATTTATTACTAGTTGGCGTTCTGCTGGATTAACTTTGAATCCATATTTTTGACGTGATTTCTGAAATGAGCCATATTCCCTCAAATGCCTATCTAATCTGGGCAACATCTTCGGATTAGGCTGAAGGCGTTCAGGGTATTCCTGATGATAAATTTCGGATGCCTCTTTTGTTCGTAAATTACACCGATAATACACATTTATCATGTCGCGTTTTTCTTCGCAAGAGAAAGACATTATCGCAACTTATGATCAAAAACTGGTCGAGAAACTGTTTTTAAGCTGGAGTTTTATTACTCAAGCTCCAAAACTATCCACAGGCGTGACAAGTTGTTATTGTTACCATGACTACAATACGCGCATTGCATTCCATAGAGATCAAGACGTTTGAATTTTGAAAACTCTCGGATTATAATTCTGCATATTTTGGAATGACAAGTGTGACACATAATGATGTTCAGGAAGTCAGGAGCTATCCAAAAATGCATAAAAAAAGTTGGGTTTGTATTTGAAAAAATTAAGTTGATGATGGTTGCGGAAAATCGAAACGTCGGATATAAATTCCGACCACCCTTCCTTCAAGAGGAGAAAAAGTGGCCATGAAAATGTGCCACTCGTTTTCAATAATTCCTTCAAACTAACTCAGGAGGAAATAAAAAAGAATTTTGAAAAAATTGATTTTTTCCGGATATCTCCGGAAGTGCTCCGAATTTTTTAAGTTTCTCAGCGGCATATTATTGAGTGACAAAATGCGCAACTTTGCCTCCATTCAACCGACGTTGTATCTCTTATGGTTTAGGAATTAGCAATGCTATCCCGTCGAATTTGTAACACCCTGTAGATCACTTTTTTTCAAAAACAACGGAATTTCTGTGTCTTGAATTTTGGATTTAATCAACGTTATCTTGAGAGTGTTCTGAGAAATGTTCTAAAAAAAAGTTAGTTTGTGATCTTATCTTATCAATAGTACATTACGAGTTTTCTTGAGAAAGGTCCAATAGCAATATTTTTTTTTTGTTCAATTTCTTTTTTTTTTGGAGTCGATATGAATCTGGACATTGTATTATGTCCGGATGTCCTTGACTATCAAATATCTCGAAATTATTTATGAGATGCGTATAGCAAACATACTTGATATTTACAAATATCAAGTATCATTGTCACAACTTATCTGATCCAGACGAGGTTCTATGAACTTTTTTTCAAAACACTGATAAATTATAAATGCGTCTAAAATATCAAGTGGCCAAAGCATTCTCGTCACATATCTACCTATATAAGTCTAATTGTTGACAATCAATACCAATAAGCCAAAATAATGTACTGCAAACTAATCGTAGCACTGCTGGTGGTAGGGTCGATCCAGGCGTGTAAGTTCAACTGGACATCTCATGACTCCAAATTAATTTGTCTTTCCGCAGCGGTTCTTCGCCAATTCCAGGATGTATTTGAACCAGTTCGTGAGTACAATACCACCTTACTTGCAGAAAAACCATACAGTCCATTTTACAGCTCAAGATTGTCCCAAAGAAGAGAGTAATAGATCATTCTATTTTCCTGCCATAAGCTGCCAAAAGTTCTGGGAATGCTCCAACGGTGCCCCTAACCTTTTCCACTGTCCTAGTGGCTTGGAGTTTGACCCTGTGAATCATGTCTGCAGAGATCCCAGTATTGCTGGTTGCACCGGACAAGGATGGTCCACTACAGAGCATCATTCTAGAACAGAACCTCCACCTCCTAGATCGACAGAGCCTCTTCCAAGATCAACCACCAAGCCTACTTCTTTTACGACCAAGGTTACCGCTACCACTACAACTAGAAACATCACTTCCACTGGCACTACCTCTACCACTACCACTACCACCACTACTACTACTACTACTACCACTCCCACTACCACTTCCACTACCACTACTACTATCACTAAAACTATCACTACCACCATCACTCCTACCATCACTACCACAACTACTACTACTACCACCAAAACTACCACTATCACTACGACTCCCACTTCCACTTCCACTACTACTACTGCTTTCACCACCACTACCACTCAAACGAATCCTACCGCTGCTGCCATAACTGATAGTTTCGATTCTGACTCCAGTGACTCTAGCGACTCCATTGACTACAGCAGCTCAAGTGACTCGGAAAGTGACTCAAGCAGCCGTGTTGCCAACACTATATTCACAAATTCTCCGTCTATCAAGAGAAAATTCTCCGAATAACGAGATTTTTCGATCCTTGTCATGCTGTTTTCAGACAAAGTATGACGTCACATGCTGAATTTTGGACTATCGTTATTTCTACAGTCTGCAATCAGACTATTTTGAAAATGTTTTAAATCACAACATTTATTTTTATATTTTTTAATAATCATTTATCAATACTCGTTCAGCTACAAAGCTTTACACATGGATACATATTCTACTCACAATAATAAAAATGAACACTCGAAACAATCCAAAAGCAAAGATTAAAAATAATAAGATGCGCCAGTAAGACAAGGCGAATAAAATCAAAGAGAGACAAAACTACTGCCCTGTTAAAGGGACAATCGGTAATAGTCGGGCGAAAATATTTCCGACGACCGGAATTTGGACCGCCCACAGTGAACTGACTGGTTTTGGTCATTCGGGACCAAATTTGAAAGATTTTGTGGTTTATAGTTATATTTTTGTGATCTGGTGTCACTTGTGTGATTATTAATACCATTTTTACCTTTCCATCAGATGAAAAAGAGTATGAGTGGTATAAATTGTATTTACATAAACAATAAGAACAATTATTATTATACTTCTACAGGAAAGCTGCATTTTTTTTCAAGTACCTATTGATGAAATTAGGTGAGTTATATTTAAAATACTCATCTTTTATTCAGTGCCACTTTATTCGATCTGATACAAGGTTTTTTTTAATTCCATAATCTAGATCTCACAAACATTTGAAAACCAATCCAAGTTTCAATAAATAGGAAAAATGTGCTACGAAAATATTCGTAATGATGTGAAATATTGTTTGCCTCGCTTTTTGCTACGATAATAACAAGAGTATTATGTCAAACAGCAAAAATTAGTTTGTCAACGCTACAATTGGTATTTTTCATATTTCAACTAGGCGCCAACGTGTAGAACTCGGTTAGAATAATGAGTGGTTTATAACCATGATAACCCTTATAAAACGTCCTTTATTAGCTCATTCTATTGTACTCATTCCTAAAATATTGCCACCTCCTTTAAAGCCATTAAAGAGATTATCAAAAAAATTAAATACAAAAATAGTTTGCTTTTGTTCAAATTTTTCTAATTCGGTGTCACAAGAAAAATCAATATTTATTTCTCAACATTTTCAAAAATACATTCATATACCTACCGCAAAGCCTGGTAACATTGTCACCTACGTTTTTTTATTTTTTTTTATTTTTGAAGGTTTTCTTAAGTTTGTCTCTCTAGTACAGTCATTTGGTGCGAAAACAAGGGGTTACCTGGAAAGTTTTCCGGGAGTTTTGAAAATTTGTGATTATATAGATTTCGATATGCTCTTTCCGAATTTCGACTTTGCCACTTTGCCGCTCGCGCCGCGATATCCGAAGAATGGTACCTAGAAGCAGTTTTTTGACTATTTCTTTTCCGTTTCCCTTGAAAACATGTATACACAAAATTAAACCATAGAAAATTTCCTACAATTTATGTAATAACTTTTTTTTTCGTAGAATGAATAGTTTTGACGTACGAGCACCGCAAAGTTTAATTCAACATGCGTTTTGGCCAAAAAACAAAGTCCCACACTACCTTCAGGAAGAGTGTGCGACGCGTATTTTTTTATGAGGTTATCCCCAGTGGACCTCACAATTCCAAAATGTATTGTATTCTCCTTCCTCATTCCATGCGTTTGCTCGAAAATAGTCTCCGTTTCTTCCTTTTCTATTGCAAGATAGCGATGAAGACGAATAAAGGGAGACTATTTTCGAGCAAACGTATGATGAAATCAAAAACAACGAGGCTTGCGATGAAACTTTTAGCCCCATAGCGGATGATGTGGAAAATATTTCGGTCAGTGAAGTTTCGATCGGTACTAAAGACAGAGAACTCGTCTCACTTCGTCAATGAAGAACAGCGAAACGAAGGAGAATACAATACATTTTGGAATTGTGGGGTCCACTGGGGATTCATTAAAAAAAACGCGTCGCACACTCTTCCTGAAGGTAGTGTGGGACTTTGTTTTTTGGCCAAAACGCATGTTGAACTAAACTTTGCGGTTCTCGTACGTCAAAACTATTCATTCTACGAAAAAAAAAGTTATTACATAAATTGTAGGAAATTTTCTATGGTTTCATTTTATATATACATGTTTTCAACGTGAAGGGAAACGGAAAAGAGATAGTCAAAAAACTGTTACTAGGTATCATTCTTCGGATATCGCGGCGCGAGCGGCAAAGATACGAGGTGGCAAAGTTGAAATTTGGAAAGAGCATATCAAAATCTATAAAACCACAAATTTTCAAAACTCCCCAAAAACTTTCCAGGTAAAAGTACCAAATTACTGTACTACTCTGTTTATGACAAAGAAAATCTCCCGAAATTTTGATGATTTCTATAAAAATGGGTCATTTTTGCCTGTTCAAAATTTTATAGCTAGCAGACTATCTTTTGTTCAATCAATATGAAACTTTCAGAAAGTACATACTTTTTGCTTTTCTTTCTTGAAAGATGCTTTTATCAAAAATTATAAATTACAATGAGAAAAACCTCAGTCTTAACCTTTTTTTTTTGAACGTGGCAAAGGGACACTGAACAAGTTTTTGAAAAAAATTCCAGGTCACGAAAACTGACAAATGGATTGAAGTTCTAGAATGCACAACTACTCCTTTGATAACTGATGCAGGATGAAAGCTTTATCAAATTTTTAGGGTCGTCTCATTATTATGACCACCAATGTATATTCCTGTGATACTAATATTTAGATACACTACACTGAATCAGTGCTAAGATTGAGTTTCATGATTTGTGATTTAATGAATTTTTGTAAATTTGTCCTAGAATAGATTAAAATATTCTATAGTGCATTATACACAATAATAAATGTATACAAAACCAATTTTCCATTTCGTTTTATTTTCTTCTTTCACTTTGTTTATTTCATTTTTGATCTATCGGTTCATTTTGATAGCCTCATCAATTGCTTATACAACAATAATCATAAACAAAGATATCAATGCTTATTCGCCTTTGAAATAAAACTGTTGGATTTTCACTAGTGCGGCAAGGCACCAATGCCCAATATTCAAAACACTTTCCATAACAATTATTATTAAAAATGGTCAAATGAATGCATAAAATATAATTTACTCGATAAATTTACAATAATTTCTACGTCGAAATCTAATTTGGGTCAACGCCGGACCTGTGCGCCAACATGGGAAAGTAGTGAAACAGATAGCAATCTGGTTAGCGGCGAAATAGACTTGTAAGCGGCAACACCGTTTTACTTCCCGGTCAAATGACCAAGGTCAATGAAGCGAGTCCCAAAAGATCAAAGGAATTCCGCCATGTGTCCTCTCTTATTATTTCTAGTCTTTGCCAAAAGTGTATAAATAAAACAAATAATAGATGTGTAGCTCTAACTTGACTACACACTAAACTGACTGAACACCTACTAAAAAAAATATCCAAGGTTTCCTGAATTAAGAAAAATGATATACAATAGCTTATTGTTTTTGTCCATATCTAGAGCATTTATGATACTGGTAAATAGCCTGTTTCGGTGATCAGTTTCAATGTTTTTCAGGACATTGAAAATCCGTTCCACAGAAACGTTAGAGGATGCCAAAACCAATAGAAGTTTAATCACAGTACACAAATTGTGAAATAAAGTGAGCCCTGCACTATTTTTGAGCCGAGAAACTCCAGTCCAATATTTCTCAATGACGTTGAAGTCTTCAAAGTTGTGATCAATTAAAATTGACCGTTTCCATTAATTGTCCAGCTTTCGAAATTCAACACTTTATCCAAGAACTGGAAATCGTTCAACAATAGGTGCTAAAATATTGAGATAATTGACCTGATATCTGTTCAGATCTAGTGTTAGAACACTAAGAACTTGAATGGATTCTGAAAAATCAAATCCACTTTTGATTTGGGTTACTAGCTCTAAATAACAGTTTAAACAACTTTTCAATAACATTTCACTGTTTTTTTTTTATCTGAAGAAATTAGAGTTTGTGATGCACTGACACCAGTGAGACAAAATTTGTTAGATCTTTGTGAATTATTTTCCAAATATCTCTTTTTTTTCCAAAAAACCCAAAGTCGTGAAGTTTGACACAAATTTGTTCATCATTTTTCAAACTCTGGTTATAGATTATGAAGGAGTTGGTTGTTGCTCTGAAAAATAACATTGAAATCATTTTTTAGACAAAAAACATTTGAGAGAAATTCAAGATGCACTTGTTTGTATTTTTTGTCCAATTTCTCTAATATCTTTTCGGTTGTGAGAGATGGGTCTTCAAATTCAAGTTCTTGAAAATAGGCTTCAAGTGGATCATATTGTCACGTAAGGCGTTCGATTGGGCCTTCGCCTGGACCCACACTTGTCGTGCTCTAGGAACCGTAGCTGGGCTGAACAGTAGGGAAACTCAGTTTGTGATAGTAACTTCATTATATTGTTGCCAACCATTCATCAATATAATCTCTTACTACCATAGGATTTGGACGAGCATTTTCTCTATTGCGTTGATCGTAGAAGGAGTTATATCACGCTGGAGTCCAACGACGGGTGAGAGGGGTTACACTACTTACGGAAAGGAAACGAGTAGTTAGCGATGTCAACTACTCCCTATCATCTTGCTGAACGTGTGTATTCAAAGCAACAAAACTGCTCGCTCAGCGATTCCACGAGTGGCCAATTGGGTAGATTTACACCAAGTAAATTTGCCTCCAATACGAATATATGCTCTCACCCGATGTTCATTTTTTCTTAGTCCATGACTGTTACTGAGCTTTTTCTAAGTAGTTCTCCAGTTTTTTCATTCCATCTTCCGTCACTCCGAATGCTCCTGGCTTGTTCTCCTGCATCTTCTGAAAATAACCTGATTCTTGTCCTAGAAATTTTATTGCCCCTCCTAAACTGTTTTCAATTGAGTTCAGACGGTTCCTCAATTGATCAGCATCCATCGTCAAGGAGTCCAATTTTTTCTGGGTAGCCACGCCACAACACCCGTTTAGACCATCACCAATAAATGCTAGAGCGGGTTGGTTCCATCTGCTTGTTTGTCTCATGTGAGTCGGGTTCCAACCATCCATCAATTCATCGGTTTCAATGTCCACTGACACCGATGTAGTTTCGAACTGTCTTTTTGTTTCACAATACGTCGTCCTTGAGTCTGTACAGTGAGACCTTGCAGGCCTTCATACCTGGCTGTTTTGTACGTGATTGGTATTGAACATTCGTGAGTGATGACAAGTGGTGATGGCTTCCATGATGCTCCGGCAGTGATTTCCACTTTCTGGGCGATTAATGCTTGTTCATTCGATCTGAAATAAATACTCTGTTCTTGTCTTCCTTCTCTGAGTCCTCCTCTCGTTCGACCTAAATCCTACGTTTCCTTTGTGCTACTATTCTTCCTCGCCATCCGTGCAGCTGAAATAGTCCTCCTCTTATCTATGTTGTTCCTTTCTTTTCCTTGTTTCTTCATCAATTAGAGCTCTTTCCACTGGGGCATCCTCCGTCGTTATATGGTAGTATTCTACAGACGTGCACTGTATCCAGAGCTTTCTTTCTACACCCAAGTCTCCTCACTTCGTAGTTAACCTCTTCCAGCTTCCTTGTTACCTCATATGGACCAAACCATCTCAACAGCAATTTTTCGCTTTTTCCTACTTTCCTTACAGGAACGAAAATCTTTACCTTATCTCCTGCCTGAAACTGTAGATATCTGTGTTTTTCGTCGAAGCGGACCTTGTCCTTTTCCTGTTTCCTCTGTATGTTCTCTACCGCTACGGCTCTCGGCCAGAGCTCTCTTCCGTAGCTGCGGCGTATCGGTTGACAGCTCGTTGTCCAAAAGTCCTGCCTTTGATGGTAGGCTCTCTTGCGAAAGTGAGCATGAAGGAGCTGAATCTCGTGGTGTCCTGGATGGCAGTGTTGTAGCCGAATGTGACAAATGGGACATAACTACACCAGTCAGTTTGATACGTGTTGCAGTACATTGCCAGCATGTCCGCCATGGTTTTATCCAGTCTTTCTGTTAGACCATTGCAACACCGATGGTAGGCCGTTGTGAATTGCCTGCGCACCCTCATCAGTTGTGTCACTTCTTTCACCAATTCTGACTGGAATACTTTTTCTCTGTCACTCAGGATTGTTCTTGGAGCTCCATGGATCAGAATCACCTTTTCTAATACAAATTGGGCCACTGCCTCGGCTTTTCCATTTGGTAATGCGGCTGTTATTGCATACAGGGATGCATAGTCAGTCGTAACTACTATCATTGTCTAGCTCCTGTTGCTTCGTCGAAATGGTCCCAACAGATCAATGCCTACTTTGTCGAAGATTGATCTCACGGAGATTGGTTGTAGAAATCCAGGAGTCTTTCTATATGGTTGACCTTTCCTAGCTTGGCAATCTATGCAGCCCTGCACGTACTTTTCCACAACCTTCGCCATTCCTGTTCAATAGAGCCTATTCCTGATCTCATCCAAGGTTTTACTTGATCCTAAGTACCCACAGGTCGGTGCAGCAAGTAATTCCCACATTATCTTCTTTGTCATGGATTTTGGTACTACCAGCAGGTGTTCTACATCCCCCTGACTTTGTACAGTCAATCTTTATTTAGTCTAAAATCTTTTGCTCGTTTTCTGATGAGGTTCGGCATCTGGATCATCTGGTTTCTTTCAGGAGTTTTAGTTCGGGTTCTTTGTCCTGTAGGACCGCAATTTTCTGGCTTATCATAGGAAACGTTGGTACCCCATTTTGGGTTTCGATTTCCTCTTCTCCTATTGGAGGTAGTGCTGGGTTTTGCGACAGGCAGTCCGCGTCCATGTGGGTTTTACCAGATTTATGGGTCACCTTGTAATCGAACTTCGCAATCCCCAATGCCCACCTTGCCAGTCGTCGGTTGTTATCTTTTATGGAGTCTAGCCAACACAAGGCATGGTGGTCAGAGATCACAGTGACTGGTCGTCCAAAGATAAGGTGTCGAAGGTAGCCCAACGCCAAAACAATGCTTAGACGCTCCAGCTCGCCGATGGTGTAGTTTTGTTCGCAGGATGACAAACTTTGGCTGACATATGACTTCTTGTAGCAAAATTGTCCCTATTCCGATGGTGGATGCGTCCGTGTGAAGAATTGTCTCCTTTTCCGGGTTGAAGTGATGTGGTACCGGTGCTGAAATCAGTCTGTGTTCTAGTTCGTTGAATGAACGCTCTTCTCTTTGACCCATTCGAACTGCCTTGTTTTCTTCGTCAATTCGTGCAGTGGTCTAGCAATGACGGCAAAGTTCTGAATACATTTTCTGTTAAAATTACATAGTCCTAGGAAGCTTTGCACTTCTTTTACTTTTCTTGGTGTCGGGAATTCCTTCACACAGGCTATTTTTTCATCATCCGGCAGGATGACTTCTTTTCCTACTTTCTACCCCAGGACTGGTATCTCCTCCCTCAAGTATTCGCAGTTGCAGTGTCAGGTTGGCCTGTCACAACCGTTCGAAGACTTTTCTTAGTTTCATCATATTATGTTCTTCAATCAGAATTTCTTTCCTACAGCTAAACTCAAAAACCTAGTAAACAAACCAATTATCCAAAAAGAAAAAGAGTCATAGACCGTGATAGAGCACTTTCCCCTTTTTCATTGTATCAAGGTTTGCGTTCATGTCTAAAAACACCATTTATCAAATATTAGTCACTAAATCGCACTACTTATTTTACAATAAATGATCAAAGTTGACATCGACGCTGAGAAAATTCAAACGTACCAAAAAGCGCGGGAAAGTTTTGACGTCATAACTAGAGTTGCCAGTTTTTTTTCAGTGCCTGCGGGTCATATGCTGTAAGGGGTATCACGCTGGGGTACCGAAAAAAAAATCTTGCACAATACATTTATTTATTAAAAAAAAAAATTAATGAAATCGACACATTTTCCAAAAACAAATCAACATTTCCAAATAATTGTACATTGGTCAAAATTTAGACATACTTCTGGCTGTCTTTCATCTCACTTGAAATTCTTTGTCCATCAGTACTTTTTAAGAAAATTTTAAAATCTGAACATGTAAAATTAAAATTAAATTTTATCAAAAGCTCAGCTTCGACAGATTTGAGTAACATCCTGTTTCTCTCTTTTCGCCAATAATGATTGAAAGCTACACTGAAAATTCTTTCAGGGTTTGCATTTGAATGGGGCAAAGAAAAAACAAAATTGCAAATTATTTCAAAGTTAGGTAAATTATGTACCTTTAATATTTCAACAGATTTTTGATCGGCTTTTAAATTTTGAAATGTTTCCATTTTATCAAAAATGTATTCCTTAAGTAAAATCAACTCTAAAAATAAGGCGTCGACATCCAGATTTTGGATTTTAAATTGTGATATAATATCCTATATATTATGGAACTTTGGTATGTGTGTCAACGCCATTTCATATAATAATTTGAATTTATTGTCATCGTAGTCATACTAGTTTTTCAAATAGGCAAGGCTCGTCTCGATAAAAGTTGCAGATTCTTTAATGAACAATCCTTTATGGACATCATTTTCACATTTTTTAATAATTTCACTAGCAACATACCCATAGAAACTTTCATTTTGAGCCGTAATTAAATACTGCCTGACGTTCTCCATAATTTTGTACACTTCTAGTAAAGGAACGTCATTACTTTTAATCGCTTGTAAAAAAACATTTCCTATGTGGCTCAAAAACCCCAGGAGCCGGATTCCGTGTACTATGGAATTCAACATGTTGAATACCACTGTTGATCTCAACATGTGGAAGCCAGGACCCGTATTCCGTGTACTGTGGAATTTCATAGCAACACGTCGCTCTGCTTATATTAGTCGATTTTGGCTCGTTTGGTACATGATTTGGTACATGCTTTGGTCTGTCAAACACCTACCAACCAATTTCGGATCCTAAAATGATGACTTTTAATCGCTTGTAAAAAAACATTTCCTATGTGACTCAAAAATCCCAGGAGCCGGATTCCGTGTACTATGGAATTCAACATGTTGAATACCACTGTTGATCTCAACATGTGGAAGCCAGGACCCGTATTCCGTGTACTGTGGAATTTCATAGCAACACGTCGCTCTGCTTATATTAGTCGATTTTGGCTCGTTTGGTACATGATTTGGTACATGCTTTGGTCTGTCAAACACCTACCAACCAATTTCGGATCCTAAAATGATGACGTCACAACAAGTTTGGTATGTGTTTTGGTCTGTCAAAATGCCTACCGCGGTTTGCAGCACGGTACTTTGTTCGGTATAGTGGTATCTTTGTCTATTTTTCTTTTGTCTCGCTCGGGAGTAGTAAGTTCATCGTAAATAATCAAGTGAATGACATAAATAAACAAATCGACCTGTTTTATTCAAATTTAAGTCTGTGCTTCAGTGGTTGTAATAGTTTATGTTCTATCTGATCTAAAAGTTGGTTTGCTGTTAATTGGACATTCATAAGTGCTTATGAATGTTTTTTGTCAGTGTTGTTCTACTACTTTATTTACGTCAATAATTTTTTTCTCCAATTGATATTTGGGAAATGGAAGAAGGAAATGAGTGAATTCGGGGACGTTTATATAATTCCAAAACAGCCAAAACCATATAACTGCTTTTCTTTTAGGCATTTTGAGTAATGCGGCCATTCGGCCAATACGGCCACAATCTGCTTTTCACCAAATCACTGGACAAAGCTTCAAGTTTTAACTTTATGACGAATAAGACAAATGAACTAAGTAGTGAATAGTGATAAACTATATCCTGTGACATATATTTTTTTATCTATGCCTGTAACTAAACATAAACAAAAAAGTTGGGTTATATAAACACTCTGCCTTTGACAGTTTCGACCAAACACCTACCAAACGATTTCGGTGAAATGTTTGTTGGTCGTGACGTCATCACCATGACGTTGCAGTTACCGTTTGGTTAACCAAAATGTAAAACAACCAAATGAGCCAAAATCGGCTATTGTATTCTGTGCACCATTGTCAACACGACTAGACATACTTGTCCCCTTCTCTCAACTCAATACGTAAGGACGTATTGTTTCGTTTTTTCCACACAACTTCTATCAGCTGAATTTGTCAATTTGTCATTATTTGTCAAAATTTGTCATTATTTGTATTGTATTGTGGTGGTATGTTTACGTTTTGTGAGTTTCAGCTTCATTGTGGAGGTGTTTTTCGGTATTGCCAGGAAGCAACCATCTCTTATTACAAAGTAGATTCAATGGAGCCTCAGGAAAGCAAGATAGAATGATAGAAATGCATCATGAGCAAAAAAAAATCTATAGAACATCAACTTGAACTTATCGGTTTAATATAAATATGTGGCTCACAGATCTCATATCCACGTTTTGTCAAAAATACGATATGTTATAATTTAACTTGAATTTTACAAAGAGTGATACAAAATAAGGAATAAATTAACAAAATATCATTGAAATGCCATCCCAAAATCAGTAGTTCGCGGCAAAACTCACAACATCGGCAAGTAAATCGCTTGGTAAATGCTTTGTGTCGGCAGTTCTTTAAAATTGGAATTCACATTCTTCCGTTATAAAATATGTTATTGAAACGTAGATTTCGATGGATGACTCACATACCTATTCATTCGATTAAAAAATATATGAATTAGAGGAATCAGCGACTTACTTTTAATTGTTCTGATTCATTTCAGTCTGAAAAGTTGGTTTCACAAGAATATCCGCTAAAAACAGTTTATTAAAAGCATCCCGATAATTTATTAATATTATAAACTACCTATTGTTCTTTAAACATCAATTAAGATTCCAATTCCAAAGGCCGCGAAGGTTATGAACATGAGTTGTGTGAGACTTAAAACGTACCTATATTTTCATAACCACGTATTTCAAAGTAGGTATTGATTTTCTATTTCTTCACGTCCATTTGCCCACGTGTACTTATTTCGCGACCAAAATAATATTATCCAAATTTGTTGGCTGCAAAACTATTTTTTTTTCAAAGTAGAAATACATAGAAAGAATCACATATTCTCCGAACGAAATCTCTTTAAACTGAATATAGTATCAAAAAGTTGTTTTTTTCCGCGATTTTCAACGTATTATTTGTTTTTCCCACTGGTTTTTCCAAATAATCGGAAAATTTCAAGCTACTCGTTTTTTTGCTATTTTCCGAAAACTAGACGGAAATTGTGAATTTTGCAGCTACCCCAGAATAACCCCCTCGAATGACTTCGGTCAGTACGATTCGATTCAAAAGAATACCACTATCACGTCAACATATTACACCAACACCAGAGAATAAAATTGGAAGTCCCTACGAAATGTCAGAAATGTTAAGGGAAAAATGAAAAAGCCACTAAGATTTTGAAACACGTCTTGACAAAACACGAACATTGCCGAACCAATATCAAGACGTGCACGGAATAACGTTTTTGTCAAAAATATAGGTATGTTTTGAGTCTCACACAACTCATGTTCATTACCTTCGCGGCCTTTGGAATTGGAATCTTCATTATTGTTCAAAAAACAATAGGTAGTATACAGTGAGGACGTAAATAGTCCCCCCCCCCTCTAACTTTTGAACGCATCAATATTTTTTGCTCAAATTTGGAGGTGTTGTTCAGGGTAGGCTTTACTAAGTTTTGACTTCCAAAAAAAAATTTCAACTGTCAATTTGACAGCTGGGCACCATTTTGAAACAAATTATTAAATGGAAAAGGGGGTCATGTGATACCTTATTTGAAAGGTCCTTCTATTCTATTTTCACCCCCAAAGTTTGAAGTCCTTAGCGTTTTTCTTATCGCCATATCGAAAATAAATTATTT
The DNA here is from genome assembly GCA_958502075.1 of Orchestes rusci. Lineage (NCBI taxonomy): Eukaryota > Metazoa > Arthropoda > Insecta > Coleoptera > Curculionidae > Orchestes > Orchestes rusci. The sequence continues at coordinate 12,976,955 of OY293312.1, read as the reverse complement.
GGGTCAAAATACTATCTCTAATTCTTAAAAGAACTTTATTAACAATGAAAAAACTAACCTATAAGATTAGTGATTGTTTCTACAACAGTATTTAATAAAAAATTTCAAAAAAACCTAATACTAAAGATAATATTAAGAACAAAATCATGCAAAATTATCTCAATAAATTTTCAAAATGCTGTCCCTGAACCTCTTGACAATAAAAATTTGAGCCAAAAATATTAATGCGTTCAAAAGTTAGAGGGGGGGGGGACTATTTACGTCCTCACTGTATAATATTAATACATTATCGGGATGCTTTTGATAAACTCTTTTTAGCGGATATTCTTGTGAAACCAACCTTTTAGACTGAAACGAATCGGAACAATTAAAAGTAATAAGTCGCTGATTCCGCTTATTCGTTTTTTTTTAATCGAATGAACGAGGTATGTGAGTCATCCATCGAAATCTACGTTTCAATAACATATTTTATAACGGGAGAATGTGAGTTCCAATTTTAAAGAGCTACCGACACATAAGCATTTACCAAGCGATTTACCTACCGATGTTGTGAGTTTTGCCGCGAATTACTGATTTTGGGATGGAATTTGAATGGTATTTTGTTAATTTAGTCCTTATTTTGTATCACTCCTTGTAAAATTCAAGTTAAGTTTAAAACATATCGTATTTTTGACAAAACGTGGATATGAGATCTGTGAGCCACATGTTTATATGAAACCGATCGGTTCAAGTTGATGTTCTTTAGATTTTTTTTGCTCATGATGCATTTCTATCATTCTATCTTGCTTTCCTAAGGCTCCATTGAATCTACTTTGTAATAAGAGATGGTTGCTTCCTGGCAATACCGAAAAACACCTCCACAATGGAACTGAAACTCACAAAACGTAAACATACCACCACCATCCATACAAATAATGACAAATTTTGACAAATAATAACAAATTGACAAATTCAGCTGATAGAAGTCGTGTGGAAAAAACGAAACAAAACACGTCCTTACGTATTGAGTTTAGGACATGGGCGGGGAAAGGGGACAAGTGTGTCTAGTCATGTTGACAGAAGTGCACAGAATACAATATTAGCAAAGCGACATGTTGCTATGGAATTCCACAGTACACGGAATACGAGTCCTGGTACGCTTCCGCCAAATCATGTTCAAAAAATGACATCAATAAGGGAGATGTCTCATTTTCTGACAAAAAATAACTCTTAATAGCTTCAAAATTTTTGAATAGTCTGTCTACAGCAGAAACTAGAGTAAGCCACCTGGTAGGTACGTGCCTTAACATTTCAGACCATTGTAAGTCATAAAATTCACTTGATGACGATTAATTCTATGTCAAATTTAAGAATAGACGCAGCTTTTTTTGAACAATTGTGTAATATATGGCAAACACATCCCATTGGAATAATGTTTTCATAATTTTTTTTAAATTCAGCAAACTCATTTTGGTGTTTTCCAAAATTAACGGATGCGTTATCAGCAGAAAATGCCGTGACGTCCTTTAAATTCAAGCCGTACTTCGCAAGTTGTTCTATAAGAGCATTAGAAATATCAATCGATTTTTCGAAGTCTAGATTGAAAAAACTGAGTAACTTAGTTTGAACACCTTTCTTCTTGTCAAGGTAACTTAAAACTAATGGGAATGTTTTTATGTTCCCTTTGTTTGATGCATCAGTTGAAATTGAGTATTTGTGATTGTTCTCCAAATCTTGGATCACGAGAGACCTTGACGCTGATGTTAAACAATTTTCTGCACTTTTTCAAGCCTTTGTCCTACCACATTTGTACTTGCCTGCAGTTTTGGAGTCTTGAAATATTTTCGAAAATAGTTTCCCAGCACAATCAGCACTTTAATAACTATGTGAATGGTAGACAGTATGATAAGTAAACACCATGATACTACGACAAACAAGATATGCTCACTAGCCGAACGAGTCTCGAACTGAACTGCGCATCAAGCTATCCGGTGACCCAATTGGATAAAATAGCATTGGAAAGCATGGCTTATACTGCGATTTTGTTGAATTCTGATGATTAGTTGGTTATTTACCCCAAAATGAATAATATGTATTTAGTTGGTTATCTATCTATCCAAAATTGATAATATAATCTACGCAAATCCTACCAGATTGGTTAAATAGTATTTAAAAAAAAAATCATATTTTCAATTTTGCCGTTACATTAAAAAAACATTTTTCTCAGTTGGTTTTCGACGTTAGAAAGGATGTTTGAGGTGAAACTTTCTTATGTGCGGTGGAAGTGGAATTTCAAGGGACACACTTGGGTCTTTGTGGTTTTGTGTGGTTTTTTGTGATTCTATGTTCTTTTCTTCCTTCTATTGTGGTTTTATGTGTTTCTTTGAGAATCTATGTGGTTCTTTGTGATTTTATGTGGATCCATGCATGTGGTTATTTTTTGGTTCAATGTGGTTTTTGTTGTACTATGTGGCTTCTTGTGGTTCTATGTGGTTCCATGTGGTTTTGTGGTTCTAAGAGGCTTTTTGCTATTCTATGTGGTTCTAAGAGGTTTTGGCATGTGGTTTTTATGGTTTTTTGTGTTTCTACATGGTTCCATGTGGTTTTTGTGGTTCCATGTGGTTCTCTGTGTTTTTTTTTGTTTCTATGTGGTTCTTGTGGTTCTATGTGTTTTTTAGTAGTTCCATGTGGTTTCTATGGTTTTTTGTGTTTCTACATGGTTCCATGTCGTTTTTGTGGTTCTTTGTGTTTTTTTGTGGTTCCATGGTGTTTTTTGGTTCGTTGATTTTTTTTTGTGTTTCTATGTGGTTCTATGTGTTTTTTTTGGGTTCCATGTGGTTTTTCAGGTTCGTTGTGTTTTTTTTTGTGTTTTTATGTAGTTATTGTGGTTCTATGTTTTTTTTTGTGGTTCCATGTGGTTCTTGTGGTTCTATGTGTTTTTTTGTGGTTCCATGTGGTTCTTGTGGTTCTATAGGTTTTTTTGTGGTTCCATGTGGTTTTTGGTGATTCTATATGTGTTTTTTTGTGTTTCTATATGTGGTTTTTGTGGTTCTGCGAAAGATTTCTTTCTATTCTATATGTTTTTTTGTGGTTCTATGTGGTTCTTGTGGTTCTATGTGTTTTTTTGTGGTTCGATGTGGTTTTTCCGGTTCGTTGAGTTTTTTTTGTGTTTCTATGTGTTTTTTTTTTTTTTTGTAGTTCCATGTGGTATTTGTGGTTCCATGTGGTTTTTAGTGGTTCTATGTATTTTTTGTGGTTTTTCAGGTTCGTTGTGTTTTTTTTGTGTTTTTATGTGGTTCTTGTGGTTCCATGTGTTTTTTTGTGGTTCCATGTGGTTTTCAGTGGTTCCATATATGTGTTTCTATATGTGGTTTTTGTGGTTCCATGCGGTTTCATTACGTGCTTTTGTTTAATGTTATTTTGAACCTCTACTCGTTTTGCTCAATTGACCATAGTAATTACGCCAATATTTAACCATAATGGACCATTTTGTTTGACCAACAAACACCTTTGAAAAAGGGCTCAGATGATCATCACATTGATGATGATGAATAAGGTCGCCTGTACATAACACTGACTATTGGGGCTTATTAGCCGAAAGCGCTTTGCCAGCTATTTTGAAATAAACTAATTTGCTCAGAGTACTACAAACTTTTTCCTTCCTGCTACAATTATATCATTTTATCACTGAATTTGCTTATAGCTAATCTCAATCCTGATGTTGATTTTATTATTATTTTCAAGTACATTCTTTATTTTCATGCTTTCATCCCGGTCTTTCTGTTGTGTGGTTTTAGGTTTTCGAAGTTTTGGCAGGTTTAGTGAAGGTATAGCATCTTTCTTGAGTTTCCATTTGTTTTTGGGCAATTGCAAATGTCTCTCTTTGTCACAAAAGTCGTCTTTAGAAAAATGGTTTGAACAAATTCTAGCATATTCAACATTAAAACTGTCCTTTTGATAACAATTCTGTATCCATATCTTGCGAATATACTTGAATGTTGGAAACCGAAAGAAACGGTATTTACACGGACGGTTTTCTTCATTTTTCTTATTGCTGCTTCTGCAGAACATCACGGCACAGTACACCATCATCAAATTATGCGAAAGTCACGAAATAATAAGATATTATATCACACAAATATCAGAGCAACAAGATTTACATTGCAAACTGACAGAAGCTTGACAACATAACCTCACAGAGGTCACCCGACAAGATGCGCGTGAGCTTATCTGTTTGTCGTAGTATCATGAGTAAACACTGTTTCAGCAATTGATACACTCTGGTCCGTCTGATCCACATTGCACTTTGTGGTTAAAAAATCGTCCAACTTTTTTGAACTTGACGAGGTTTTCAATATGTTTTTATGCCTTTCAGAGTTCATGTGTTTCTTCACATCATTCCCACCGCCATGAGCTACGCGAAATGGTATATGGCAAATATTGCAATAAGCACTATGTTCATCGCCGCTTTTAGAACGAATCAACCAATTATAGTTTTGCATCCAGGTATTATTAAATTTACACATTCTGAAATGATAAAGAAATACTATAAAACCACCGCACTTTCCACAACTCAAATCACTTTTTAATTTTCTCCTTAGATGGTCCAGGTCTATCAAAGTTGCTCTCGTTGTCACCACATATACTTATTTCTGTTTCGTCGGAATGATCATGATTTTTGATTGCGTCGCCCATTTTTTCAAAGTTTGTATACACACTTTTATTTACTAAAATATATGGTAATTACTTTTTACAGTTGCGCTATTATCCGTATTCTTATTTGTTTACAAGAATTAACGTTAAAACTGGAAGAAAGGCCACTATTTATTCGCTATCATAAATAAAAAATGCGAAAAGCCGGGCAAAGATGCAAAAATATGCGAATCGCGACCAGTGTTGCCAACCTTATTTGAAGAAAATTCCCCATAGAAACGTCAAAAATTACCTTTTGAACAAAAAAAATCCCTTTTATTCTTCTGCTCCAAAATAAAATCAGGCATGAGACAATATGTGAATAATGAGATGAAAGAAAGAAATTAACAACCTTTATTAAATCAAGCCACACAGGTGAACAAGTCCTATATCTAGAAAACACAATAAAACATAACCTCAAATTTGTGAAACATCAATATCACTAATAATTCATTAGAATTTGACCAAAAATAAAGTAGAATTCCTAATAATGTATAATTTATATGTATAGCCTACATAAAAAAATCAGTCTGATCAATATCACAGAATCAAAAATATATATATATCTCTTCAACAACCACAGAAAAATCAGCCTTCAATTAAGGAACTTAAATAGATCAATTATTTATAAATAATAGAAATAGACACAAAAGTGTTAAGGACATTCTACAAAAGGAATGTACATAGGTACTTAGTTTTTTTTGAAAGAGTACATTTTACTGTTATGTAATTTTAAGTGATCCTCTGTGATCTTGTACTCAACAACATCACTTTCATCAGCCTGTAAAGCGCTTCAAAAGCTACAAATAGCGTTCAAACTAGTTTCGCCTAAACGGTTTCTTTTTTTTTGTTTTTGTATCTGTGCTGTGACTATGGAAAAGATTCTCTCTGCATCTGCATTGGAATGGGGAAGGATTAGAATCAATTCCGAAAGTTTGAGTAAGTTGGGACAAACCAAATTTCCTTCGTAATTTTCCTTCGTACCAATCACGTTCCACATTTCATCAACTGGAAGTGTTTTGACATAATACACTTCACTCTCACAAAAAGCGTCATCCAATTTCCTCCACTCAATTTCAATATCATTTTTATCAATACGGCGGGCATTATCAAATTGTTCACACATCACCTTGAAGTCAATTGTTCTGTCAGAGTCTGATTTATTGAAAGTAATCGAAGGGTGGAAAAACGCCATTTCTTTGAATATTCTCTGAGGAAGTCTTTTTTGTAAATCACAAGCTCCCTCGAGATAAAAACTGAGACACTTTTTCTGAAAAATATCTTTACCATCAAGGGGCATTCTGGATACTACTTCAGAACATTCTGGACCAAGGTAGATATCATTTAATTGTAAAAAATGTTGAGGATCCCTCAAATCAATCGCTGTTAAATCCGTTGATTGAATAAGTACAAGCTTATTCAATCAACGCTTAAATCCTTATCAAGAATTGACCTTTTCAAAAAATTTTTGCATAATTGAATCATCAATTATTGCTTACTTTCAGAATATGAGATATGAATCAAAGGTTTTCTTCCCTGAAATACAGCATCAAACTGATCAAAATAAGTCAGAACATATTTAAGAAATAGTAAATATGCCTTTGTATATAAATTAGTAAACTCATTTAAAATGAGTTCAGCACTTTTAAGCTTATCTTCAAGCACTGCAATTCGAAAATAATGCTCTAAGCTGACCCAATTTTCCAATATGCGCACTACACAGTCGTGTCTACTGAGTCATCTTGTTGTGGCGAGTTTGACAACTTTCTGTTTCTTCAAATTGCTGCATTTCTTGTAACTGGGCACATCTCTTTGCACTACCTGAGATATAATTGTATATATTCCTGATGAAATCTTCTGGAGATCTCGGCAATGATTCACAAGCATGCGATGCCACCAAAGCTGCTGAATGGCATATGCATCGCATTAGCAATACATGCGGAACTTCATCGTGAAGAAGTTTGAAAAAAGAATGATTCTTCCCAATCATCACGCTTTCACCATCCGAAGCGACACCTGGAAATGAATAATTTTTCTTTATCTGAATACAGAGTTTTAAGGTTTCGAAAGTTATGAAAATATTGTTGATACATTACATTTACCTATTATATTATGTAAAGGTATTGAATGTTTTTCCAATAAATGTTTAAAAGATTGGTAGAGATCGGTTGCTCCTAGATTCCTAGCTAATTCTGGTTTTCATTTTACCGTCTGCTGCTTTGTATCGAGTCAGTACTGCAAGACTCTTTGAGACACCTATGTCTGTCGACTCGTCCAGCATAATGGAAAAACAATTTTGTCGCAAATAATGAACTAAAACATCAGTCTCTTTTTTACAAAGCACATTTGATAAGATTTCGCTGCATTTAGTCCTTTTCAGCGGCATATCTTGGCATATTTTACTATCAGGAAATATTTCTTTCAGGATTGGTTCAAGCTGGTCTATTGTCCTTATCGCTACATTATTGGCGGCATAAAAAGCAGTCAGTTTTATTTCTGCTTTTTTTGTTTTGTTTTCGTTTGGATTGATCCGTTTCAAAAACATGGTAGAAATATTTTTATTGCTTTGTATGGACTTAAGCTTATCCTTATGTTTCTGTGTCTCGCCATGTTTTAACAAATCGCTTTTTCCAGCAGCCACTGTCGTATTACAAACTTTACATCTGATATGATTGAACAATGATACCTAATTGTTCTGAATCATAAATCTGTAAAATTTATATCAATTACCTAGCTTTATATTTAGAATCCACATCTGGCATCAGCCAACTGGAGAAACTTGGATCCTCCAACCAATATTGCTTGAATACTTTTTGAACTTTTGCCGAGACTTTTGCTTTTTTGGGGCTTCTCTCGGTACTCTCGACGTCTTCCTCAGACATATTTCCAGAATTCTTACCCAACACGAATGCACTACATAAAATTATTCACAGTTTGAATCAAAAACGAAAAGACACCGGTGAAATAACTTCAATAATTTCGAATTTTCTGCAATCACATTCAAAAACAGAAACAAGATAGAGAGAAATAGACAATATGAATATGACATATGACTTTGTAATCATTTCTAGGCATGGAGGTAGAAAGGGGTAAAGACGACATCACGTGACTAAAATGGGATCACTTTCGCCATCCTACTGAGATCGTTTTGTCAAAGTGTCAGTTAACATTTCGATACCAATACTCTAAAAGGACGTATCCCATGAATACAAAATTTCACAGGAGTTGAAATAAACGTATATTTTTTCAAGTTTTCGAGAAAGGTTTAATTTTTCAACTACCAAATTTTTTCAAAAATATGTTCTTCGACAAAGTGTTGTGTTTTGTTGATTATTTCATTAGATGACGAAAATAAGTGGCTTAGGTCTTATTGTAATCACAACACCTTATTGGATACGACATTTTATGTAAGTGTCATATTACCTCAATCATAACTACTGTGGGTTAAGACAAATAACACAATCATTATAATACGAAATATAGAGTTATGTAAACCACTATTTTCATTGAAATATTATAAAAAAATTGAATAATGGAAAAAATTAAAAAGTTCAACACCCTGTAGCTTTGTAACGAGGAATTTCCGGACACATGTTTATGGGAAGTTTTCTTCTTATTTCCAACAAGGGAGACTCATCCTGATTTTTGTCTCAGAAAAAATACAAGACCTTGCTTGACAATAATCCCAAAATCACATGTATTTTTTTATATCGAATCCAAATATTTCGAGAATGATGGCACTTAGCGACTTCAAACAAGTATACTCACGGCTGTTAATAATAGGAAAAATAAGTTTAGGTAGCGTCCTCTACAAGTTAGAGCCATACTTAGATCAAATTCGAATTTCGCATGATAAAGTGTGCAAACACTATTTAGAAAAAACAAAAATAAAAATGAAACTTCAACACTCTGTATAGCTCTGTAATGAAGCATTTCCGGAAACATGTTTATAGAAGGTTTTTTCTTATTTTCAAGCGGGAAAACTCCTCCGTGTTTTTCTTCTAAGTTTTATTTTTATTTATGTCGTCCTGTTTATGCAGTGTTCCTAACACAGACCCTTCATTCACCCAGTGCCTAACCATTCGTTCTTTTACCAAGAAATGTAATCCTGCACACTTGGTGTTTCCAATCTTCAGTTTTCAAAAAATATTCATATGAACATGAACAAAGGTTTCATGTTATTCTGGATGGATTTTTTGGATAGCTTCTTTTTCTTTCCTTGTAGCTAGTCACTAGCTACCTTCCGCTACCGATAAAAAACTCCATAGTGAAATACATACCCACTTAGTTCTAATACGACCTAACACACAACACGAACTTGAGGGTTACGTCGTTTTCAACAGAATATTTTTGAAATATGTCCTATTCAACATGTTATTCCAAATTACAATATGACGTATATGAAATGCACATTTCAACGGCAAATATTTTCATATTGTGTTACGCTATAAACAAATTACCATAACATAAAGAAACTAATAGCACTAGAATATAACTTTTACGTTCGATATATTGAAAAACGGACTATTTTTCCGCACTTTTCAAATTCAACACATCAACTTTCAACCGTCACTTGATAAAACAATGGGGCAAACTGTGGTATACGACCTATTCGAACTTAAAAAATCAGCTGTTTCTTTCACGACGTATTAGAATAAGCGCCAAAAAAATATTTCCAGTTGAAGGTTTCTTACGCCATGTTAGATTTAGATGGAGATCGATATTTTGGACTTATATCAATTAAAAACGCAAAATCAAGAAAGTTGTGGGATACGTCCTTTTAGAATATTGGTATCGATTTGTAGAACGGTTTTTCTCAGTTTTAGCTGTCTTTTGAGGATTATTTTGTGATTTTTGTGTGTTGTTACATTTCTCAATTATTGTTTGATGTGCCCTGAGAAGTTGTGCGAGTAGAGACGCTATCGATAAGAAAAAATCGACTGAAATCACATTTCATAGGTTGGTATAGCATAATACAGAACCGGGATATGAAATTTTTGTCGAGTTCACTGAAATATTTATGTGATTGAGGTTTGTAAATGTTTAATCACATTATATTGTAGATTCCAATGTTTTTTCCAATTTACTTTTCCATGGCTATGATCAATTTGTGTTGGACAATCATAGGTATTTACTAATGAAAAGCATTGATGCAAAGTACCTAGATATACGAGTGATTCTTTTTTTTTTTAATAAATCTAGTAATCTTGAAGCTAATACACTACCCGACAATAAATTCCGGACAGGAATAATTTGAGTCAAATTGATATCCCTATAACTTTTTTATTTGTTGTCCGATTTTAGTGAAATTTGTATCAAAGTATAGCCCTATGTCTTGAGATATTACCCTTGATTTTGGTTTTGGAAAAATACCGATGACTTGGTCATTGTGCAGGGAAGAATAGAAGCTACCTTTTTAACACCTGTGGAAAAATTGAGCGCTCCAATCCAGCTCCATCATATTCGGTTGTGAAGTGCAATCTTTTCTCAACAAAACGTTTTTTTGGTCATGTCAATATCTGCTTTTTCAGAGAAGATACAGATGTTTAAAGAAAATGCTGCAGTTTTTCGATATTTCATAAACAATGAATGAAAGCATTTTTATAGACTTGCATGAACAAAATGTTTTTAAATTAATAGCGCGTGTTGTCACATCGTATCCCTATGACTTCTGCCATGCGAATGGCATACTTTTGATGCATCTTGAGAATTATTTGTTATTTTTTAAGAAGTGCTTCTCGAAAAGCAGGCAAGGTTTGAAGATGTCTATTGCGAACATGACTACCTAGCAATCCTAGCATACCTATCTCATGTGTTTGATTTCCCATCATCAATTCAAACAAGATCTGTACGGCCATGTAGTGATACCCCAGTCCACACCATGATACTACCGCCTCCAAAGTGTAATCGAGATGAACAATTTGCCCAATATGGAACATTGGGAAGATTGAGGCAATATGGAATCTTAGAACATTTGTTCATGCAACTCTAGAAGAATGTTTTATTCATTGTTGATAAAATAACGGAGAACTGCAGCATTTTCTTTAAACATCTGTATCTTCTCTAAATTGACATCACTAAAAAAACATTTTGTTGAGAAAAAATTGCACTTCACAACCGAATTTAATGAAGCTAGATTGGACCGCTCAATTTTTCCACATGGTGTTGAAAACTTGATGTTGAAAAAGTAGCTTCTGTTCCTCCCTGTATAATGACCAAGCCATCAGTATTTTTCCAAAACCAAAATGAAGGTTGATTTCTCGAGACATAGGACTACACTTTGGTAAAAATGTTGCCCAAATCGGACAAAAATTAAAAAACTTACAGGGATATTAAGTTCACTCAAATTATTCTTTTCCGGAATTTTTTGTCGAGGAGTGTAGCAGGTATAAGACATAAAAGTAATAAAACTATACTATCCAAAGGACAATAAAAAAATCTCAATTATCATCATTTCTTTTTATTAGTCACCTTGCATCCTACTGGTTCTTTCTATCTTTTATCGCATGTTTAGACTCAATATTATCATTTTGAGGTTTCTGGATTGTGGGTTTTCGGGTCAATGAAACCTCCAGGATTGATTGAAAGCTTGTGTTAACGTTTTGGTGTACATTACACCTTCATCAGGGCTACATAAAAAAAACCCTTTTGATCAAAACGTAGGCACAAGTTTTCAATCAATTCTGGAGTTTTCATCGACCCTAAAACCCAAAATCCAGCAACCATTTAATTAAATATCTTGTTTCTGCAGATTCCAAATACTTGTTAATTTCTTAAATACATAAAAATATTCCAGAAGTTTTCTAATCTTTCAAAATATAATAGAACATGTTCGAATAATTATCATCATCTTTCTTATTCCTCTTTATTTATGTCCAAGTTGATATTGACCTGCATGATTTGTATTATTTTATAGCATAACTCTCGACATAACTAATAATTGTTATACATCTGTTGTTTGTAGCTTCGTTTTAGATTCATGTAAGACTTCCCATTGTTTTGTTAAGTATCTACTCCAGTACTGTTTTGTTTTCCGGATTGCTTCATAATACTTTACACATAATATGAAGAATAGTAGATAGTAAATTGAAACAATTATGATCAATGAATCCAAAATATAATGTCACCGTAAATAAATTCGAATAAAGTTTAAATCTGGAGTAACAATTCGGAAGTTTCTGTCGGCCAGTTCGCCCCTGCCTACGTCGCCATATTGCAGCTACTCTTAGCTCCACCTACCGATCCCATTTTTCTATCACTGTTTGAATGTTCCTTAGCGACTCTTATGATTCTATCTCGATGACGCTAGGTTTCTGTGACGTCATGACGTTGGCTGACAGACGGAAATATCCAAACAAACTATTTCTTATTACCTCAAAAGCTGACTTACCACTCGGCTAATCAAATACGCACTAACGGTACACACGATATATGTAATACACCCAAAAATATAGTCCAAAGAAGTCCAAATTAAACACAAACACTGATTTCAAACTCACACAATACCAAACCAAATGTCACAAAAGCTTGTTTGGATACCAAATTCGGCCACGACCAATCATATGGTGCCTGTGACGTTTTCAAAAACGTCGCGTATTGTCCACACTATCAAAAAAAAGAAAAGATATCGTCAAAGAAACAATCTTAATTCCATACCACATAACACGTTCTGCTCCAACGTCCAATAATTATTCTTTTCGGACGGTGCAGCGCTGCCAGGTGCTCAATTCTCCAAACCATTCGAAACATATTCGTGCACTAACTGTTTCGAATGGTTGAGTTCGAATGCGTTCAAGCATCTGTATTCTCAAGTCTATAAATAAGCCCTTCGAAAACTACTCGAATGCGAAAGCACTTTTTCGGATGGTTAAAGCTGGCAACATGGTTTTTAAGCTATAGCAACTACGAATAATACATAAAACCTCACATCTCTCAGTTCAGTACAAGTTTCAGTATTTCTATGTCAAACTATAGCATGTCAAAGGTGCAAAAATGCTATTTTTAAGACGAAGAAATTGAAGAAAGAATTGAAATATCAATTAAAATACAGGGGTTCCATTTGAAAAAATGCAACTTTGATGTGCCACGACTTTATGACCGACCCTGTATACTTCAAATTATCACCAGTTAATGGATATCTAAAAACCCTATAACTTTTGTGTTCAACTTTTTCTGGTAGCTCTTATACTTTAGCCAATAATCGACTGTTGCCATACATACCAGCGACCCTGTATTAATTGTACATGGTTGGAGCGGATTATTTCTTTCATTCATCATATCTGTAATTTGAACGACTTTTATTATTATTATTATATGACCAACCAATCGCGCGCTACAGGGCAGGCTCACTTTAGTTAGTACTACTCCTCTAGATGTAGATGGAATTACTAAACTATATTATACCACCGATATTTTGTGATCTGTGATCTCGGACTAATTCTATTTCTTGATTTCCAAAATGGGCTCGGTACCTCACGAACGAAGAAATTCTCCAATAACCAGAGAGCAGAAACAAATCTTTGTTACTTTCATCGAAAAAAACCCAAAATTAAAAAGTGCCAAATTTACAAAAGATTTTACTGTAAAGTGTGGCAAGAAATCACTTCTCAATTGAATTCGGTGCCCGGAGCAAGAAAATCTTGGCAGAAGTGGAGAAAGGTAAGTGATACGATAGTATCAAAATACAATGAACAGTTTGGGTTAGCTTGTGTATATGTATATTAGTGCTTTTTCACTTTGCTATTTCTTGATTTTGCGCAAATTCTTATTCAAAAATGTGGATTTGCTCTCTTATCTTTCAAGTGCATCATGCCTATTTTTTAGACATTTGGCAAGATTTGAAAAACTCAGCCAAGTCCAAGGGTGCTGCTATAAGGAGGTATAGAAACAAGACTGGTGGGGGAACTCCACCTTCACCTGAAAATGAGCTGAACGATGAGGATGAACAAATCTTAAATACTATCAGTGCAGTGGCAATTGAAGGACATGATGACCTTGAGTCAAAAACACATTTTGCTATTGACGCAAAAAATGATTTGCATCGAAGTGTTGATTTGGAAAACATCCACATGCCAGATAGGTATTTATACAAGTTCGCAATTTATTATTAAAAGTAGAGAGCAGTTTATTGTCTCAAAAATACCGAATAAAAATATTCATTGTAATAATTAAATACCAAATACCCTACAATATCCATATACGTATGTATGCCTTTTGACAGCCACAAACACTAGGTAGACTGAGAATTATCAATCAAAATATGATTTTGCTTTCAAATTGAAAAACTAGTATTGTATTTTGATGACATTTTCAGTAGTAGAACCATGTAAAACTATCACAGAATTATATTTTGTTTCTTTTATTACTCTAATACCTGAATCATGGACACCCAAACTCACTCTAAAAACATTTCAGGTATCATCTCACAAAAGAGTGAAAAAGAATGTGCAGTTATAGAAGTTCCAACAGAGGAAGACCAAGAACGTCATAAGACAATGGATATCATCTCACAAAAGAGTGAAAAAGAATGTGCAGTTATAGAAGCTCCACCAGAGGAAGACCAAAAACATCATAAGACTCCCATAAAAAAAAAAAATATCAAGCCAAGTGAACAACAAAACAATAAAAGAAATCGAACACCATTTCGAGTTAAAAGACTCGAAAATGCTACATCTGCAATGGAAAGTCTGATGATCCAGAATCAGACAAATGCAAAAATTTTAGAGAAATATTATGAAAAGAAACTTAAACTTATGAGATCAGACATTAACGCCAAAATAAGAATTGCTAAAGCAATTGAATCTCTAGCTAGAAAGAAGTGAAGAAAAATGAAATACCAATTTTCCAAGCTTTATTAGATTATGATTTTTTGTCAAGTATATTCAATCAATAATAAAACTGCATAACGAAATGATAATTATTGTATTTCTTCATAATGATCAAAGTAACATAAATCTGATATAAACTGAAAAGAAAGTTATTCAAAATGTCTGATTATAGCTCTTTGCACCTCTCTTTCTTGTCTCAGCAGAGGATCAACTCTTTGTTCCGCATTATTTTGTAAGTTGCCTCCAAAGGCCGGATATATACCTAGATCTATATCTCCATCAATCTCAAAATCATCTTCATCATCACCTAATTGTACAGGACGTAAATTTGTATCGATGCACATGTTATGGAGAACGCTGCATGCATTTATAATACGGCAGCATTTTTGTGGTTTGTTATGCAAAACACGATGTTTGAGAAGGCATCGGAACCTCATTTTCAAAACTCCATTACAGCGTTCAATCAATGATCTTGTTCTTATTTGTGTTTTATTGAACCTGTCTTCTGGAGTGTTGGGTTGGGCATTAGGATATGGTGTCATCATCCAAGGCATATCCCGAGTCGCCTAAAATTTGATATTTCATATTCTGAAAACAATATATTCAATAAGACATACATACAGACAACATATTTTTAAAAACATGCTATGATGTGGGTAGGTAATCTAAATCATTATTATTCAATCAATAATAATTGTTTAGACACTTCTAAAAATTGAAATTTTAGGTTTTGTCAAAAGAGGTATCAAATATTACGCATTTATTTCATTTCAGCGCCTTTTTATCATCCAATTTTTATTTGTGGTCTATGGTTTTCACGAAATTTGTGCCTGGTATTCAATTGTGGAATCAGTTGACATATTATGGATGTTATCAATCAGGGGCTCACAAAAACCACTGGTTCAAAAATGAACCATCAATAATAATTGTGTGATGCTGATGAGTAGAATAAATCTTACCCAGAAGGTAGAATGATCTATGACCATGTCGGTGCAAATTTTTCATGTAGTCTGAGGCATTGCTATTATTCCATATAAAAGCATCATTACTACTACCTGCGAACCTAGCGTCTACATTCATAATTTTTAGAGAGCTGTCACATATCTGAAAGTAGAAATATATTGAATACCTGTTATTAATTCCACTATTTTAAACTCACAAGTTGGGTGATGATTGAATGGTATCCCTTCCTATTCACATGTAATGCCTCTTTGGTGGAAATATGGCGATATGCGTACAGTCCACACATCCTATCACGCCTGGTATTTGAAACTTTTCATAAAATCTATAAAAAAGAAAATGTGTATAATTTTTGTTCATTAATGGGTAGTTGGATAAATAAAGCTAACATAGAAATAAAATGCAAGTTACCTGCTTCGGACTTGATTCAGCTCAGCTATATTTTCTGGCATATTAATGTATCTCTGATGAATTTCTGGCCTACAAATGGCATTTGATACTTCCTCAATGCATCTGCTGACGGAAGCTTGGGAGACCAAATGATTTTCTGACTTTCCAACTAGTGATTGATAACTACCACTTGCATTAAACTGTAGTTGCTGTCAAAACCTAAAAATATTATATTCTGAGTGGATCAATTCAAAGGTAGGTACGAAAAGAAAAATAAGTCAATGTATTATGATATAGGATAGGTCTTCCTGTTACAGTCTCTGTTTTGACCTAGTGATATGTTGTAATTTATGTAGGTATTTTAATCTTGAATTCTTGAATTCACGGCAACAACTGTTAGGTATGCCACTTCACAGTACTATGAAAAAGCATTGATATTTCCCTAAGCATTAGGTTACATAATTATTTTATATGCTATGATTTACTTAGGTGGTCAAGTTATGCACATAAATAATGATTCTACTTTGCTTACCTTCTTTTCAGTATTTAAAGCAGATATTTTACTGGGCTGTACCATGTATGGGTCTAGCATATCAATCAAGTTTTGTGTCATTTCTTTTGTCAAGCGGAATGTTTTTATGAATTTTTGATCAGTTAGTTCGGTGAATGGATCCTCAGTTCTGGCGTAACCAAACCTTCGAGCAGGCTGAGCTGCTAGAATGTCTGCCTCTTGAAGGATTTGAAGACCAATTCCATCCATCAAGTTCTAATTCAAGTTGCGATATAATGCCGCCATCATAAAGTAATCTGCTAAAAACAAGCTGATTAAAATTATTTCAGCCCAAAGAAATATTGAAATCACAAAATTAAATCAATTGTGTGCTACATTTTTCCAAGCTCAATAAATAAAGTCTGTTACATACCTCAAAACTATCACAATAACTTCGATTAATATTGACAACATAGAAATGTCATCGCATTATTCGCATTCGTATCGTGTTTTCGATTTGTCGACCCCCAATCGTTGCAGCTCGAATAAGTTTCTCTCGAATTATACGTATGCGAATACTCGCATACGTATATTTCGTCATTGGAGAATATGGACAAGTATATCGCATTCGATTTTCTCTACTATTCGTATACGAATTAATTGGAGAATTGGGCCCCAGAGATTAAGAATTCTGATACATTATAATTCCCGTATTATGACTGATTCTCGTTATGCATGGGTATGTTAGGACTAAAATTCCCTATTCAGACTCTGCATTCCCTTTTTCCCTTTTTGGCCTGAAAAAGCAAAAAAAATCCCTAAAAAGGGAAAATTCTCTCGGGTTGGTCAAATGTGGCAAAACAGGACATTTACTAGATGCGGCAGGACAGCGGGACAAATCAGCAAAAAAAAACAAAAAAACGGGACGGTCCCGCCAAAATCAGGACGTCTGGCAACCCTAGTCATAACGCGTATCTTTGGCAACCATTTGAATGTTTGAAGTCTGAATGGACATCGAGTTAGGCTAAAAGCATTGAGATAGAATGCAAGGGAGACGCTGTCACGTGACAAAAGTATGCTCACCTCGCCATATCGGTAACACATCTATGTCATTTGTGTTGTTTTTGTTTTGATTGTGATGATTTGTGAGTATTTTCAATGTTTCAGACCATTACTTTGTGAATTGTTGTGTTATTGTATAGTATTAACATGGTCGTTTGTGTAATACGTGATTGCAGTGGAATAAGTGGTGTAGATCCTAAGAAAACGGCCGCAATAACATTTCATGGATACTATAATCAAGCAACAGACAGGAACTAGGCATTTTCGTCGATATTCTTAGTGGTTCGAGGATACAGTCATGGTATGATTATTACATCATTTTATCATAAATAAACAGCTTCTAATTGAAACCAACACGTGATGACTCACTTTTTTCCATTTTCATCATCTCCAATTACAGCAATCTAACCGATCTATTGCATATAATTTTAGTCCAACCGTGACTAGCCGCCATATTGATCACCTACAACTGTCATATTAGGCTCCGCCTGGTAATACCGTTATTCTCATGTACGGATGGCATCTTCCTTGTATCCTATCTCAATGTGTAAAAGGTACAGTAATTGGCACTTAAAGGTTTCGGTCTTGATTTTTTAAATAATCTGGAGAATCTAAGAGGAGAAGGTGGATGTGATGTTTTTATTATTCTAGTATTACCCAAGGTTAATTAATAGTAGTAAGGTTGCGTCGTTATACGTTCGGGTTTCGGACGAATCAGAATTCAGACAAAAATGACGTCAGTCGGCTCCGATCCGGTTCTGAAATTCAAATACACATTTGAAAAAAAGATAGAATATGGTTGACACTTGATAATGAGAAAGATATTTCACTGTATACCAAAAGCTGTGTGATAACTTACCCTCAAACACGTTTAAAAACGGCCGACACTCGGTAAAAAAAGTTTAAAGACCCTGAAATACGGACATGTTATGACATCAAGATGACACACCGATGACAGGAATGTCAATAATGGAGCTCGGTGACGGGATCGATTCGGTTTATAGTTCGTGGATTTCCGATTCCCTAGTTACGGCGCAACCTCTACATATCAATTAACCTTGAGTATTACCCTCAAGCAAATCATTTCTATGCTTAAAAGTGACATTAGATAAATTTTAAAGCTCAAAAACCATGAAAATTCGAAACCATCGAAAAATCTAACATTGGCACCCAACAGCATGTAATTGGCATTGGGTTTTATCAATCATTGGCATGGTACAATTGGTATATACAGGGTGATGCAAGCAAGATGGGGTGGACGATTGTGGGAAAATGGTGAGGAATTTGGATTTTTTTTTTCGTACTATATAGTTAGTCAAAAAGGCTATGTTTTAAAAATAAAGCCATAGTACAAGGTGTCCCAGAAAGTTTTTGGCAAACTAAACTTGTATTTCTTGAAATGGAACACCCTGAATGTAAAGATGCCAATCACTTCTCTCATCTCGTACGATCATTTTGATATGAGGTTTGTTGGGTCTAAAACTTATAATAAACGAATGGGAGGCGATCAATGTTGAAAAAGGACTCATAGTTGGGTCATTTTTTAAGTGAGATACAAAAAAGTATCGAGAAACACACCGACTCATAACACATCACTTATCCTTGAACACAATGATCTTTCAATTTCAATAAAATTATTTGTTATCATAGTTTTGCAAACACGACCTATACACAATTTTTTTAAATGGATCACCTTGTATATTAAATTTCCATCCTGAAGAAAACATCATCAGCTTTCCAAAAGCACCATACATCAAACTTTTCTGATCAATAGTTTTTTCGGAAATCACCCGCGAATACAAAGTTTCCTCATAGTACTACAAATTATCAGGTACCCAGTTTATAAAACTATATGTGGCCATGCATGAAGTCATGACAACATCAGGAATTAGTTGATCAATTAATAAGCAATCGATTAATTGATTAATTCATTGATTAGCAAGTAGGTATCCAAAAATATTCTTTTTACTTCAAAGTATTGTGATACTGACACTTAACTTGATAATAATGGATTATGCTTGATCTTATCACTGAACAAATAACAATAACAAGGCTCACTCTTCTGTGTAGCAGCATCAAGAGACAGTACGCCGAGCCATTCGAGCCAATAGTGACCCAAGTTTAATTTATGACTTACGGAAAAAAACGCAAACAAAAAATGCGCTTTTTGATAAATCGTATATCAACGATTTTTTTTTGATATTCGATGTTTTTTCAGATATTCTCTGTCATGATCATGATGGATGTTGAGCGATAGTTCCCTTAGTTTCTGGCGTATTTTTTTTTTTTTTAAATACAAATTTGATCAACTTATTTCACTTTTAATTTAAATAGAAAACGATTCATGGAAAACACTAAAATATAATATTTGAATATTATTGAAAGAACAAACACAAAATCATAATTCTTAGTTACACAAGATATTTTATGTTAATCAATTAATGTTTTTGTTCATATATCCTTCAAAGACACTGGGATCTTCTTCAACACGTCCATTGTGAACAAGCTGATGATAAAATTCGTGATGGACTGGTGGAATGCAGTCAAGTAAAGAGAGTAAGTCTTCGTATTTTGCTTCTTGTATGGGTTTAGGACCCTCGAATAATGGACAAAGTTTCGCTAATTCTTGAAAACTGCTAGAGCCTCGTTTTTTCATGCTAACTACGTTAAATAGGACACTCTCGTTGTTAGAATATTTGTATTGAAGAACACCTGGTTTTTTCTTCTCGTATCGAAGCCATTGTATTCGCAACCACTCAAATTCATCAGAATCTGTTTTCTTGCGATTAATCAAAGCTTTTTCCAATTCAATTGTGGAAAAGAAATCGCTAGATTTCATGACAACCACATTGAAAGGTTTTTTTTTCTAGTTTCAAAAACTACTTTATCCCAGTCATTGAGGACATAAATATTTTTGTAATGTCTTTTGTTCTTTTCAATCAAACCGAAATCTTGGTCATTTGGTACATAAGAGTGGCCAGACACTCAAAACTTGTGGTCAATCGTATCTTCTTTATATTCGTCGGAAGATAGGGTAAATGTACCAATAGTTGTCATTATAAGCGAAAATATTCTTTGAACGGCATTATTTGCATTGAATTTTCAACTTTCTGTTGAAAACCAATGTATCAAAAGAAAGATTTAAGTGTATGGACCACATTAGTATAGAGAAAATGTTCATAGGTTTTTATTTTAAAAACATTATTTAAGAAAAAAAAAATACAAATCATCCAATAGATATCAGTATCAAATAAAGAAAAACCCAATTGATATCACTAGAGCTAACCAATGGATATCAGTCAACATTCTGATATAAATAGGTACGTACCTGAGAGCAGATTTGAGAAAATGTAATCGCATTAATATAAAAGGAAAACAAACTACAATTATTATCATACAAAAAAAAACTAATTTATCAAACATTTTTGTTCTTACATTTAAAAATTCGGTAAGAGGTTTTTATTTTTTTGTAAATTATATTATCGACATAAAAGGCCATATAAATCTATTAAACCATAAAATATAAAATGTGTTGAAACTGTGTCCATGTCTATGGCAGATGGTCATACAAAAGAATTTTCGGGGATCTCCTTTATAAATTTCATTTCCGCTGCATTTCCTTCAATTTTCAGAATCCTTCCGAGAAAATACTGTTCTGTGTAATAAACGGCGAAATATCTTTCAACTTCCAAAGATATTTGATTTTCATCTCGATTTTCGTCATCACGATTGTTTTTCGACTCTAAATCAGAGACAGTTTCCGCTCCATCACTTTCCTGGTAATCTATTTTGGTGGAATCTCCAGAATTGCTGTCGCTTTCGCTCACATCCTTCTGTTTCTCTTTTTTTTTAAGATATTTTTTTTTCAGCAAACTTTTTTCCCACTCAAGTTTCTTCATTTCACGAGCTTTTTTTCGGTCTTCTATATCTTTTTGTTTTTTAAGCTTGTCATTCTCTTTTTTCTTAAACAATTTTTTCCATTCTTGAGAGGAAACAACACATGGGACTTTTTCAATTTTTCTTTTTGCAGAAACCAGTTGTTTTTCTTTAGGCGGCCAATAAAAGACATTTTTGAAAGGTGTGTCAGAGGAGTCTCCAGATCTTTTATCTGGAGTCTTGTACGCCGATAATTTCTCGGGAGTTTGTAAAGCCTTCGTTGGTGAATCACTGGCCTGCTTTGAAGTAGAGGGTAACTGGGGGGCTATCTAATTTTCCATTGATGGCGATGATGGTGTTTTGTCAGATCCTATAGTATTTTCGCAAGCCTCTTCGATAGCACTGACATCAAGAATTGATGGTTGAATACTTTCTGCTGTTTCTACTTGGTCGCCTTTCTGTTGTTTTTTCTGTTCTTCGACAATCTTCATTTTTTTCCATACTTCAAACAAGTCCTTGGATTTCTCCTCGCCTGTCCAATCTTCACATTCTCTAAATGTCATCAATAGGTCTGGATCAATCAAACTTTCCAGATATTCCAGATGGGATAGTGGACGACTTACAGTTCTTCTAAGGTCAGATGTATGGACGGTATCACGTGAACTGATGCATTTTGAATAATCCACGGCATCTGGAGACCAGGGGCTTAGTCCACACCGCCGAAAACCATTCGTAACAGTATCTCTGGTGATCTTTTTGAGCACATCCTTGAACAAAACAGGAAATGTAGTTTTTGTTAAAGTATCATGGTCATTCAGAAACTTCCATTCATGTACTCGTTTTCTCCATTCAGCTTTCAAAGGTCTAAATATACTGACGTCGCAAGGTTGCAAAATATGGGTGGAGTTCGGGTAAAGTGCAACAATTATCTTCTTTTCACTAAAAAATTCACTTAGATTCATTGTGAGGTGTGAGGTGTGGCCATCAATAAACAAAATGACGGGAAATTTTGTGTTGCGTGAAGAATGTATAAGCCATTGGTAAAATACGTTCGTCACATATTCGTAAAATGATTCCCCAGTCATCCATCCGTTTTCCGTTTTACCAATAGCCCAGGAATCGGGAACAAACCACCTCTTTTCGAATCACTCACCTGAGAAACGTATGGAAAAAATTCTGTAGAGGCCTCTGGCATATGCCACCGTCCGCAATTTTTTATAGGAAAAAACTATACGGGGTGTTAGTAAATAAGTGCGACAAACTTCAGGAGGTTATTCTGCATGTAAAAAATAATGACATTTTGTTATATAAACATATGTCCACAAATGCTTCGTTTTCTGAGATACGGGATGTTAAAGTTTTCTTAAAAACTGAAGATTAAGTAAGTTTTAAGAGGTAGTTATCGAGCATTTTTTGACATGCAATTGGGGATTTTATGTTCATCAGTGGCGCGCATATGGGTTATGATCTCAATTTAAAAAAAAAACGAAGCATTTGGAGTTATTTTTATAGTTAAAGAAACTCACCTCAGAATGAGTGGCATTGTCGTCACTTTTGGAATCTTCGGGGTCGAGGACATGTTTCAATAGTCGAGCTACAAGGTATATGTACACATATTATATTTAATACTGAAATCAATGTAAGTGCAGTAAAATTCATGAATGCAAGTTTCACAATGGACAAATCTTAAAGTGCACTTGTAGGTTTTGGTGTCCTCATAAATATACTATAGTTCCGATGTTCTTGTGGATTGTACGATGAAAGCATTATCACTTTCAGCGACTAGTTTCTCATCCATACTTTCAGATTTTTTGTGTCTTGATCTGAGATTTGCTATGGCGGTTATGAGTGGTAATTAGTTTTTCAAATAATTTATTGAGCATCATTCTCATGATTGTTGAAATTGATTTGTCTAATCATATGGGTTGTTTCCCATTCAAGTACTCATACTTTTGTTTTAAGTAGTCTTTCTAGTCGCATGTTGGTATTTATTTTTGCATGTTCTCTAAAACGATATTCCCAAGTTTGTTTTTTACAACACATCCAAAGTAGTTTGAAAATTCTGTCATATTTGGATCATGGAAGTGCTCTTCAACAAATTTCATGATTATTCTTTTAAAAGCCATTCCATCTCTTTCTTGAAAAATTACGCTCACTTGTTTGTAGACTAATTCCTGAAAAGTTCTAATGAATATTTAGGACAAAATTTTCTTTTTAACTTAGAATAATTGTGATAGACAATTCATTTTAATCTAAAATTATAGGTGTACACTGATTTTTACTTCTCTCTAAAATGAAAGTATTGTGATCGTGAAAAAAAATTTCCAGATCATTGATTTTTTACACATTTTGAGGTGCCTTAGATCCAAAAATGATATTCATGTAAATTCATCTCCCTGTCTGTTTCTTTGTTGGCGATGTAGCGTTAGAATGCAAATCTCCATCAACTTCAAATTTCGTACACAGATGCAGTGCCGACTCAAGGGTCTTTTGCGCCCGGTGCTACCTGCTACTACCGCCCCTACGAATTAATAATTAAAAAAATCTGAAATTATTGTATCAATCCAATATGAGGTTGGAAAACACTTCCTTAATCCAAAATCATTTATAAAAACCAACTCTACAGAATGGTAGCGAGTGAAAAAAGAAAACACAAACTCAAAATTAAATAATATAAATATTGCTAATATTGAGTTTTTTGTTATTGGGGAACAGGGATCGAACAGAAACCACTTGTCAAATTGGCCAACGTTTCGCAATCTTTTATTGCATCCTCAGGTCAAGAGAGGAAACTACGATTATAATCATAGTAATTATGAGGGGGTCCCATTATGTAAGACGAATTGATGAAAAATAGACCATCACATTGTCTTTTGTATCTCTCCGTTAGTGTCTATTGTTTTTAAAATGTCTCAATTTGTTGACAATATGGCTAATGAATCTAGTTTTTCTTGCGCTTTTGAATTTTGAAGACGAGTTTTAGTTTTAACCCGTTTTAGCGTGGAAAGTGAACGCTTCCCACTTGAGAATGAGTATGTTAATCTATTATCATTTACCAATTTCACCAAGTACATAAGAGAATCTACTTCTATTTCAACCGTTTTTTCGCTTAGGAACTAAT
This sequence comes from Orchestes rusci, assembly GCA_958502075.1. NCBI lineage: Eukaryota > Metazoa > Arthropoda > Insecta > Coleoptera > Curculionidae > Orchestes > Orchestes rusci. The sequence goes on along the minus strand of OY293312.1, from coordinate 12,952,558 downwards.
TGAAGTGATAACACTCTTCGGGAAGATATCCGTCCAAGCCTCCCTCAATTTTTGTGAATAGTTTATTTGACGTTTTTATTTTGTCTAAATCAAACGTTTAATTCTATCTGATCATAACGTTTGACAAACGAACGAATGTCCGGCGGATAAATGTTCATATTATTTCCATAATAAATGTTACTAAAAAGTGTATTGTTCTCTTATTTCATTAACGTGTATACAGTGCGGCTCTAAAAGGTCCCCCCTCCTTTTTTTTAAATGTGTGCACCAAAAAGGTTCAAACTTGGCATACTTAAATTGCTGTCGAAATACTACTTTTTGATGTTACTGACGTACTTTTAGTATTCAAGATGGCGGCCGCGCTGGGCGGCATTTTGAAACATTTTTTTAAATGGAAAGGGGGGTCGTGTGACACCTCATTTTGAAGATCCTTATGAGTACTTTATAACCCTAGAATATTGGGTCGATATCTTCAAGTACTACAAAATGGCGGTACATTAAATTACTACATTGATACATACACTTTTTGGAAAAACTCGGCAAGTTCCATTCAAAAGATGCTTTTTTGAAATTTTTTTCTAACCCAAACTTCATGTCAAGAATATTTCCAGCATCTTTTGAATTGAATTTGACGATTTTTTTTCAAACTGTATGTATCAATGTAGTAATTAAATGTACCGCCATTTTGTAGTACTTGAAGATATCGACTCAATATTCAAGGGTTATAAAGTACTCATCAGGATCTTCAAAATGAGGTGTCACACGACCCCCCTTTCCATTTAAATTTTTTTTTCAAAATGGCGCCCAGCCGCCATCTTGGATACTAAAAGTACGTCAGTAACATCAAAAAGTAGTATTTCGACAGCAATTGAAGTATGCCAAGTTTCAAAATTTTTGGTGCACACATTAAAAAACTTTTTTGAGCTGCACTGTATGTATTTATCATAAAATCAATTATAAACGTTTAATGTTAACATCTTATAAACATTATTTTTTTGTAAAAGCCAAACGTGACATTATAGTTAATCAAAACGTTCAATAAACGTTCGAATAATTACTATAATGATATGTGTGTTTTTTTCGTTATCTGCAAATGTATTATGAACGTCGACTACAAATCTATAACAGATGTTGCTCAAAAACGTGCTATCCCTGTATCTCGTCAATGTCCATACATCTATGTGAAAAAATTAATTATTAAATTCTTGTCCTTAGTATAAGTATATGGTTGACGGTTCTTGGATATCATATCTCCTATTATTGTCCTGATATCCAAGAACCAAAAATTATAACAGTTTATTGACAAATAAAAAGAAATATTTATTGAATATGAAACTATGCAATGCACGATATAATTTTGTCTTGTTGTAACTGTGGCGACCTTTCGACTACTTCAGCCAGTCGGTGTCCTTATCACCACCTGATTGCTCATGCCCTGATGCCCTGATTATACTGTGAATTCTCTTTCCGCAAAGGCTAACATCACAGCATCTGTATAAAGACAAAAAATTAGGGTCTCAACTGGTCGAGTAAGCGCTTGCAAATTCTTGGGCATGGGGTTGGTCCTCAGGATCTTCATCTTTTGGTCAGACTTTAAGGGTGCCCTGTTGACATTATTGAGCCAGATTAGTAGGTTGGGGATCGAGAGCTTCTGTATTCCAGTGAGGCCAAAGTACTGTATTTAAATGGTGATGGCTAGGATCTTTTCGTTGTTGAGTGAGAATACGCTTCTGAAGAATGGAAGCGGTCGTTTATGTCACTTGAAGGGGTGGGGAAGGAAATAGCAGTGGACTTTCTTGCGTTGATCGTCATGCGTAGTCGTTCAAAGAACTGGCCCACGTCGTCCCCCATAAGCGGCAATTCAGTAACACCAGGTCGTCGGCTAAGGTCATAGCCGCAAAGTGCAACTCGCTCATTGTACCCCCAAGCCTCTCTCTTTGATGATGCAGAGCAACTCGTCGACGAACAGGCTGTACAGTAGCGGTGATAGTAGGATATCCGGATGTGTCTCGTCGATGTCTGTATAACCTTGATCGATGTGGTCGAGCCTTTGACTGTACAGTTAAAGGCGATAGTTTCTCTTCTGCGGCTCGATCAGCAACCGTACAAGCTGCGCTGCTGTAAGAGGCGCTGCGGAGCGGATTCTATGGTTATGGGGCGCCAAAAGCTGGAGTTCTTCCTGTCGCCGGACTTTGCGACTAGGATGGTCATTAGGCTTTGCCAGAATTCGGGAGTCAAGCATCTCCCCAGGATTATAGTGAAGACGATGCGCGACGGCCAGGTGAAGGGGGTTGGCCCTGGCAACATCTCCCACTGGAAGTACATACAAGCCTCGAAGACTTGAGCGTCTTCTGTAGCTCCTCTGACAACCATCCACTGGCCACAAGCTCTCGAGAATACCTCCGTAGAGCTTCTCGACATCTTCGATTGCTAGAAGATCGGGTTGCTCGTGCAGGTCGAGACACTCGATGACAGCCTGCGCCATGTCTTCCGGTTCTGAGCGAAGAGGTCCTGGAATTAAGGAACCATGTTTCTGGCCCGACTTGACGTCGCATCTCCAGACCCATTTCCATTAAGATAAGGATATGTCTCCGATCAACCCTTACATAATATGTGTATGAAAGCTCAGCATTTGTATTTAGAAAGTAAGTACCGATAAAGCCTTCCTAGTGTCAATGTTCTAGTTGATTTTTTCTTTTTAAAAACGGTCTGTTACTCATATTTTTTCCAGGTCAACATTTTTTCAGATAAAGACTTAACAAAAAATACAGAAAACAAACAACTCATTTGAATAAGTTGTGTTTGGTCTACCCTGTAGAGAAATCAAGCGCGTGGGCAATATAAATGATTGATTGGAAATCTCACAAGAACTTTTAATTATTTACAAACGGAAAAAACGTTTTTAACACGATGCATGTGCAACGACTACTTTAATCTCTTGACTTACTCATGTCAATACTTATTTTAAGTAGAAGGCGAAGTGGTAGAGAAGCAGTCGATGATACAGTTGGGCAGTTAGATGGTCAGTTTATTGATCGTCAAGCTTTCGGGAGACATTTCCTCCCTTCATCAGGACAGCTAGTAGTAATGTAAGGGTAATAGTACCATCACAAAACTAAATATAGAGGGCACTTACCAATTGTGAGTAAAACAAAAAGCACTTATCACTCATATAGGACACAGATCAATTGTTGTGAAGTTGTACATCACGTATATAGTGTGTGGATTGAAAAGGAACATAGAATTGTGATTAACAGAACATAGCTAGCCTAATAGTACATTAAAATGATGGAAAGTAAATATGGAATAAAATAATATAATCAAAATGTTAGGATGTAAAAGATAAATGTGACTAGAATTATGATGAGCCTAGATTTAAAATGAATAAAATAAATAGATTTAAAGATAAAAGAGTTAAAAATTATGAATAAAATGACAGGGAAAAAAAGATCGACAACGAGTACTACAAGCAAATATTTGGCACACCTATGGGATCCACCATATCACCCATTCTGGTCAATTACGTCCTGGACGACCTCATTGAAAGCTGTGTAGACAAACTACCCTTCCCAGTCCCTCTACTCAAACGATATGTGGATGATTTGATACTCGCCTTACCGAGGGATTCGGTGGCTTCGACCCTGGATGTCTTCAATTCTTACTATCCACACCTTCAATTTACTGTCGAGATGGAAGTGGACAACAGCATCCCTTTCCTGGACATGAGGGTTCATCGTTCTGCAACCAATCACATCCACACAACTTGGTATCGCAAGCCCATGGCGTCAAACAGGTTTATCAGTTTCAAATCTTACCACCCCCGCAACATGAAAATAAATCTGATTTTGGCACTCAAACGCAAAGCAGTACTCCTCACTCATCCAACCAAAAGGAATCAGTCTCTCCAAATACTAGCTCGCATCCTGAGGGAGAACTCGTACCCACACAAGATGGTGAATAAACTGCTATTCAGTACTAGACATGACTTTGAGCAGATCCAGGAACCCGCACTGCCCATCATCCTGCCACCTGCCCAACCACCTGCAGATCAAATAAATTACTACGTACTGCCCCACCTTGACGATCTCACCCCCAAACTAATCAGGATTCTGGACCATGAGGGCGCAAAAAAACAAACCAAAACGGTAGGCTTGGTTTAGAGCAAAACTAAAACCCCCCTGGCCACCAAAGACATGAGGAATGTGGTCTAAAAGGTACCCTGCATGGCATGTGAGTACTCATATGTGGGCCAAACGTCACAAAAATTATCAGCCAGATTAGCATCCCATAAAAGTGATTGTAGGAGACGTCAGCAAACAAGTGGACTTGCCCAACATCACACGAATACAGGTCACAACCCTAATTTTGACGATGTCAAAGTACTGGCCTGTTCCAACACTTACCACAAGCGACTGTTTATGGAGATGGTCCACATCAAGAACACTCCAAACAACTTGAATAACCAACTGTATTATCAGAACCTCAGCACGATATATAGTTACCTACTTGAAGTGCACAAACGAGCAATGGTGCCCAATACAACCAGCACCACCATCGACTTGTAAGTACCATCTCACTGCACTTTCGCCAAAGCAAACAATGTTTCGCTTTTATCACAACTCTCTGAATGTGCAACGCCATGTGGAGATTGTCGAAAGTGAGATTCAAAGGAAAGTTTTTGTTCTGTCCACTCTCCAATACAAAAATCTATTGTCGCGCAAACAGCTGGAGTTCCAGTCCTGCATAGTACTATGTTTCCGTTGTGAATTGCTAGATGCTTTCTTCACCATCTAGTATAGATCCCTACGATCCCACTGATCAGCCGTTCCAACCTACATACATAGAGGGAATCACCTACACCTTATCGATGATTAGTTTGCAGTTTTTGGTTGGTGTTTTTTTATTGTTGATAACTCTCTTTGTTCTCAGTTTGTACCAGAATGTCTGTCATTTAACGTTGTGCATAGTCCCTTTTACCAGTTTTATCCTTTTTTTCCCTGTCATTTTATTCATAATTTTTAACTCTTTTATCTTTTAATCTATTTATTCATTTTAAATCCAGGCTCATCATAATTCTAGTCACATTCATCTTTTACATCCGAACATTTTGATTATATTATCATATTCCATATTTACTTTCCATCATTTTAAACTACTATTAGGCTAGCTTTGTTCTGTTGATCACAATTCTATGTTCCTTTTCAATCCACACACTATATACGTGATGTACAACTTCACAACAATTAATCTGTGTCCTATATGAGTGATAAGTGCTTTTTGTTTTACTCACAATTGGTAAGTGCCCTCTATATTTAATTTTGTGATGGTACTATTACCCTTACATTCCTAGTAGCTGTCCTGATGAAGGGAGGAAATGTCTCTCGAAAGCTTGACGATCAATAAACTGAGCATCTAACTGCCCAACTGTAACATTGACTGCTTCCCTACTACTTCGCCTTCTACTTGAAACTCGGCCAGTCACTAAACCACTCACTGCAATACTTATTTTAACATATGTCAATTTTAAGGGATGGTAGATAAGTAGGTGTCGATATCGATATCATATTCAGGCAAGGTTTCCAGCAAAACAAACAAGTAAGTATTCTAACACCGTCCCTCAAACTTGACTGAATACATCCTTTAAAATAGCTTCAACATTCTTACAAAGTTTGAAAACTTTTCATTACCCAAACTCTTTGTTAAAAACGTCAGCAAGCTGTTCATTTGTATTAACATACTCGACATTGATAACATTCTTTGATAAAAGATCAAGTACAAAATGAAGATTTACTTAAATATGTTTGCATCTTCTATTAATCTCAAAATTTTGCAACAGCTTAATCGTACTTTGGTTGTCTAAAACTATAGGCGTCTCAACCGTTTTACAGTCTTCAACATTGAACCGCTTCACTTAAGTTTCAATAAGACATTTTTTGATCAATAGATATAACTTATAGGTTCTTGATATCACCAATGTCCTTCATTTTGAATGTTTCACACAATTTGCTTTTAACATAAGTCAGAAAATTAAAATTATTGCTAGCAAGCAAAATATCATCTACATAGAGTGGAAGATAGCATCTTATGTTTTCATTAAAAAAGGTGAACAAACAATAGTCAGACTTTGACCGAGTAAAATTTATAGTGACCATAAAAGAATTTTATCGCTCATTCCAGATTTTGGGTGCTTGTTTCAAACTATGTATTGATTTATTCAACAAACAAAGCTTTTTATGTAAATCACTTTCATTCATAACATTCATTCCCTCCGGCACTTTCATGTAAACTTTTTCATTTATCACACCATTTAAAAAGGCATTTTTTTACATCAAATTGTTGTGAATACAGATCCTGGTTTACACATACTTATAACAATATCCTAAAAGTTGACAATCTTGCAACAGGGGCATGTATCTGCGAAAACTCCAAACTTTCTTGTTCATATCCTCTCGCCACCAAACGAACCTTATAGTTTCTCTTACCATTCTCCTCTTTTATTCTAAATACCCACCTATTGCTTATAATTGCTACATCTTTGCGATAATCAACCAGCTACCATCTCTCATTTTCCTGTAGAGCTCTTAATTCCTCACCTACAGCCTTTTCCCACTTGTTCTAGTCAGTACATTTAACAGCTTCTTGATAATACATCGGAATGTTAGAATATTCACAAATCAAAGCTAAACAACCAAGTTCAAGATCAACTTCATAGTCAGACAGGTAGTTGTTTCATTCTTTTTAGTCTTTCGTTCCTTTTTGGTGTTTCATTTCCTTGTTCTGCACGTTCTTCATCCTCTGTCTCCTGTATTTCCTGTATTGTTTCGTTTTCTTCAGTTTCTCTAACTTCTTCATAATATGGCTCTTTCTCTTTTTCTTCAACTACATAATTCCTTTTTATACTCACACATTTCATCTGAAAACCTCAGCTCATCAAAGACCACATTCCTGCTGTGTATGACTATATTTTCTTCCTTGTTCCATAGCCTATAACCGTTTTCCGTATACCCTACAAATCTACACTTTAAACCCAAGGGCGGCTCCTCCATAGGGTCATTTGGTCAATGGCTTTCCAAAGATATTACAGAAAATAAATAGTTGAACAACATCAGATATGTTAAAATTATTATCAGTCTAATTTCAAAATACACCTTAAATTATTTTGACTGTCCCTCGTAATAGTCGTCATTAAATGCGCATCAGGCACAGTCAGAATTCAGATATTCGGCTTGGGTCTTTGGCTCGTCCAGTATATAATATTTATCTATGGTTTGGGCTGGTTGTCGGAGTTGACCGAGTGGCGATAAAGCTTGGCAAAAAATACACAGGTAGTGGGAGTTGCCGAACGTCAGAGCGAATGAGAAAATGAAACCGTGTCTGGAGCCTTATTCTGTATTTATTTTTTGTAGACCGAATCGCTCGGTTCGGTACACCATCGAACGGCGTAGTTGTCGAACATTTGGTTCGGTTGCGTACGTTGCAATTCAGTATCGCATTTCGGAAACCATGCCGTTCGGTTCGGTAGGAATCGAAAGGCGATCGGAAAAATTGAAAAAAAAAATATGCGATGTCGCTGGACACAACCAATCAGAGTGCGCGTTTGTGTTTGATGACTATTTTTGGTTGACTGTTTGTGGTTATTTGTCAATGTCATAGTAATCTAATTTGTTATCTAAAGTACAAAACCAACTATTGTAAAGGAATATTGAACATGAAGAAGAAATGATGGCAATCAGTACAGCTCCAATTTGTAGCTGTTCAAGAGAAACAGGCAGCTGCTATGAGTGAGGCAGCAATATCGATAACAGATACCATGATGATGTGAGTATAACAAGGAGATACATAATATTAAGATTACCTACTGATGATTTGATTGGTTTATTTAATCTCTGTATCTCGATAAAAAAAAATTGTGATCTGAGTCGTCGTTACACAAAACTATCAATGTAGTGACTAAAACAAGGATCATTCGTACCTAACAGTTTGATTTTTTTTTCAGCCTACAAGATGCAGTAAAAATGTGGCTAGAGCAAATATAATCTTTTCTTTGGATGGGGAGTGGGGAGTGGGGAGTGTGGAATGACATTACATTCTATAAACAAAAAAAAGTTCATGATTCAAGCCTTGAATAAATTGAGTATTGTGGGTAAGTGTTATCATCATCATCATCGTTGTGGTTTTCCCACCAACCACAACAGTTCTAAATTTAGCTCGAATGCCGTTTTCTTATCAAAAACAACAAGTCTCAGCCTGCGGTTTTCTTATCAACAGTAAACAGGATGTGGTTTTCACGTCATACTCCTCTTATCAACAGTTCTAAATTTAGCTCGAATGCAGTTTTCTTATCAAAAACAACAAGTCTCAGCCTGCGGTTTTCTTATCAACAGTAAACAAGATGTGGTTTTCACGTCACACTGAATTTGAACTATATGATGATGATGATGAATCTGGTACGGAAGTATGAATGTTTATAGATTTTTTACAAAAACAAAATACATATTCACAATCTGGACAGCATACTGAGCCGCTAACGCCGCCGCCGCCGCCGCCACCATTTCTAGAAACATGTCTATGGGAGTCCTGAAATAAAACCAATTGTTTGATGGTAAAAACGATTCTGGTGCGGGGGCCACGGTTCCATGCACATACGACTAGGTGGTTGAGCTCTGAATCCTACAAGGTGTTAAATCATTGATAAGCTTAATAAAAAAAAAATTAAATCACACTAACCATCACTCAGATTTGTTTATTCATCCCAACTGTTATCAATCATGATGGGGGGGGGAGATGGGTTATCATGGATGGGTGCCGGCCAGGGTACCCCCTCGGGCTCATACCGCGGCTCGCATGTCCGCAAATGAACAGCCATTTTCTCCTTTGTCGGAAAATAATGGTGTGGTCTGTTGGGACATTGGAGCCATGATGGATTCTGGGCTCGGCATTTTAGTGTATGTGCGTGGAACCGTGACCCCCGCACCAGATGGTTTGGATCAAACGGGCACACATGTAGATCTGAGATTGCCTCAGGATCCTACAGATTAAATCACTGATAAGCTAAATTAAAAAAATAAATCACACTTACCATCATTTTGAGCGGCTTTTTTGTTGGGCTTGAGTGGGGGTATTGATTTTCAGCAGAGGATGATGATGTTGAGGAATTCTAGAATATATTGTGTCAGCCCACTGAACAAAAAAATGTACTCACCATTGATGCTAAGATTGTTGTAAGTATGTGTGTCTGTGTGTGTGTGTGTGTGTGTGTGTGTGTGTGTGTGTGTGTCGAGTTGAGACAAGACTAATTCACAAATCAATCGGTATCTATATTTATATGGTTTTGTGTGCGGTAGCTTGCTGATATAGCAAAACCACTATGAAATTTAATGTGATTACTGGTGATGGGAAATTAAACTTTTTTTTCATTTTATACGCTTTATTTTATCCAGATCAGTTAACAATCTATTTCGATCATGGTACATGATTTGTTTTAAACAATAGGTTTCTATACAAGGAGATTTTTTATAAAAATTTGAAATAATATCCTCAATAGGAACATGTGTACAACTTTTACTAATCAATTCATGTAAAGTATTTAAAATCGTATGATAATATTTGGGGAAATCCAGCTGCTTCAGTTCCCGAATCCTTATGATCACAAAATGTTTATTGACAATGCAAAGGTCATGTACATTATTTTCAGTTAAATACATTATTTGATCATGTTTTGAAATTGACACTAATTTCGCTCCATTTTCCATCGGGAAACTGCCAATCAGCAAGTCATTATGTGAGAATGTTGGGTGGATATGGGGTTCCAGATTCCATCCATCGAGGAGCCAATCAAGATAGTTTATCATTATATTCAACACATCATCTTCAAAAATTAATGTCTGCTGCTCACCAATTGGTATTCTGATTATGGGTTGGAAATTGCGTTGCAAACTTAATTCCACATAAATCTTGATGTCACTAGTGGTACAAGAAAACATCGTGCTCAGTAGAGATTTTGTTTGGCCATCACTCACAGCCTTCTCATACCCAGTCAACAATTGTTTAATTTGATCATCACCCGCGGTGTAGCCCCCTTCACACATGTTTAAAGACTGATCATATTTTTCTCATCCAACCCCCAAATATGTTTTAGGCATGCGCAACTTATTATATATTATCAACTCCGATCCAACTATTGTGCGTATTATCAAATCCAAGCCATTTCACATAGACCTTGGTACCCTTTCTGCGCAACACCGTTTCCACCAAATACACATTCTCCTGTTTTGTTTTTTGCAATTCTTTTTCATAAAATGCACCCATTATTGGTTTGTCATACATATCCTCCAAAAGATAGGTTACTGGATTACCAACCTTTACTTTAACAACTTTAAATAATTCGGTTGTCCATTTGGGTGTATAACCCTTTTCAAAGACATGCTTCGCTTTGCTAATGCGCACTCCATCACCAACTTTGAATTCACGTGGATGAGTTGAAACTTTTATATGATTATATACGGTATTTAATAGAACATTTTGAAGGTTTTTATCACCAAACAAATCCCAGGGCCTCATTTTAGTTACACTTTGTTTTTGCTCATTATAGTTTTTGACAATATTCGAAATGATATCTATCCACTTATACGTTCCATTCAAACTGAAATATTTGAATATTTTCTCTTTAATCGTTCTTATTGAACGCTCGACAATTGCTGCTTTCTTATCAGTGTATGTGTTATAATTATTAATATTATATTGTTGCATGAGACGTTGAAAATGGTTATTATAGAATTCCTTTCCCTGATCAGTCTGCAGATTTTTAGGATGACGTTTTGATTTTTCTAGAATACGTGCAAAAGTCTTTGTCACCTCATCCCTAGTTTTGGATTTTATTGGTTCAATCCAGATGTATTTTGAAAAGCAGTCAATGATAATGAGGAAATATTTGAATCCTTTGTTATCTTTCTGATAGATATCCATTTGACCTAAATCAGCTTGCCATAAATCATCCAAACCTTTGATGATTGTACGACGTCTGGGAAATTTTCTTCTTATGGGTTTGAAAAGTTCTTCAACAAGCTGAGTCTTTGACATGTTTAATTGGATTCTGTTACAGAGTCACCGGCGGCACTTCGAGCACTTAAAACCTTTAGGACTTCTATTTTGTTTTTCAACTCATTAATGATATTTATATGCTCCTCTAAAATCTTTTTCTCATCACTCATTTTATCACCCAAATCATCCAAGGCGCTTTTTAGATCCCTGTGAAGCCCCAGATTTACTCTTGAAATGGATTCATCAACATACATTTTTGTAGCCATATGCTCATCAGCAATGGGGATTTTACGTTCAATAAATTTATTAATATTAATCAATTTTTCAATTGGGGTTATAAATTTATGTTGTACATTTTGAAGCAAATCATCAACATATTTTTTATTCGCAGCATCAAGACTTTCTGTTGGTTGTTTGAGATAACATATTCTCAAATTTTCCATATTGATATCTCCCTCAGATGTGTAAGCTAATTGTAACCTTGGAGTTGGTTGATACGTTTGCACTCCCACCCTACGTCCAAACTTGTCAAGACTCATTTTGCTACTGACTCATACTCATTCAGATTTTACAAGTTTAACTTCAATGTTTAAAGTTCACTTTGCATAAATGCAACATGTTGATCAAACATTTCGAGTCGGCTTTCATACTTTTGCAGTTAGTAAATCAATAACATATTTTTCATCCGCCTACAGCACCTCTAATTTCACCAATCTTTTTTCAATTATATCAAGCAATATATGTAGATTGTTTTCATACTTTGAAAATGTACCATCAACATATTTTTTATTCACCATGAAATCATCTCTTTTTTGAATTTCACGTCGTAATATCTCAGAACCTCAATAATTTTTTTGATTTGCTTTTTCGCTCTGAATTTATCCGCAGAGTTGATTTTTGAACGACCAAACTTATCCAAGATCATCTCGCGACTGATTTTATAACCCCAGCTTCCTCAAGTTCTTCAATCAAGGATGATATTTCATTATCATGAGAGGTGTTACCAGCTTGTTTTGATCCAATTAATAATCTCAGTCTATCGACTAACCCATTTACGTCATTCCAGTATATATAATCAATTGGATTTGAATTGTAGAGCATTGTGGACAACCCATTTCCTTCTGGGTGAATAATTTGAATTATCGGGCGAATAATTTTCTTATGTTTATAACCCACATTGCCCTTGATTTTTCCCGATGGTAGGAACCCCATTCGATATACAGATGTTATCTCTAAAATTTTTTTATATGCGTCTAAATCAGTCTGAGTGTATTTTTTAGGTTCCTCAAGAAATATCAATTCATAGAGTCCCTCTGTACCAACAAATTGTTCATTATCGATAACAATATCACCATTTTTCCGAAAATCAATTGGTGTGATACCAAGCACCCATTTTGATGATGATTCATCATATTTAGGTCCTGTACTTTTATCAATATTTCCCGATAAATTATGATGAGCTGATATATACTTTTGTGCGATTTCCGAATAATTTTCATAATTTGAAATTAATTTTTCGGGGGAATGAAAAACATCTAGCATACTTGCATCACCATCATCATCATCCCCATCATCATAATCAATAGGTGTTTGGGGGGTATTGAAGAAATTTTTTGGAGGTGATTTCAGACGTTTCTAGGGGTTTTTGTGAGGTTTTTTTGTGGTATTTAGGTGTCTCCAGGTGTTTTCGTGAGGTGCTCTTGGGGTGATTTCGAGGTGATTTCGAGGTGCTCTTGAGGAGTTTTAGGTGTCCTTGAGGTCCTTTCGAGGTGCTCTTGAGGTGCTCTTGAGGTGCTTTCGAGGTACTCTTGAGGTGCTCTTGAGGTGCTTTCAAGGTGCTCTTGAGATACTCTTGAGGTGCTTTCGAGGTGTCTCTGAGGTGTTTCTGAGATGGTTTGAAGGTTTTCTCTACCATCTTTTGCAATTTTCCTCAATGGTGTTGTAATGGGCTTGAAAATTCGCTCGAGCGACTCATCTGTTTCAGACCGACCCAATTTCAAAGCAAGATATTTTTTTCGAATATCTTTTGCTATGTGACATATTTTTTGCTCACGTTCTACATCTGACTGTTGAATCAGTCAGATGTAGAACGTAAGCAAAAAATATGTCACAGCTTCATGAATAATGAGGTGTTACAAGTCACCAACCCTTATATACTCATCAAACCCCCTACGATATCTTCCATAGTTTAAATCAAATTCCTTTACCACTACAAGAGCTCCAAATTTATGTCCATTCCAACATTGTGAGCATATCATTTTGAAGTCATCATAAGATAAATCAGGTGATACATGCTCATCATAGACAAGTCGCTAATTAACATCATCATGTCATTGTCACTATATGGAAAGTAAGAAACCTCATTCACACCCCCCAAGACATCCTTCAATAATTTATATTTAGGTTGATATAATGATTTTGAATAGATATATACATTTTCAAAACGTAACCCATTCCTGTTAAATAATAATGCGAAAAGACAGTTTGTTTTCCCACATCCACTTGGACCGCAAAAAATGGCACGAACATAATTTGGTAATAAATTACCATGTCTCGAATAATGTGCAACTTTTTCACTCAGATCAAAATTTTCTATTGGGAGCTTAAGTTCGTGTGGTGGTACCACATGCATATTGAGAGTGTATGGAGTATGTGATGTGTTAGGGGTATATATATAGGTGGGAGTAGTTTGGAAATGTTAGTGTTATGTTAACTTTTGAACATAAAGGTTGTGGATTAGTCAATTCAATCATCAATAAACTACCAGTTGAACTCCATCTACCGGGATATCAATTTTGTGGTCCTGGAACCAAATTAGCACAACGTTTACAGCGAGGAGATACAGGTGTAAATCCACTTGACGCCGCTTGTAAACAGCACGATATTGCATATTCACAAAGTTCTTCATTGTCAGATCGACATAAAGCAGATTGGGAATTGGAAAATCGAGCGTGGGAGCGAGTAAAAGATAAAAATTCTAGTTTGGGTGAAAACACATTTGCTTGGCTAGTGACTACGGGGATGAAGGCTAAAAGAAAGCTTGGAATGGGTCATTCATTCAATAAAAAAGTGATTAGACCTGCTTCCATGTCTTTAAAAAATTGTGATGAATCAAATTTGAGGAAAAGTAGCATGATTGCATTACGCGCAGCTCGAAAAGCCGTGAAAAGAGTTGGAGGTCGACGAAAAATAAGAATTCCCCGAATCATTCCCATTGAATCAAAATCTGGTGGAATCATCCCATTAATTCCTCTGTTTGCTGGACTCAGTGCTCTTGGAACTCTTGCGGGGGAGCTGCAGCTATAGCTAAAACGGTGGTGGACACGAAAAATGCAAGAAAGCAAATGGATGAGAATAAGCGACATAATCTGTCAATGGAACTTGGCCGAAAGGGGTCGGGCATTTATTTGAAAAAGAATCCACGTGGATTTGGATTGTTTTTGGAAAAACAAGAAAACTACCAATAAAGCTACCCAACAGAGCCCTATACGACTATGAAATTAAACTGTTTGTGAAAAAATTGAAAATTCCATATTTTCGAGGTGTATTCATGCGAGACACTTTGCCTCAAAAAGTACACATCAATGAGAGTGCTGTTTTGAATTTGGATACAAATGACCATAGTGGTACGCATTGGGTAGCTTACAAGAAGCGTGGATATTTAGTTTACTATTTTGATAGTTTTGGTAATTTGAAACCACCAGTCGAGCTTACACTTATCTTGGTGATAAGGCACACATCCTGTACAACCGGGATTGTTATCAAAAATTCAATACATCAAATTGTGGACATTTATGTCTTGAATTTCTCTATAAAAACAAATAAAGTGATGAAAATGTGTCAGTCATGTCTTTAATCTTCACAGTGAAAGGTCGTACATCAACACTATCCACAGACTTTACTCCACCCATTCAACTTGATCCCGATCATCAATACGGGTTGGCTGTCCTAGGATTTCATTCCTACAACACTATTCCCAACATTGATGAGAATACAAAATTTACTTATTTGGATAGGGAGAAAAAGTCTCAATCTATTGTAATACCATCGGGTGCCTACGAAATCGGTGATATCAATACATATCTACAAAACTTTTTATCACAAAAATTTTCATTAAAACCAAATAATAACACTCTCAAGTGTGAAATTTTCCATCCTCATTTTGATATAGTATTTGAAAAGGAGGATTCGCTTGCCAAATTGTTGGGGTTCTCATCCAGAATTCTTCCAGCAGGTATAACACATCAATCAGATTTACCTGTGAATATTGTAAAAGTTCGTACAATTCACATTGATTCTAATATTACCATTGGAGCATATTACAATGAAAAACCATCGCACACTCTTTACGAATTTCCCATCAGTGTTGACCCAGGGTTTGCAATCGACGAGATTCCCAAAAACTTGATTTATCTACCAATAACGAATCACGAGATAAATAATATCACTCTACAAGTTCAAGATCAGGATTTTAATCTGATTAACTTCCGTGGTGAGGAGATCATCATTAGATTGGAATTGAAAAAAAATGGTGCTAGTTATTGAAGCATATAAAAGGGGTGTTGTTGCATTACCTAGATCAGTCGTTGTGCGACCTCGTTCAAAGCAGGGAAAATTGGGTGGAAAATTATCTCTTGTAAACAAAAACTTTCTCAAATCAATTGGTTATGTTATCAAAACAAGTATTTGATCTGTATCGAAAGCCAATACATTAACGACATGGAATGTCGCACTTATCTCCCGTTTATCAAGTCATTCCGGAATAATGATAATATTGAAATTACTATTAATCGCAACGATGCATGGCTTTTGATGAACGAGGCGGCGCTAATAATTAAAGGTTCATTGAAGAAAAAAACTGGTACGGGGGATATTAATCTACTAAATAATGCTGGTGCGTTTTTCTTTGATTCAATCACTTATGAATTGAATGGTATTGAGGTGGAACAAGTGAAAAATCCGGGAATTGTTAGTTTATTTCGTGGATATTTATGTTATGCAAATGGGGATACTTGGCATTTACAAATTGCTGGTTGGACCTATCCAGACGAACCAAAATTATCTGATGGGCGATTTTATATGCGAATTCCGTTGAGTCATTTTTTTGGGCTTTTTAATGATTATAAAACCGCAATTTGTGGTAAACGCATCATTCGTTTGGTAAGATCACGCAATGATTTCAATTGTATGCAGATTAGGGAAAAAGCTGATTCGAAAGAAATAACCACCGCAGAGCTTTCAATAGATGCTATTGAGTTGAAAGTTAAACATATAGTGGCCAATGATGCCATCAAACTCCAATTAATGAAATCCATTTGAAGCGATCAAGCTATTCATATACCGTTTAGAAAATGGGAGATACATGAGCTACCTGCTTTGTAGACAGATGCAACCAAAGAAGTTTGGAGTATTAAAACAACCACCAGTGTTGATTGCCCACGATATGCAATCATCACTTTTCAAATAGATCGTGTTGATAAAGTAGCATCAGCCATAACGCAATTCGATCATCTGAATATATCAGACATTCGATTGTTTCCAAATGGAGATTATTATCCATATGAACGGATAAGCCTCAATTTTGAAAAGGATGATTATTCGGAAGCTCACTACAACTATACGGAATTTTACAAACACTTTGGGGGGGTGGATAACAAGAGACCACTTTTAGATTATACCGAATTCAAAACTCATGCATTATTTGTCATCGACTGCTCTCGACGTGATGAAGCCCTAAGCATCAACCATAGATGTAAAAGTGGAGATTAAGTCACGTGATGGATTTCCCACCAGAACAAAAGCCTACTGCATAATTATCCATGATTGTGTTATGGAGTACCTTCCTCTAAGTGAAATTGTGAGAAAATTGAATTAGTATGATGGAGACGCTTGAAGAGCTTGATCGCAAATGGCGAGAAGTGTTCCAGTCAAGGACCAGATTTGCAGTACACCATGAAACATTTAAAAAAATTGTAGCAATTATGACTAAATAAGAACTTTGTGTGGAATTGTTTGCATCATTATTATTGACAACACCTTCATTTTGCGATAATGCCGATAGTGAGCATTTTGACCAAATTTTGGTAAGATCAGGTGTGTGTGCGACTTATTTTTATCAACAGCCCAAGTTCATTTTGTGGTAATGCTGATAGCGGCGAGCGAAATGTTATTCGAATATGGATTGATATTGGTGAGCTTGGTCAGATTATGTGTCTGCGGCATATTTTTATCTACACCACCTTAGTATTTAAGCGGTGTTTAAGAGTGGGACTAGTATAGTCATCAACATGAGCCAGTATGATCGTCCACCCCACGATACTTCTTCTTCTTCTTCTACCCTACACCCGCTGATGCGGTAAGTATATGAAATTGTTTGAAGATGATTATTGTTTTTAGACTATCAAATGGATCGCTGCGACTTCAGCCTGTGAATCATCATGAGCCTGCCCCAATGCCACATGATTTTCACGCTTCTGCCAATCAACATCCACCAGCTCCCCCATCATCACCTCAATATGTGCTGATGCATCCACCCCACGATACCCCCGTACACCCTCCGCTGATACAGTAAGAGATTGTTAATTTATTATCTTAATTCAAAAATTTGTTTTTCAAGATCGAAAAAGCCACGGCTTCAAACGTCACCGCCACAACCGCCGCCGCCGCCACCACCACCACCATGTCCAACACCACCAACACCAAACACATTGCCAATGGGGCCAGAGGTGTCGGAGTTGATAATCACTGCAAGGATGGCGACTGGCTTCACACAATCCATGGTGTTGTCGGGAGGAGGTGAACAGATGTATGGTGCTCATGTTATCCGTGTCGAGGGGGTGCATGGAAATACCATATTTTATATGAATTTTTAATACAACAAATTAAAACAATGTTTTATTTCACAAGAATTTTATTCACAATAGCACATCGGACGCGTGTCTCTTTATCAGTCAACCACAACCTTGAACTTAGCGCTATAGTTGCTATATGTACTTCATAGATAAATTAAAACTATGAATTCATAGGAATTTTACTTACAATTTGTCTCAGTAACATTCTAAGTTGTTCATATAAAGATATCATGGGACACTCTATATCAAATGTATTGAACTCCAATTTACCGGAATTTTGTAGGGAATTTTCAAATTCATTATATTCAAAAAAGCGACCATCTTGAATGAAGTATAACAATCCATTCACATATCGAAAAACTGTAGTGAATAATGGTGGTATACCATTAAAATGTATTGATGTGTAGCCAGAGGACTCTGGCTGTAGAGTACACTCATCGAAATTTACAAAG
The DNA here is from genome assembly GCA_958502075.1 of Orchestes rusci. Classification (NCBI taxonomy): domain Eukaryota; kingdom Metazoa; phylum Arthropoda; class Insecta; order Coleoptera; family Curculionidae; genus Orchestes; species Orchestes rusci. The sequence goes on along the minus strand of OY293312.1, from coordinate 12,934,215 downwards.
TTGTTATCATCATAAAAGAAGATGGTTTTTCCAGAATAGGTATTGACTGCTCCAAGTAACTTTCTACCATCCACAAATGGTTCTGACCCCCAGCTATCTGACCCGATGGTCTTTTATACACAGCTGTTAGTTTTTCAAACGGTGCCAGGAATTTAAGTAGCAGTCGAATCGGTAGAGCTTTGGAGGTGAACATTTTTGATTTCAAACTCATTATCCACAATTTTTCCCTATAAAAAATATATAAATGTTGTCTGTGTATAAGATATATAAATTGACTTGGATCAGCATCACAAATATCATAGATTTGAGAATTTTTTAGATTTGAAGCATTAGCATTAATTTGAGTTGTTACAGGTAGTTGGTTTATCGGTGGTTGTGGTGGTGGTGGTGGTGGAGGACTTGTTAAAACTTGCTTTCTCACACCATATAAGTTTTGTATGCCTTTGATATCATCTTGATTCAGAGCGGTTTTTCCATACAATGGAAACATAAGTGAACTATTATCCAATGAATGACCTAAACCTAAGACGTGACCAATTTCATGTGCCAAACTTGATAAAAAGTTTAGCTGATTGTCGGGTATTTCTCCATCAAGTCCATTGTACCAATTTTCACAGGAATCCATATGAATTTCACGGCAATGATTGTCTTGTGGTGGGAAAGCGTGTGCCAAAACTTTACCGGAACCATCAAATGGGAAGTCGCAATGACCACTCATACATCTTCGATTATTACTATGATTGAATGATGCAAATGAAATAATTATATCTGGATTTATGGCATTCCTCTCAAATGTCAAATTTGCATGTTCAGACCACATTGTAAATGCTCTCTCAATCACAGAATTTACATCTTGTGTGAGTGTTGTTCGACTATAGTACCATTTCAAAACGTGTTTATTCCAAACGTTTTTCAGTATAAATGACTCTGGATAATCACTCATACCCCCGTGGGGGTTGCTGGTCCCCTATCGGGCGCCTCCCCAGGTGGCGGATAGGGGAATGCCTCCCAGATATGGGAGGTACCGGGGAAATTAAATACCCCGGTGCGGACCAAAACCAGCACCTAAGAACGATGTGTGACAAACCTGAAGACCTTGTACCCCAAGTGAGTTTCAATCTCACCGTTGGTTCCGACCGGGTGGAAGCCCCGGTGGCCAACGCTGGCCCCACGGATTTTGGGGAGGGCCAATCACACGTTCTGGCATCCGAGAAACAACCAAACCTCGATGTTACTCATGAACCAACCACGGGTAACCAGGGAAGCAGTGATGCAATCCCCGGTGCCGGTGTATCTGCCATTAGTTCAGGCGTTGGCAAACATCAGCCTGAACAAAATGGCAAAGCTTTCCGGAGCCCAGCGAAGGAAGCTTGCGATCCAGAGGGCTAAAGCCAAGGGAGAGCCTATACGGCCTCGTAAACCGAGGACAAATAGGAATCCCGGGAATAGAACCCTCCCGAATAGCTCAGGGAACACTGGGAAACCTGATGCTCGGGTCTCAGAGCCCGGAGCATCAGGTAAACCTAGGACCCCTGCAAACAAATCCTCTGCAAAGAGGGGTCGCTCTGAGGGCAACACACCAACCCCAGAAAAAAGCGCCAAGAGAAGGTCACGGCAGGGGGATGCTGAAGTAACACCCAGTACATCAACTGGGGAAACTTACAGCGAAACCCTAGCCGGGCTTAGAATGGCCATCACTTCCGAGAAATATCCGGATGAAACCTTCACTGAGGAGCAGTGTAGAGGCCTACAACAGTCTCTACTCCGGGAAGTGTTCAAATGCGAACCCGGAACTGGTCCTCAGTTCAAGAACAGCAGCTCCAGAGGTGGGGTGATTTATATCACTTGCGCCAATGAAGCTGCCAAGACTTGGCTGCTGCGGGTGGTTCCAGGATTCAGCCCCTACGAGGGAACCAGTCTTCGGATTGGCCTGGCACACAGAGTGGTGCCAGTCGTGAGGGCTGCTGTCTGGATACCGACAAAATCCGCGGGAATCAAGGAACCGGCACAAGCTCTCCAGTTCCTCAAAACCCAGAACATGGGGCTGAAGACCGAGGACTGGAGAATAATCAGCCACAAGACGGACAATGAGGGCATGACACTCATTGTTGGTCTTGACAGCAGATCTCTGAAGGAGCTGCAAAACCGGAATCTCCGGGCCTACTTTGGGTTAATGCAGCTAACCTTCAGACTTCTCAAGAAGGAGGCTCCCGGTGCTGAGGGTAATACAAATAAACCTTCCTTCAGCACAGTAAGGGAGCATCTGCTGCCATTTGCCAACAGCTGGCAAAGAAAAACATAGACCTGGCCATCATCCAAAAACCCTGGATCACGAAGGGAAAAATAGCCGGTCTAGGAAACACTGGAGGTAAGATCTTTTACAAGGAGCAATCAATAGGTAACGTGAGAGCTTGCATATACGTGAGAAACGGAGTGCAGGCCCTCAATATTAAAGAACTAAATTCCAGGGATCAAGTAGCCGTCCAACTAAGCTACAAAGAGGAAGGAACCCAGAAGGACATCATAATAGCCTCGGTTTACCTTCCCTACGATGCACCCAGACCCCACCATCGGAAGACCTGGAGAAACTAGTGAATCACTGTGGGCAGAGAAACCTACAGTGTATAATAGGTATGGACGCCAACTCGCATCACACCATCTGGGGGAGCAGCGATATCAACAAAAGATGTGAGTCTTTATTGGATTTTATTATAACCCATGATTTGGAGATTCTAAACAAGGGCAACAAGCCTACTTTTGCAAACCGCATACGGTCGGAAGTTATTGATGTCACTCTGTCCACCTCCCGTATTAATCCCGATATCCAGCGGTGGCGCGTATCCGATGAACCATCCCTGTCGGACCATAGGTATACACTGTGGGCCGAAATAAAGGAGTACATTTTTTAATTGAAAATATATTTTTTATTTTTTGGGCGATTTAATTTCTTTTTGCAGGGCTAATAACCTAACATGTCCTCAACATGACTGTAAATTTGAAAGCAAAAATAATGTACAGGGTGGGACTTATAAAAAAATATATATAACAGTGCATTTGAGCTCGTTGCAAATGAAAACTGTCTTAGCTAAAATTGTACTAATATGCTTTTTCGGTAGATAAACTATCCGGAACACTTTAGTAAAAAGGAAATTTTCCGAAATTATCGGATTCGCGAAATACCATTTTTTTATTAAATAACATTTTAATAATATAAATATTATGAATGTGGCCACCATTATTGTTTACAACTTCTTTTATGTCAATTTTACTTAGTAGGCCATACTGCTCAGGTTGCCATGGAATTTGTTTGACATTTACAGTAAATTAGTCAGTTGATAATGCCACTTTTGAGCAAAGAGGACAGATTATTAATCAAATATTTCCGTGAAAAATATAATTATGGTGCAAGAAAAATTGTAAATGAATTTCCTGAGAAAAATTGGCATATTGGAACGATAGGAAAGTTCTTAAGACATCCAAGGGAAAACGATGGGTCTATTGAAAATAAACGTGGAAGAGGAAGGAAGCGAAGCTCGAGAACTGAAGAAAATATTGGTAAAGTAAGGGTTGTTTTAGGAAATTTGCAACCTGGCCAAACTGTTGGAACAAGGAAAATCGCAAAAATAACTAGGATTTCCCGTACGTCAGTTCGAAGAATCATTAAAGAAGACTGCCATCTTAAAATATTTAAAAAAGTTCACTGTCAAAGACTTACGGCCAATGTAAGAGAAAAACGATTGGAAAGATGTAATTTGCTATTACGAAGATTCCGCTCCCGCGAAGACATTAGAAAAATATGGTTTTCAGATGAAAAAATGTTTTATTTACGGCCACCTAAAAATACCCAGAATAATAGGGTATATTCTGACGTACAATTTAAGAGAGAAATACCTTTAGAGCATCTTTTGATTGAAAGAAGTCATTTCTCAAAAGGTGTAATGGTCTCTGTTGCAGTATCCATGTTGGGAAAATCTCGTCTAATTTTTGTTGATGCTGGGGTAAAACTCAATTCAGAAACGTATCAAGAACAAATCTTGCAGCACCTATTACCAGAAATTAAAGATGTTTGTTACGGTTACACTTTCCAACAGGATGGTGCTCCCTCGCACACTTCCCACAGTACAAGGATGTTCTTGAGTGAAAATTGCCCGGATTATATTGAGCCAGAAATGTGGCCACCTAACAGCCCAGAATTAAATCCAGTTGATTATTCAATTTGGGGAATTTTCGAACAAAATTTGTATGATGGACAACAATTTCCAATCCAGCAGCTCAAAGAAAAAATGCAGTTTGTTTGGAACAATTTTGAACAGGGTGCAATAAATGGGGCTATCAATTTATGGCGCAGACGACTTCAAGAAGTGGTAAACAATTATGGTGGCCACATCCATAATATTTTACTCCAAGTTTGAAAATTACTAAACTGTTTTCATAAATGTGTTATTTGTTAAAAAGTGATTTAATAAAAAAATGGTATTTCGCGAATCCGGTAGTTTTGGAAAATTTTCTTTTTACTGAAGTGTTCTGGATAGTTTATCTACCAAAAAAGTATATTAGTACAATTTTAGCTAAGACAGTTTTCATTTGCAACGACTTCAAATTCACTGTTATATAATTTTTTTTATAAGTCCGACCCTGTGCATTATTTTTGCTTTCTAATTTACAGTCATGTTGAGGACATGTTAGGTTATTAGTCCTGCAAAAAGAAATCAAATCGTCCAAAAAACAAAAAATATATTTTCAATTAAAAAATGTACTCCTTTATTTCGGCCCACAGTGTATACTGATGGAAATCAATAGTATTGACAAGCCGTCAGAAATGTACCGCAACCCACGCAAAACGAACTGGACTGAATACCGGGAGGAGCTGGAGGCGGGGTTGAGTGGGATCAAGGAACCTATGCGTAACAGATTTGATGTTGAGGTGGTAGCAGAACAACTACAAAACGCTATAATTTACTCATATCATCAAAGCTGTCCGCTAATCCGGCGTTCTTAATGCTAGGACACAACCTGGTGGAACGAGAAACTTGACAAGATGAAGGGGGAAACACGCAGACTCTTCAATGTGGCCAAGAAAACCGGTGAATGGGATGAATACCACCATACTCTGACGAAATACAACAAAGAAGTAGGGGAAGCTAAGAGGAACTCCTGGAGGAAGTTTTGCACTGAGGTCGAAAAAACCTCGGAAGGCGCACGCCTTCAGAGAATCCTAGCTAAAGACCCCCTTCCACCAATGGGAACACTAAAGAAACCAAATGGGGAATACACGAAAAATGGCGAAGAAACCATTGAGACACTACTCAGGGCACACTTTCCAGACTCGACCATAATCAACTCGCAAAAGGGAGTCAACTCCCTATCTCCTGAGATCCTCCCGATGAGAGGATCAAGAGATGATTGGGTCATAGCCCGACAGATTGTGACACCAAATAGAATCGAATGGGCCATAAACTCATTCGAACCATACAAATCACCTGGATGCGATGGGATAATACCGGCACATCTGCAGCAGGGCGAAGCCCAACTCATATCGATGCTTTGCCAACTATTCAGAGCAAGCCTGGCAACGGGACACATACCCATGATATGGAAACTCTCACGAGTGGTCTTTATACCGAAACCCGGAAAAGATAGCTCTCAGCCCAAGGCATCCAGACCAATAAATCTCTCGTCGTTTCTACTCAAAACGATGGAGAAAGTGATTGAAAGGCACATTAGGGAGACCTCCCTAATAGAGAGGCCACTACACAAAAACCAAAACGCCTAACAACCTGGTAAATCATGTGAAACTGCTCTGCATGAACTTGTTCATAAAATAGAGCAACCACTGAACAACCAAGGAGTTGCCCTAGCTGCATTCCTTGATATAGAAGGAGCATTTGATCACACCTCCTTCGATTCAATGACCACCGCAATCAATCGGCGTGGAATTAAAGACACAGTTTGTAGGTGGATAAGAAACATGCTGAAAGGTAGGAGAATTCAAGCAACTATGCTTGACAAAACTGTAACTATAGAGGCAGCTAAAGGCTGCCCCCAGGGTGGAGTCTTGTCCCCTCTCCTCTGGAACCTAGTCGCAGATGAACTACTGGTAGAGTTAAACAGCAAAGGTTTCTACGCCCAAGGCTATGCCGATGACGTAGAAATACTTATCACTGGCAAACACACCAAGACAATATCAGAACTGATGCAGACAGCTCTGACAATCGTAGAAGATTGGTGCAGGAAGGTGAACCTGAAGGTCAATCCTGAGAAAACCTCCCTGGTCAGCTTTACGAGAAAGAGGAAGACAGCGGAATTATTCAAACCCATGTTCTTTGGACAAGAACTGCAGGTGGTAAGAGAAGTCAAATACCTAGGCATCATCCTGGATGACAAACTCACATGGAATTCACACCTACAAAAAATAGTGAATCGAGGTAAAGCCACAATAATGGCAACAAAAAGAGCGATAGGAAAGAATTGGGGCATAAATCCGCGCATGGTACACTGGCTCTACTGTACCGTGGTAAGACCCACCCTTGCTTATAGCTCTGTTGTCTGGTGGCCGAAAATCGAGCAGCGACAAGCAGCCACGGAACTTGCAAAAGTTCAGAGGCTAGCATGTCTCTTTGTAACGGGAGCCATGAAAACCACTCCAACACTTGCCATGGAGGCCATGCTTAACCTACCTCCTTTAGATATCTATATCAAAATGGAAGCAAGAATGGGAGCATATAGACATAGCAACACCGGGAACTGGAGCCACTCAAACTCCCAAGGACACACTAAGATAACCAGCACAGTCACGAACCACTTAGTAACAATGAGGAGTGATATCATGTTGAAAAATATCAACTTTAGCACGTCTCCTAAGACCAAGCTAATATGAGAAGAGGAAACGGTGAAACAACTCCGGATGGCTAATGGGGCAATATGGTACACAGACGGCTCCAAAACAAGCCGGGGAACTGGTGCCGGAATCGTAGGTGAAAATCCAAAGTGGGAAACATGTGAACCACTCGGGATGTACGCTACAGTTTTCCAGGCAGAAGTACATGCAATAAACGTATGCGTGCAAGAAAACCTCAGGAGAGGCTACAGAGGAAGGAAAATCCTTATCCTTAGTGACAGCCAAGCCGCAATCAAAACCATCTCCTGTCGGGAAACCAAATCCAAACAAGTCATGGACTGTCAGCAAAACCTTGTCACACTGGGAGTATCTAACGATGTTACTCTTGGATGGATACCAGGACACTCAGGGATAGCTGGGAACGAGCGGGCGGATCTACTAGCACGCAAAGCTGCAAACACACCACTTCTGGGTCCAGAACCTGCTATTGGTATTACAAAATCCTCTGTGAGAGGTTGGCTGAACTGTTGGTCCAAAAAACAACAGAAAGCTAGATGGTGCCAATCACCAGGTCTGAAACACAGTAAATTAATGATGGCAGACGAGATCGAATCATCATTTTCTGGAAGCCTACTGCAACTCAGCAGGAATCAGCTTAGGAAAGTAACAGGTATATCAACTGGACATTGCACTCTAAGGAAACACATGCATATCATGGGTCTTTTCAACGAGGAACCCATATGTAGGCTGTGCAACGAGGAGGAGGAAACAGCCTCCCACATTGTATTCGAATGTGAAGCGCTGGCGTTTTGGAGAAGAGATAATGGGGAATTCACAACCACTCCTCGAAGGACGGACAGGGAAACAGTAGAACGAGTCATAAACCGTATTCGGGCAATGGAGCTCTTCGACTGAGAGACAGGCACAGAGTAGATACAATAAGCCCAACTAGAGGCTGCGGTGTCGGGGCCAACAGCCCGAAACTCGTAGCGCATGTACTTCAGTAATAAGTAATCAGTAATCACTCATACCACATCTCGGTCTGCTCATAAACTCTAATGTTTCATTATTTTCAGCACCATCAACCGCTAATAAGTAGTTCTCCTGAAATTGCACCAATGCATCTGTTTGTAATGCATTCTCCATAGGTGTATAATATCCATATCTTATCAGATACTCTGTAACATTCACTTCAGCTGTGGTGAGGTGAAGGCACATCAAAATCATAAGATGTTTCATTGTCACCCGTTATCGCTAAACTGATTAAAATTCACAATTCAAACCCCTTTTATAAAGTTTTTTTTATTCAAATAATGTTTTGATACAAATATGACAGGCGAGTTTATATGTACAATACGGATCCTCATCATCGATTCCAGAATCATCTTCATCTGATGTATGACCCCAACATGGTTCGAGAAATTTCTCCAAAAGTTCCTCGGGAAGATTCTTCAAGTATTGTATGTATGATGTATTGAGTTGGTGAAGGGTTGCACGTATTTTTCCAACTTCTTGAGGTAACATACTGATAAAGTTCCCAAGTTGCTTTGAGGGTGAGAAGTGAGATACTGGTTGTGATATAATACAACAGACTTGGCACTGTGATGGGGATGTGAGTGTAGGTGACAGTGGAGGTGGTTACATTTTTCCAATCACTATCACCATGCGTTTGACTACCTTGAAAAAACATCCGAATCCAATCATGAAGAATCTTGCAGTTGCGCAGACTACACATATAAAAATTATCACTCAAATGGTTGAAGCAGACTGGAACATCCTTTTGATATGTGGGGGGAAGCTGTAGTCCAAGGTCTTCATCTGCATCAATAATTTCAGGGTGGTGTGCTGATGTGCAATCCCAAAGGATGTTTTTGAGAAGAGTCTTTTGTAGGGGACTTCGAACATATACTCGATCAACAAAGCATAAGTGTAACCAGATGATCTTGGGTAGATCTTCATAATTCACATATCCAGTTGTATAGACAATACCATGATTGTTGGTTGCCTTAACCACTCTTCTTCTATCCCCATATGATAATGAATGGAATGGGACATCTGGTTTGAAGAGAAAATGACTAGATTCAAGACCATTTGTGATTGACAGCTCCTTGATTTCGAAATCTTGTGCCAAATTGAAGCCCTGGATGTCTATTGCAATGATTTTCATGTTGGATTGGTTCTGGAAAGAAAATAAAAAATTGAAATGAGATAATTTTGAAAAATGATACTAACCTACAACTATTGTAGTTGCTGCAACGTCGACTCATTATCAACTATTTCAAAATTAGATGTCGTTTTATTATTAGATAGCTGCACCACCGACTTAAAAAGTATTGCATATTTAAATGGTTCAAAGTATTCCAGGTTGGCTAGAATTGGTTGAGTTTATCGTTGTGGAAGAAAAACCATATTTTCCTTCAGTTCCACTAGAGGTACATCACCATATTTGGATGGAACTATACGCATCTCCATAATGGGATATTTTACATTTGGTGTTAATTCTGATATTTTGATTGTTTTTTTATGAAGAGCTTTGCATGAAAAATTTAATTGTGCAGGATCCATTTTCTAAAAAATTATAATGGTTGAACACAGCACTAGTTGAATGAGTGTAAAGAGTCGACTTACCGATGCAGCAGCCACTAGCAAGTGAACTAATTTCAACTAGATGAATATCAATTTATAGTCGAGAAAAAACCACAGGCTGGAACTTGTTACTGATAAGAGAACCACATTCGAGCTAAATTTAGAACTGTTGATAAGGGTGTGACGTGAAAACCACATCCTGTTTACGGTTGATAAGAAAACCACATGCAACCTTAATTTAGAACTGTTGATAAGAGTGTGACGTGAAAACCACATCCTGTTTACTGTTGATAAGAAAACCGCAGGCTGAGACTTGTTGTTTTTGATAAGAAAACCGCATTCGAGCTAAATTTAGAACTGTTGTGGTTGGTGGGATAACCACAACGATGATGATGATGATGATAACACTTACCCACAATACTCAATTTATTCAAGGCTTGAATCATGAACTTTTTTTGTTCATAGAATGTAATGTCATTCCTTGGCTGTTCCAATCGTCTACAGAATTCTGCAATTTTTTCTGCATCTGTTTTGTCCATCGTCTCGAACACAACTGATCCGCCTGCCCCCCCACTTTGGTGGTGCTCATCATCTCTGGATGAATCATTGGATTATTATCGCAGATAAATTCACCAATGTCTGATTTCGTAGAGTGACAGTATTGTTTTACAATCCATCGCAAATTACCATTGATACGAACTGCATTAATGGTTATTTCAATGTGACTTTTAGATGGTATGTGTGAAACACATTTGCAGCAACAATAACTGTATGACTCACATTCGGAGCAGGCTAAGCCATCAACTTGTAAACTTGGGGCGATAAAACATTTCTTCTCACAACAGAAATGTGACATCTTGGATGACGAACTATAGTCAACTCCTCCACCGCAACCTACTGAGGACCCCCACTCCCCACCCCCCTCTCAAGACCCCCACTCAAGACCCCCACCGAAGATCCCCACCCCAACCCCCACCAACGGATGACGTCACCACTCTCGCGCATTCACCACAATTATGCAAATTTGGTGACGGTCGACCTCGTTATCGTGGCGCCACCTAGCGGCCATTTTGGGCAGTGCGCCAGAATTGGCTTTGCCCTAACTACTCATACCGTATTTTAAAAAAATGTCCCGTGTACCCGACGCATAACCATATATTCCCGTATTTTGTAATATGAATCTCCGACCAATCGCTGGCGATACGAACTTAACACATGAGCGGCGAAAAATCTCACAAAAAAATTGCCTGCGGCGCAAAACTTCTACCCTGATTCTTGACCTCCCAGAGAAAATGACCACGACCCGCTACTGTTTAAACCGTTATCTAATTTACTACGCACTGAATGAGGCACTCTCGCATAAAATACACATCCAAACACACGCATATTACATACATTATGCTTTCTACCCAACCACAACTCAAAAGGAGTTTTATCTTTAATATGACATGACTGTGTCCTGTTTGTGATGTACGCAGCAGTCAAAACTGCTTCTTCCCAAAATTCTTTTGATAAGCCCGACTGCGCAATCATTGCTCTAGCTTCATTCATAAGGGTCTGGTTCATACGCTAGGCAGCACCGTTCATCTGTGGGGTATAGGGAGGAACATAGATAATCTGAATACCTTTTTTACAACAATAATCTATAAATAATCTTGGGGTATATTCACCTCCGTTGTCACATTGCACTTTTGCGATTTTCTTGTTACAAAACAAAGATGCTTCCTTCGCCTCAAAATTGTTAAAGCATTCAAAGACCTCTGATTTATTTTTGATCACATAAACCATGACAAAACGCGAATGATCGTCCACAAACGTTACAAAGTATTGCTTATCATTATGTGAAGCAGGGGCAATAGGTCCGCACACATCTGTATGCACCAACTCCAAAACAAGACTTGAACGATCTGTTCTCGAGAAGTGGGGTAAGCATTTTTGTTTGGCTGCTACACATACTTCACACAATCCTTGGTCTTTATTATTTTTAAAATCAATACCAACTAAATTATAACTATTGATTCTAGACAATGAATCAAAATTAAAATGGCCGTACCTCATAATAATAATAATAATAATAATAATAATAATAATAAACTTTATTTAGCAAGAGCTATAAGGTAAATACACATGTAGTTCGATAAACAAAAATCAACACTTTATCAAAAGTAAAATGTATAAAGTGTATAAAAGTGAATTGTATAAATGTAAAAATGTATGAGAGTAAAACACCCACATGAAGGACAAACGAGTTAAAAGTTGTTACAAACGTATTCCTTGACCAGTCTTTTGAATTGTTGTATGGTATCACAACATTTAAGGGTTGGTGGACTATTGAACTCCCGCAGTCCCCGGTATAATATGGAGTTCTGCATTTGACTTGTGTTGAATTTTGACAGCATGAAATCATTTCGGTGTCTCGTTTGGTAACTGTGAACATCGCCAAAATAATTAACTTTATCACAAATATATTTAGGAAGTAGACCGTTTTTGATCTTGAATATAAAGATAAGTACATTCATCATGACCTTTTGATTTACAGATTAAAATTTTAAAACATTCAACATCAGTCTCACAGGTGTGTATCTATCACATTTTAGAATAGTTCTCATATGCCATGAGGTAATATCAGTTGCTACAGACAAATAGGCATTATTTAAATCATTATCTTTTGAATTTTCATTCAATCTAAACAAAATTTTATATAAATTGCCCTCTCCTTTTCCTTCAGCATAAACCTTTTTATTTTTCTCTATTGAAATAGAACCTGAGCAACAGACAATTTTAAAACCAAATTTTTCGACTCTAGACACTGATAGTAAATTTACCCTTAAATCTGGCACATAGTAGACGTCCTTCAATATTATTGAAATGTCCTGTCTATACACGACACTTTCCACATTCAGGTCCCCTCTACACGTAGATATCATTGCTTTTCCCTTCTCTGCTAGTTGGATTGGCTTTGGTTCATCAAAGTACACCTTATTAATCATGGACTTCTCACTATTAATGTAATGATGCGTAGCACCCGAGTCAACACACCACCACACAAAATCACCATTGCAGTCATCACCATTTACTGAGCAGAAAGCAATACTCTTATCTGCAGTTGATATGTCATCTTTATGTTGTTCTTAGAATAATGGGCCTGAGAACCATGGGCTTCTTGTTTCTGCAGTGGGAGGCCTTGTGTCCAAATTTATCAATCAATTTTGAGCATAATCCTTTTTTAGCAAATACAGATTCTAGTTTACTTATCATTACTTTGGCAGTCTTCAGATCCTTGATATACTCCAAATGTGAGTCTGCTACACATTGCACAATGATATTTCGTGCCTTGTTGTCCTTTTCAACCGATGCAACATTTGTAGGTTCCTCTGTTTCTTACACACTGTCGACTTCCATCGCTGCTAAAACAGCCTTCAACCTGAATTTCTAATTTTCGAAGTTACTTCCTTTAAATGGAACAATTCCATGTTCATTTTCACCACTATCGGACTGTGGACTATTCATTTTGAAAACGAACAATCTTTACGCATACTTAATCCAAAAACACACCGTCCGTCTGGTCGGGAACTCAGGCACTTCCTTTTTACTTCATTTTTCCGCTTGCCTTTTTTTGCTAACCTTACTTTCTGTTTTTCTTGATTTCCTTTCACTGCACAAGATCTGGGCCCATCCCATAACCAATGTTGAGAAATAAAGCGCGTGGGCAATATAAATGATTTATTGGAAATCTCACAAGAACTTTTAATTATATACAAACGGAAAAAAACGTTTTTAACACAATGCATGTGCAACGGCTACTTTGATCTCTTGACTCACTTATGTCAATACTTATTTTATGGAACAGGAGCTCGTGGGAGGCAGTCAATAATACTTTGTATAGTAGGAAAGCCAGTGACATTTTTCAGTGATGAATTAGATAAGGCCTATTTTTTGAGAAAGGGTTGTACGGACCCTGATCGAGTGTCATAAAAGAGGGTTTGCTCTGATCGCGGTTCCAAGGGGGTGGCGGAACGCCTCCAACATGAAAAAATTGCATCTTTTTATCATTTAGTTGAGGCTGAATTTTTTACCAGTTGTTCTTTGGTAGTCCAGAAAAATTGGCGGATCGATTGGACGGTTCCTTGAGGGTGATCCGCCACCCTCAGGAAACCGGTCAATCGATCCGCCAATTTTTCTGGATGATTGTTGACTACCAAAGAACAACTGGTAAAAAATTCAGCCTTAACTAAATGATAAAAAGATGCAATTTTTTTTACATGTTTGGGGCGTTCCGCCACCCCCTTGGAACCGCGACCAGGGCAAACCCTCTCGGATGACAGCCGATTATGGTCCGTACAACATTCTCTCAAAAAATAGACCTTAACTAAATCATCACCGAAAAATGTCACTGGCTCTTAGACTAATACAAGTTGTCTCTGAATGGGCTTACCCATATCACAATGGAACAGTATAGGTACAAAAATACGTAAATTTCTACTTCTTCTATCTTGAACCTTGTAGATTTTATATATTTTGAATTTTTAGGCCAAGAGAATAGCTTCTGTTTGCGGATGGTCAAGTCGCGGAATGATGGATAATATGTTTAAGGCCGTACTCACAGCCACAATTGAAGAAAAATTCAGCCGCGAGAAAAAAGCATCCGGTTTCAAAGTTGTATTTGAAATAATATTCCGTGAGTGTTGTTTTTTTCTTCTTTGTTTATTGATACAAACTAATAACTACGTTATTCTTGTTTTTTTTTCAGTTGATTGTAAAAGAAGATACAAAGAATAGACAGATGCAAATATACGGGTGGCTGTGAGCGACTGGTGGAATCACGCGAAAGTGCGGAAAACCAGAAGGTTCGTATGTATGTAAGCCGGAATATCAAGAAAGGGTACAAGCTCATCACGTGCCTTGCAAGGGTAGCTCAAACAGGCTCTGAAAGTACGACGACGAAGCGCTCGCGGGTACTGCGGGTATTCTTATCGGGACAGTTGAATTGTCAACACGTACCTTGTATTTTGAAAATTGTTACGTTGGACAATAAAGACAGTGTTTTGAGTCTTTTTGGTTTCTTTTGGGGTTAACCACCCATCACGTTTACATCAGAAGTGGGATAACTACGTGCTGTGCGATTTGACATTCGTTTATAGTTAGAAAAACAAAAATGGCCGAAGAAAACCGTTCGCGTCGTAGTAGTGTCGAGTCGGAGTCTTGTGTTATCGGTGATGTTGAAATCGAAAACAACGATGTGGTTTCACCCCCTAAACGTCAGAAAGTAGATTGACAAAAAACTCTAGTTAATTTGGTTGCGGCTCAACAACAACAGTTAGTCGAATTAACTCGTCAATCCATGATGTCGCATCAAATTCCGACCGGTTTAACACCAACTCCTAGCATTTCGGGTATCGAAGCAGCACCAAATGTCTGCGCATCTTCAATCGGACCTATGACATCATTCAAATTGACAAGTCATGACCCTGATAAGAGTGCATACTTCATCGAAGAATCGTTGGATGACGCAAACAAACTGAAAGGTGAACTAAACATCAGTGATAATTTGATGATTGTAAAGGCAAGCGAATCTCTGAAGAATCGGGCCTACAAATACTGCTGTGACTGGAGGCCACTTTCTCGCAGCTCGGATAACTTCTGTGCAGATTTAATTGTTGCCTTTCTCGACCAGGAAACACCAGGAGTCCGTGCATTCAAGGCAGCGACACTTCGGAGCCAAGATTGTGACTCATTGTGCGAATATGGTCAACAAAAATTGCGTTGAATTAATCGCTTCCATGATAATCTGCCCTGGAACAAAAAGCAAGTTTGGCATTGTCGTCTCAGATCCGAGCAGATTTTGGTCACGTGACATCCGACGAAACAGAGCAAAGTGGAATACAAGAACGATTCGGACTTGTTTACCTAACCCCATCACTTCCATTTTCCACAATCTTTTAATCGTCTGTAACCGTGATAGAATAAGTTTTTTTCAAATCTTCGTCTTACAAGTGAATAATCTTCATTCTAATATCAAATTCGTCATTAACTGTTGACTTATAACAAACAAAACAGTTGAATTATAACCTCATAAACAGACAACAAACCTGCAGTGTGATGTTCGGTGGAAATGGCGGTCCACTGTCCTCTGGTTCGTCCTCCTGGAAGGATAGCAGCACACCACGGGCCGGATTTTTGAAAACCAGGAAGTAGAACATCCGAGAGAAGCCTACTAGTTATAGCCTACTTTCTCTCGGCTGTTCTACATTCCGGTTTTCAAAAATCCGGCCCCAGGATGTCCACGCCACTCCCCTTGAAGATCACTTCCACCATGCCACGCCAGTCCACGCGGTCATTGGTCATTTTCGGAATGGCCAAATGAGTCAGGTCCTGTGACTGCATCAAGTCTCGAAGATGACTGAGGGCTGTCCAGACATCTTTTATATAAAAATATTAAGGGCATTCCATTTAAAAAAAGAAATAATTTGCAATATTTTGACATTCAAAATGTTCTTTGGTTTCTTTTGAAACCGGGATGTTATATAAGTTGAATAAAAACATACAACTTTTAAATTTATCATTTTTTTATAACTATATAATCTCCGGGATACGTAAACTGACAAATTTATTGAAGTTCCTTAATGCACCATTAATTTTATAAATGCTCCAGCATCAAAGTTTTTATACAATTTCATGGTATTATATATTTTATAGATTTCTGGATTTTCAAATAACCTTGAATTAATTTATGGTACATCAATACCGATTAGGACACCTCGACACCTGCACAAAAAACAAAAACGATCAATACAGATCGGCATGACATCCCATCTATCACCTTGCAGGGAATATGTGATCATAACCGTAAGTTCATAGATGTATTTACTGGCATACCCTGAAAAATCCACGATGCAAGGGTTTTCAAACTTCCCAACATAAGCAAGACGCTTCTTCAAATATGTGGTGATAAATACCATCTTTTGGGCGAAAATGCTCACCCTATCAAAACATATTCACTAACTTTATACAAAGATTATGTAAATTTAACCAATAACAAAAAGCTTCTTGATACAAAATTATCATCTTGTCGAGTTCGCATTGAAAATTGTTTTGGAATTTTGAAAGCTAGATTTAGGCAGTTGCAGCATCTAGATATACATTCAGTTTTAAAAATAACAAAATTCATACTGTCTTGCTGCATTTTATTGAAGAGGATTCGGAAACCTTGGATGAACAACTTGATGACTTGGAAAATGTACCAGATCCAGAGATTCACCTTAGAAGACATGGCGAGAGAAAAATGGATATTATTCGAAAAAGTTTGATGTTTTTATTATAAATTATTTAGTACATAATAATAAAATACACAATTTGAAACTTACATTATTTCCTCAACAGAAATAAACAAAAAAAGTTCATTAAGTAGTACATATCAGTCTTGATAAATAATCACTATTATTTCCTACAAGAGAATAATTTAATTTTTGAGTATCGGTTGTGTTTTTGACAAATCATTAATTTTTCAAAAAAAAAACTCAGAGTATCGTTTATGTTTTTAACAAATCAATATTTTCTTCAAACAAATTCAAATAATTTCTCTTTTGATTATCGGTTGTTTTAATTGCCAAATAGTTCGCGAATTAATTACAGTTTTTCCCGGTGACGTCTTTCCTTACTTTCTTCTTTGTCTTCATGTATTTTCCATAATGTTTCGTGAATAGAATTATTTCTTTTCTTTTTGGTAGGTGTTAATGCTGTGCTACTTCCGGAAACACTTCTCTTCTTCTGCGAAATAAATGTACACAATCCATGGTAGAAAGTAACAAGGTATGTCAGCGTTACGAAAAAAAAATGGCTTTAATTGTGCAATTACGTTATCATCGGCAATTTTGTTTGTAGAAATCTTTGGTTACATAGGAACGTGGCTTTTTATGGTTGTTAAAGCACAACAGATAATTAATTATAATAGTTGTTTCATCTGATGTGATTATTATCCTATTTATGATACTCACGGATACATAATCACAAAATATACCTTGAAAAATAACTTCCTGTTCTCATTCCTGTTTATGACTGATAACATTAGCGTCCCGAAGATGTGAACTTGTGCAAGATTAGAGCGGGTTAGGACCGATAAAAGAAAACTTCACTTTTTCATCAATGCCGATGTTTCGAACCTTCATCTGGTTCTTTTTGAAAGCTGAAAAAGACACATATGTATAAGAAACGCGAAACAAACTTTTTGATCGTTAAATGAGTTTGTTCCGCGTTTCTTATACATATGTGTCTTTTTCAGCCTTGAAAAGAAACCAGATAAAGGTTTGAAACGTCGGCATTGATAAAAAAGTGAAGTTTACTTTCATCGTTCCTAATCCGCTAATCTTGCACAAAAATTCCTTTGTATGACATTTACTTTTTCCCCAACTTTACCATCTTCCTAAGAAAACAAAAGCCAGTTTCAACTCACTATATAGGTAAAAAAATTACGAACGTGGCAAGAGATAAGACGAATCATTTTAAATATTCAAATTTCAAATCAACATTCTTGGATTGACTTTATGTAGACTCGCTATTATTATGACAAGATTATCACTTGTCACGACCTCACCGCGGCCTCTCAGCCAACGTTGCCAACTTACAAATAATACCGTACAAATCACAATTAAACGTTTTCAAAATAAAGGTGAATTATGTTTGATGTTTAGGCAAAATAAATATATCAAAAAATAGCTTCAAATTAAAGAAGGTTACCCAAGAACCGCTTTTCGATTTTTCATAAAATTTTGTCGTGAATTATTGTTTTCAAGAGTAGCACATTTGCAGATCGTCAATATCGCAACACTGTATTTCTGCCGCAAATGACGTGACAATGAGAAGCGCGCTGGCATACCTTGTTTCTTTCTACCTTGGTACAATCTAGTTGCAAAGGTGGAGCTCTTCATAAACCAGAATCGGTTTCAAGTGTCTAGTTTCCTGGGCTACAGGAGTTGATGTCACATTTTTTAAAACTTTGATGGTGTGTATTGAGCCCAAAACCTCTGTCTCAATGGAAGCATCCAGAGAAGCTATTTTATTCAGCTCCTCTTCGAAAGGAATCTAGCTCTTGAGCTGCCGGATTTATTATTGTTGTACTCATCAGTTTTCTTCCGTTTGAGGACAGTCTTATACCGATTTTCACACTGGATTGTAGTCTTTTGATCTCCAAATGTTTTGGTAACCATCTCCGCCACTCTACCCCACATCAGTTTTTTGTCTTGAATTTTTTCTGTGGACATATTTTGGACCAAAAGTCTTCATCAAGGTCCAGCAACATTCTGGTTTCCTCATCCGTCCAGACTGGGCGAAGGACATAATAATTTTTTTTCCATATGTAAATAAATAAACATTTCTCTATAAAGAAAAAAAAAGCATCAGCAGACAAAGAAGGTTTAAGATTTTGAAGAAGTTCTCCAGGTTGAAGTGATGTTGACATGATCAGGTGTAGAGAATGAAAGGTCCTTGTTCACTTCAAAAAGTTTACTGATATTAGACCCGACGCGTCTCGACCTCATCGGTCATTATCAAGGGGTTATTCAATCTGAAAGATTATCGCAGTGAGGTTATGTTACATAAAAATCAATAAAAGGTACTCACAGCGATATACAAAACAAGGTGCAGCACACATTGCACACAGTCAAAATAACACAAGCAGTAAAAAGGTTGAAAAATAAACACTAAGGGCTAAAACACTATTACACACATTGAATGTCATTAACATTGAACTGTTACCAAAGTTAACAAAAACATATGACAGATAGAGCTGGGCTCAAGTTGACCAAAATGCGATATCGATACATAAAGAGAAGATACTATCGAAAAAGTTTTGCAATAGTTGCAGCTTCTCTACAATTATTGCTTATTGGATCATTTAGCGAAGTAATGTTTTCATCGGTGGCTATTTTAGCTATTTCCAACGACTCCAGTGCATTCAATCTTCTTCCTTTGCCTTCCCCAAACAGTACTTCAAAATTACTTTCTGAATCGAAGCGGTGGTGTGTTTCTTTGATGTGTAGGCCAAATGCTGATCATTTGTCCGTAGGAGACTTGACTGTATTCAAATGTTCCTTGATTCGTACTCTGAAAGGTCTCCCAGTTTGTCCAACATATTCCGCATTACAATCCCCACAAGAGAGTTTGTATACCCCGTTCTTATTTTCTGGGAGTATCTTGTCTTTATTTCTCACCAGAATTTGTCTAAGGTTTGAGAAAGATTTATAGGCTATCTTCATCAGTTGATTGGACTGCTGTAGAATATTTCCAAGTTTGATGGAAATTGGTAAGTCTAATGAACTTAGGAGGTTGACTGGTTTCGATTTGGTTGTCTTGATCTTTGTCAATTTCAAACCTGAGGATTCGTCTAAACTTTTTCATAATCAGTCTGTCAATGAGGTGTGTGGTGTATCCATTATTTATAGCAATTTGATAAATGACATTCCGTTCCTTGATGAAGTTGTGCGTCGAAAGAGGGGTGTTGAGCAGGCTATGTATGAAGGCATCAAACGCGGCCAGTTTATGTGAAAAACAGTGGTTTGAGTCTTAAGGTATCACGTGGTCCGTTTGTGTCGGTTTTCTGTTAATCTCGTATGATAAGTGTCCTTGAGATTTCTGGATGTTCAAGTCCAGGAAATTGTTAGATCCGTTATTCTCAATCTCCATGGTGAACTGAATATTGGGATGTAAGGTGTTCAAGAAGCTGAGAAACTGGTCTTATTCAACCCTAGATCCCTTCCAAATAACAAGAGTGTCGTCCACATAGCGCCTCCAAAAAACTATATTGTCTAACATCGGGTTGGAGCTCTTAAAGAGGAGATTGGATTCGAAAAACCACATGAAAAATTCCGCTTGTAGTGGCGATAGACTGGAGCTCATGGGTAATCCATCCGACATCCTAAAGAATTTTTTATTGAATTTGAATAAGTCCAAGGAGAGGCACTTCTTCAGAAGGTCTATTACTCCCTCCGATTCTCTACTAGTGAAATTGGTGGTAGTATTTAGATGATCCTCCTCAATCTGTAGCAGTTTTTGTCTTGGAGTGATCGGAAACAATATGACCACATCAAAGGAAACCAAGAGATATTCTTTAGACAGAGCTAGTTTCTCAAGTTCATTTATTAATTGTAGAGTGTTCTTGATAGCAAATATATAAGTGTAACTCATTTTCTCTACTAAAAGACGATTTAACCACTTCGCAACAAAATACGCTGAGGAATTGATGGAACTCACCACTGGACGAATTGACATGGGAGTTTTGTGTATTTTTATCATACCGTATAGACTTGGAGTATGAGAGTTCATGGGAACAAAGGGCTTACTGTATTGAAGAGATGTGAAAATGGGACTCAATCTCTCTATCGTTTTCTTCAGTTCTTTGGTGTAAGGTTGATTGGGGTCTCTAGTTAATAATTTCCATGACTTATTACCCTCTATGAAATCTTCAACCTTCTTGGTGTAGTCATTCCTATTGATCATAACTGGACAGTTGCCCTTGTCAGCTTTTCCCATTACCAGATCAAAGGCGGTTATCTTTTTCTTAATGGCTTTGATAAGTTTCTGATGTTTCATTGCTAGCTTTGCTCTGGATTGGTTTGGTCTCGATTTATTGTTTCTTATGGCATTGCGGCAACTTGCTCTAAGCGTATCCAAAACTTCCGAATCGGTTAGGCAAACCTCGATATCGGCTAACAGGTTAGTTATCGACATCTCATCCAATTTCAGTGTAGGGCTAAACTTGAGTCCCTTGTTGAGAAAATCTAGTTCCGAATCCGAGACCATCAAACCAAATGTGTCCCTCAGCCTTGTTCTTTCTTTCAGAAAGATTTGTATATTTCTGGAAAAGAGAGTTCGGACTTGAATTTCTAAGATTTTGAAGAAGTTCTCCAGGTTGAAGTGATGTTGACATGATCAGGTGTAGAGAATGAAAGGTCCTTGTTCACTTCAAAAAGTTCACTGATATTAGACCCGACGCGTTTTGACCTTCTCGGTCATTATCAAGGGGTTATTCAATCTGAAAGATTATTGCAGTGAGGTTATGTTACATAAAAATCAATAAAAGGTACTCACAGCGATATACAAAACAAGGTGCAGCACACATTGCACACAGTCAAAATAACACAAGCAGTAAAAACGTCAAAAAATAAACACCAAGGGCTAAAACACTATTACACAGATTGAATGTCATCAACATTGAACTCTTACCAAAGTTAACAAAAACATATGACAGACTCATAGAGCTGGGCTAAAGTTGACCAAAATGCGATATCGATACATGAAGAGAAGATACTATCGAAAAAGTCACTTGTAAAGGACACTTATCATACGAGATTTACAGAAAACCGACACAAACGGACCACGTGATACCTTTAGACTCAAACCACTGTTTTTCACATAAACTGGCCGCGTTTAATGCCTTCATACATAGACTGCTCAAAACCCCTCTTTCGAGGCTCAACTTCATCAAGGAACGGAATTTCACTTATCAAATTGTTTTAAATAATGGATACACCACACACCTCATTGACAGACTGATTATGAAGAAGTTTGGACAAATCCTCAGGTTTGAAATTGACAAAGATCAAGACAACCAAATCGAAACCAGTCAACCTCCTAAGTTCGTTAAACTTACCTTTGTGGGACCAATTTCCATCAAACTTGGAAATATTCTACAGCAGTCCAATCAACTGATGAAGATAGCCTATAAATCATTCTCAAACCTTGGACAAATTCTGGTGAGAAATAAAGACAAGAAACTCCCAGAAAATAAGAATGGGGTATACAGACTCTCTTGTGGGGAGTGTAATGCGGAATATGTTGGACAAACTGGGAGACCTTTCAGAGTACGAATCAAGGAACATTTGAATACAGTCAAGTCTCCTACGGACAAAAGATCAGCATTTGGCCTACACATCAAAGAAACACACCACCGCTTCGATTCAGAAAGTGATTTTAAAGTACTGTTTGGGGAAGGCCAAGGAAGAAGATTGAATGCACTGGAGTCGTTGGAAATAGCTAAAATAGCCACCGATGAAAACATTACTTCGTTAAATGATCCAATAAGTAATAATTTTATAGAAGCTGCAACTTTTGCAAAATTTTTCGATAGAATCTTCTCTTTATGTATCGATATCGCATTTTGGTCAACTTTAGCCCAGCTCTATAAGTCTGTCATATGTTTTTGTTAACTTTGGTAACAGTTCAATGTTAATGACATTCAATCTGTGTAATAGTGTTTTAGCCCTTAGTGTTTATTTTTTAACCTTTTTACTGCTTTTGTTATTTTGACTGAGTGCAATGTGTGCTGCACCTTGTTTTGTATATCGCTGTGAGTACCTTTTATTGATTTTTATGTAACATAACCTCACTGCGATAATCTTTCAGATTGAATAACCCCTTGATAATGACCGAGAAGGTCGAAACGCGTCGGGTCTAATATCAGTAAACTTTTTGAAGTGAACAACTACCTTTCATTCTCTACACCGGATCAAAAGTAGGTTTGTTTTATGACTATAAACCCGGCGAGATAGCTAGTTACCATTGTGGCCAGAAAAAAAAATCAAAATAACCTGAAGCTTGCTTCTTGCCTCTCAACTTTTTAACGCCATTAGTTATGAACTTGAGGTTCTGGTATCGGGTCTGTTGGGGTTCAGGTAGCTATCCAAAAGTACTAAATTTTTGTTATGAAAACATGAAATATCACTTGAGGTTAGTGTTTTTGAGATGGAATTTGCAAGGAAAAGAAAATTTCCAACTGATTTGTTGAGTGGCGAGTCACTTCTTGAAATTTAAATAAAGGTTTAGTACCTGTCGTTCTCAAGAGTAGCTTCAGCTGAAATGAAGTTGTCGAGTGAGCGTGCAAATATGCCCAAGCTCAAAAGACCCGGAGAGCTGGGAGGGTTAGCGCCACTGCCTTGTAACGGACCAAGTCAGAAATCTCCAAGATGTCCTTGGAAACTAAATTTCAGCATCACTATCTCCAAAAGAAACGAAACCAAAAAAAAACTCGCGTTTACCTGTGCTGTGACTTCACCCCAAATAAAACAAAATAAGTGAGGTTAATGACAAGTTTATTATAAGGAAAAAAAAAGATTTAATCAATTGCGCAAATCGACAAAAATATCAGCAATATGCTGAATGAACTACCTAATACGTTGAAGTTCCTTAAGTGATCACTATCAATGAAATCAAAACTATAATCGTTAACTTGGTACTAATAATAATTGTACGTTACCACATGCGGTATAAGTTCAACATGAACTAGGGTGGGCAGTCGGCTACACGAACCAGTACGTACATTTGTTGACGAAAAATGTTGTAAACTGTCAGCTGACTTCAGCAACTGATGACCACTTGTTGTTGCAGTGGTTGATTGATTATGTCAAGTACATAAAAGAAAACCCTACAGGAGTAAAGACTGATATAACTTCCTGTAGAACTGTTGTTTATACAATATAAATAAAATACATTCAATAACAGTCACCAGATTATGAAGAAAATGACATAATAATTAATACCATTGCAACGCTGACAGCTAGTTTTTTCCCTAAATGATTTTCACACTCAACACTTGAAACTGTGATGGAAATTTGATATCAACTGTGTAGGTTATGAATAGAAACAGCATAACATATTGATAGTGAAGCGTTACAACGTGGGTTAATTACAAAAAGTTTACTCATTAACCAAAATTGAATTTGAAAGAAAACAGTACAAAAAGTACTTGAAAATATGTCACTTTAAAAATAGAATTCAAAAACAACTGGTATTGAGTGAGGTTAGTTGTCAAATGTTATGATATTAAAAAAAAAATGATGGACGAATGGGTATAATGAGCTTACCTTATAGGAATAAGGGTTTTTTTCTCAAGTTATTTCCTGCAGTGATGTTCTGGCTGCAGGTACGTCAGTCCACCTCGATGTTTGACCCAACAATTGAATCTCTAGTCAAAAATCCCCAAAAAGGCACAACTCTGGAGTAACGGCAAAACGGAAATTAATTCCACACAACTAAACACTCCAGGGTTAAAATAAGGTGTCTAACAACAAGATCCATCAAAAGATGACCAGAATTTCTTCCGATTGTAGTTGTTAGCCCTTTTGACCGTGAGAGATTCAAAATCAGAATGGCCTTCGACAGATGACCATGACAATCATGACAGTGACAATATGACATAAGTGAAGGTAGGTCAGTTGACACGGGTTACCATTATGCTCGTTTGCCCCCGGGTGTAGAAAACCGTAGTAAGACAAATGCAAGAAGCCAACAAAACTACACCGGGTTGAGCGTAAAAAAAAACAGAATAGCGATTACAAGGCATTATTGCAGTTGTTGTGGGTACGAGAACGATAATTTCGCCAAAAAAAAAAAGAATTCCCAAAACCGAATAAATCATCCCATGTCCGGCAACACTGTCACGTAGAAAGGATAACCTGTTGAATGTTGAATGACATTCGTCATTTGTCAGCGAAACGTAAATAAACAACTTATCAACAGAATTAATTGAATTGGGTGGAAATGGATTGTTGAAGATGAAAAATGATGAGAGCAATGAATGATCCATGAACAAAACAGGCTGACCAAACTTATTAGCAAGGGATGAGAATGGAATTCGAATCAAAGGTGAACAATGAATATATGAATGAGAATCAACTGCTTAAAACGAACAAAAGATCCAATAAAACCAAAGTGACTCGTAGTGAAAATTTCACCCGTGACAAACTTCCCCTCTCCTTCGATAGGAGGGAAAATTCCTAAAAGAATTGACCGACGATAAGTAACTTAGCGCCAGTAACCCATAAGTGTAACCAAAGAATAAAACTATAAGATGATATGAGAGATAAAGAAAACCGAACTAAGTCGCGCAAGAATATTGTCTAAGGACAACACAAAAAAAAATAACAGACCTTACCGATCCAGACCCACCAAACCTAGAGAATTGCATGATCCAACCTTTGCAGGGTGAAACTCCGACGGTGTCATGTGGAATCCCTAACCGACATCGCGTAACCTCACTAAGACTGAGGAAACCTCGTGTACCGGTCTTACAAAAGCTGGCCAGGCAGAAACTCCAGTGCTTGACAAATCCGAACAGGCAAGGAGTGAGTAGACTGAGGGGGTCTAGTATAGGACAAAACTATACCAACCCTCACCCTTGTCCCCTTAGACTCACCAAACTACAGGGAATGAGTTTTACCGAACTCATTACATCACTATAGCGTACTACGCTAATGAGTGCTTCACAAAAAAAGACACCAGGTGGCCTCGAAAAATGACGGGTTGAATAAGTTCCACATGGAATAACAAAATAAATTTAAACAAAGAGAACCACCGCAAGAAAACCAGCGCTGACGGCCTCTGGAATTCAGCACTTAGAGGGCTTCTACCTCATCCAGAACCCGGAGTAAGGGTATTCTGCACAACCCCCCAAACAGGGTCCCTAGCCTCGTAAAAGAGGGAAGACAAAATCGGGAATAACCGGATAAACGGGGCTGAGATGGAACGCAGTAGCTATGTCTCGTGGAGTCCATGTCGTGGAGGAGCTTCAAACGGTTCAATACCCCTAACCCACACCGCTAGGAGTACCACCCCAGCAATAGCCCCCCAACGCCCATCCTCCCGTTCCCGGGAGCGAAAATGGTTCAAAAAGTACCAAAAGTCAAAATCAGGAAATAACCACGTAGGTTAAAAGTCAAAATCGTTAAAATAATAGATATAGGAAGATCCAACTGAGGTGAGAAAAATATGAGATAATTTGATTTCAGACAGTCAGACAATCCAAAGTAAAAAAAAAGAAAACACAAAATCAAGGTAAGGTAAGATACAAGGTAGACCAAGGTACAAGGTAAGCCAAGAAAACGGTTTAACCGTCTGAGAATCATAACAGGGAGAAGAAAGTTACTGAAAATTGGAGAAAAAGTTACTGAAAATGAGAAAAATGTAAAGAAGAGCTACTGGAAATGAGAAGTTACTGGAAATTAAAAAAAAAAAAAAAGTTATTGAAAATTTTAAAGAAAAGTTACTGAAAATGAGAAAAATGTGACTGAAGGTCCAACAACGAAGAAGAACTGAAGGTTTCAACCCCGTTACCCACTTTGTGGACTTTTACCACAGCCAGGTGTCTGCACAGAACTATTCATATCCAGCAAGTACCCATTTACCTAGCCAGTTTCGCGCCAAGCCAGAAAAATAGACACCTTACTAGTCGCCCGCTCTGTAGAGCGTAGAAATAAGGAAAAAAAAAGAATCAGGGAATGGTTGGATCTCCATTGTCAACTCCAGGATCGATAGACACGGGATCGTGATACAGCTTCAACTCCTGTACATGCCAGATTCCCTTTGACTTGCCAGAATCATCCTCAAGCTCATATGACCAAGAACCACACTACAAAAGGACCAAGGTACTCAGTGGCAAGTTTAGCACTGTAGTAGTTGACAGCATCCGAAAGACTCTTGTTTTTCCGCCAAACTTTGTCACCTGGTTAGAAAGCAAGGGGTCGACGACGAAGGTTGTATCGATGAGCGTTCTGAGTTCTTGTAGTCCTAATTCTCTTCTGAACTTGCTGATAAAGCTTGGTAAACCCATCCTGACGAGTTTTGATGTATGAGTCAAGATTGTTATCAGGGTAAGGCAGTTTAGAAGAATGATCACTACCGAATAGACAATGCTCTCTATCAAAAAGTACAAAATAGGGACTAAAACCAGTAGTTTCACTCGGTGCAGTTCGAATCGCACAACCAATCTCACTGAGATGTTCATCCCAAGTCCTATGATTGTCCTGGTTCACATAAGTACGCAACATGGTTTTGATCACTCTATTATGGCGTTCAGTGGGGTTAGCACGGGGAATATAGCTGGCTGTATAAAAGATCCGTGAGTTATACTTTTGACACAATTTTTGAAATTCCTTCGATTTCATCTGCACACCATTATCGCAGGTTAAAAACATGGGTGCACCAAAAAAAAGAAAGAAATTTTCCACAATTTCAACTAAAGACTTCGCTTTAGCTGATCGACAAGGATAGAGCAACGCTGCCTTGCTGAAATAGTCTGAAATTACCAATATATAAGAATGACCTTTTTTGGAACGGGGTAATGGACCTACATAATCGAGACTAATGGCCTGAAATGGTTCCTTGATGTCCGGTCGATCACCCATCAAACCAGCGGTACGTTTTTGTTCGACTTTGTTCTGTGCGCAGCTGTTACAAGACTTGATATACCTGACTACATCCAACTTCATCTTCGGCCAAAAGTAGTTCTGACGAATTTTCCCGTAGGTTTTGACCAGCCGCAGGGATATCGTGACAACGATGCAAGGTCTGTTTTCGCAACTCTCTGGGGAAAACTAATTTCCAGTTATCGGACGAAGAAGACAACTCAGGGATAACAGGCTTCAAGTGCTTATAAAGATAACCATTTTGAACACGCCATGTCGGAAATTTCAGGGGATTACCATCAATCTGTTCCAGCATCCTAGAATACCACTTATCAGTAGTTCCAAGGGGATCAAATGGTGGTTCGATGAAATTGACCGAATCAACAGTTACCGATCTGGACAGAAAATCAGGGAAAACATGATCCTGTCCCTTACGATGGATCAACTCAAAATCAAATTGTTGCAAACGAAGTTGCCAATGAGCGAGACGACCCTGTGGATCCTTCAACTTATGAAGCCAAAGTAGGGAAGCGTGATCAGTTATCACAGTGAAACGGACATGATCCAAATAATGTCGAAGTTTCTCCACACTCCAAATGACCGCTAGGCACTCCTTCTCCGTGACAGACAACTTCATCTCCTGCTTCGATAAAGACCTCGAAAGATAACAAATAACTTCTTCCCCACCATCAAAATTTTGGGTCAAAACAGCACCTAGACCAAAATTCGAAGCATCAGTTTGAAGACAAAAGGGTTTTTCAAAGTCAGGGGCAGTCATAACAGGAGCAGAAATAAGGCATTCCTTGAAAGCACTAAACGATTTCTGACAATCAGGGGTCCAATTCCACTTGACGTTCTTTTTAGTCAAATACAAAATAGGCGTCAATAAAGTAGAAAAATTTGGCACAAATCGCCTATACCAAGAAGCAGTACCTATGAAGCGACGAATTTCGTTGATGTTTTTGGGAGGCGGAACGTTGACGATAGCCTCAACCTTTTCGGGGTCAGGTCTCAAACCTTTGGAGTCTACCACATAACCAAGATAACGCAACTCAGGCTTACATAACTGACATTTTTCCAACGATACGATAAGAGCAGCCTCATGCAAACGATC
This sequence comes from Orchestes rusci, assembly GCA_958502075.1. Classification (NCBI taxonomy): domain Eukaryota; kingdom Metazoa; phylum Arthropoda; class Insecta; order Coleoptera; family Curculionidae; genus Orchestes; species Orchestes rusci. The sequence continues at coordinate 12,905,507 of OY293312.1, read as the reverse complement.
AAACACAATGTTCAACAAACGTAAATGTTCGAAAAAACTACCAGTAATGATGATTATGTCGTCAAGATAATCCATAACCTGATTTTCAAATTCAGGGCCGCATTAGACAGTCCGAAAGGCATCCTACAAAACTGGAAAAGACGTAAGCCAGGTACTGTTAACGCAGTATACTCCTTGGAATTTTCACTCAATTTGACTTGCCAAAACGCAGACTTTATATCGATCGAGCTAATAAACTTAGCATTTCTCAAATTATCCAGGATTGATGAAATATATGGAAGCGGGTAAGCGTCTTTCTTGGTGTAAATTTTAAGCTTTCTGAAGTCAATTCAAAATCGATACGAACCGTCCTTTTTGCGAGCAAGACAAACTGGACTAGACCAGGGGCTTTTAGATCTCTCAATCACACCTAACCTCAACATTTCCTCAACCTCATCGTCGATAAACTTTTGCTTGTAAGGAGAAACAGGGTAATACCGTTGCTTGATGGGGGTAGTTCCAGACTCGAGGATTATTTTATGTTCAGCTGTCCTGCAACAGCCAAGACCAGAACCCAACAAAGAAGTTTTTTCCTTTACAAGCTCATCCAAACACTTCCTTTCGGATGGAGACAGATTATCAAGGTTTTGGACAGTGAGAATAGATGTGGGGTCATGGTTACTCGAAAAATGCCATAAATCCTGCTTCAAATCTGGAATAATTTCCATCGACTTCCAAAAGTCAATTCCCAAAATGATATTATGAGAAAGTTCCGGCAGAACAATGACATCGATGATACAAGTTTTGTCAATCAGGGTGATAGAAGTCTGTATGAAACCAATACTATGGCAAACCTGTCCATTAGCATTAGTGCAGGAAGTTTTCTGTCCACACAACTTCAGACCTAGGCTGAGAAGAATCTCATAACCGGGTAATCCAACCAAAGTACGACTAGCACCAGAATCTAGTAAACCCAACATAGGATATCCTAAAACGTTGATCTGCAAAAAGGGTCGTTGGTCACCATGGGCATGAAAGACAATGTAGTCGAGAAGAATTTTGTTGGTGAAATCCATAGAATGAGAAGAATTGGTCGTTATGGTGGTTTCACGGGGAAAAGAACGACCTAACGGCTCCTCCGTGCACCGTATCCCGACCACCTAGGATAAGTACCTTTCGTCACATCAGAGGCACCACAACCATAACAATATTTACTCTTGGGTCTGTTACAATTTCTGCTAACATGTCCAGGTTCTCGACAGTTCCAACAGCTGACACGGTTATTCCTACGAGTCTCATCAACTCGGTCCAAACTCATATTTTCAAAAGAAACAAGGGCAAAATCAGGTTCAACAAACTGATTGCGCTTTCTGGCGGGAGGGACATAGCTCTCAGCACGGTACTTTTTCGTCTGAAGCTTCAGACATTCCTCTTCGAGCTGTTCCAAGGTAGTGACGACTGGCAACTGGGTAGAATAAAAGGGACACAAGTTTCGAGTAAGTATATCCAACTGAGCCTCTTGGGACAACTCGCCATACCTTCTAAACAAGGCATGCATACAGATAAGGTAGTCGACAATACTTTCAGAAACATCTTGTGTCCTGTCCAAAATTTCCTTAAAAAGACGTGAACGGTAGTGCGGGGGTTCAAAATGCTTACGCAATAATTCCGAAAGATCCTTCCAAGTAGAAGACCTGTCCTTATTTGCCCTATACCAATCGAGAGCTGTGCCAGAAACAAGGTCTATAGCCGAATCGAAGAGTTGTTTCTCACTGACGTTGCGTGCCTTACGAAGTTCTTATGCCCTTTCCAGAAAACCATGGACTGACAGTTGCTTTACCGCACCTGTGAATTTCAAATTCCACTTCTCAACATTATGAGATTTTGAACAACCTGGAGCAGGGGAAAAAATGGTCCTATTTATACGAGTGCTGTGCAATGGAGAACCTGCACCAGTATCCGGAGATTCCTTTTCTTCGGGTTGATCATCCAAAGAAGGGTCTAAACCAGAAACATTTTCCAACGAATCCAAAGCTGCTAATATGTCCACAAGAAGTTCGACACGGTCTGTCTGTTCTTGGTCAGTTAAAATGGAGACAGGAATATCATCAGTTCGTTTGAGAAGATGTACAAGCTTTGACTGGATCGAAAGAACTCGGTTTGGACTACGGCCACCCGCAAGAGAATCAATAGCCTCTTTGGCTGAAACCAGTAACCTGTCAATGACAACCTTTTCTTCGGAAAATTTCAAGGAATATGGTGGGCGTTTGAAATAAACCTGTCTTTTCTAACCTCAACAAGGGACGTAGAGAAGTTTTCAATTGTTCGACAGTCTCATTTTCGTCAACGGGAATCCCTCGGATCAAAAATTCATGCAAAAGCATTTCCCTTTTAAGGTAGTGCACATTCATTTTGTAATCCATAACGCAAAAAAAATACGTGTGACAAAAGGGAAGTGAAAAAAAATGTTTTTTTTTTTTTTTTTTTTTTTTTTCTTAAAAAAAACGTCTATCAGAATACGCTAGCAATAAATTAAATGAGTTGTCAAAGTCAGTCAGTGATATCAAATATCCGCAATCAAATACAAAAAAAATAATCAAAGTCAAGAATGAAAATTACTAAGTATTTGGGTTAAAGTCACAAGTTCGGCAAAAAAAAACGATCAATTAGGTTGCTTGAATGATTAAGGAGCCCGGCGTTGGGCGCCAAGATTTGCCACGCTTTTATTGGTTATTGAAATTTAAATAAAGGTTTAGTACCTGTCGTTCTCAAAAGTAGCTTCAGCTGAAATGAAGTTGTTGAGTGAGCGTGCAAATATGCTCAAGCTCAAAAGACCCGGAGAGCTGGGAGGGTAAGCGCCACTGCCTTGTAACGGACCAAGTCAGAAATCCCCAAGATGTCCTTGGAAACTAAATTTCAGCATCACTATCTCTTAACTGAATCATATCATGAAAAGTTCAATGTTCCCGCGACATATTTGGGGTGATCCGCCACCCTTAAGGAACTGGTCAATCGATCCGCCAGATTTTCTGGATGATTGTAGGCTACCAAAGAACAACTGGTGAAAAATTCAGCCTTAGCTGAATCATATTATGAAAAGTTCAATGTTTTCGTGACATGTTGGGGGTGATCCGCCACCCTTAAGAAACTTATTAATCGATCCGACAATTTTTCCGGATGATTATAGGTTACCAAAGAACAACTGGTGAAAAATTCAGCCTTAACTGAATCATATTATAAAGAGTCCAATGTTCCCGCGACGTATTTGGGGTGATCCGCCACCCTCAAGAAACTGGTTAATCGATCCGTTAGATTTTATGGATGGTGGTAGGCTTCCAAAGAACAACTGGTGAAAAATTCAGCCTTAACTGAATCATATTATGAAAAGTTCAATGTTTTCGTGACATGCTGGGGGTGATCCGCCACCTTTAAGGAACTGGCCAGTCAATCCGCCAATTTTTCTGGATGATTGTAGGTTACCAAAGAACAACTGGTGAAAAATTCAGGATTGACTGGATCATATTATGAAAAGTTGAATATGTCCGTGACATGTTGGGGTTGATCCGCCACCCTTAGGGAACCGGCCAATCGATCCGCCAATTTTTCTGGATAATTGTGGGCTATCAAAGAACAGCTGGTCAAAATTTCAGCATTAACTAAATCATAAAAAGTTCATCGGTCCCACGACATGTTGAGGGTGATCCGCCACCCTTAGGAAACCGGTCAATCGTTCCGCCAATTTTTCTGGATGATTGTTGACTACCAAAGAACAACTGGTAAAAAATTCAGCCTTAACTAAATGATAAAAAGATGCAATTTTTTTTACATGTTTGGGGCGTTCCGCCACCCCCTTGGAACCGCGACCAGGGCAAACCCTCTCGGATGACAGCCGATTATGGTCCGTACAACATTCTCTCAAAAAATAGACCTTAACTAAATCATCACCGAAAAATGTCACTGGCTCTTAGACTAATACAAGTTGTCTCTGAATGGGCTTACCCATATCACAATGGAACAGTATAGGTACAAAAATACATAAATTTCTACTTCTTCTATCTTGAACCTTATAGATTGTATATATTTTGAATTTTTAGGCCAAGAGAATAGCTTCTGTTTGTGGATGGTCAAGTCGCGGAATGATGGATAATATGTTTAAGGCCGTACTCACAGCCACAATTGAAGAAAAATTCAGCCGCGAGAAAAAAGCATCCGGTTTCAAAGTTGTATTTGAAATAATATTCCGTGAGTGTTCTTTTTTTCTTCTTTGTGTTTATTGATTCAAACTAATAACTACGTTATTCTTGTTTTTTTTCCAGTTGATTGTAAAAGAAGATACAAAGAATAGACAGATGCAAATATACGGGTGGCTGTGAGCGACTGGTGGAATCACGCGAAAGTGCGGAAAACCAGAAGGTTCGTATGTATGTAAGCCGGAATATCAAGAAAGGGTACAAGCTCATCACGTGCCTTGCAAGGGAAGCTTAAACAGGCTCTGAAAGTACGACGACGAAGCGCTCGCGGGTACTGCGGGTATTCTTATCGGGACAGTTGAATTGTCAACACGTACCTTGTATTTTGAAAATTGTTACGTTGGACAATAAAGACAGTGTTTTGAGTCTTTTTGGTTTCTTTTGGGGTTAACCACCCATCACGTTTACATCAGAAGTGGGATAACTACGTGCTGTGCGATTTGACATTCGTTTATAGTTAGAAAAACAAAAATGGCCGAAGAAAACCGTTCGCGTCGTAGTAGTGTCGAGTCGGAGTCTTGTGTTATCGGTGATGTTGAAATCGAAAACAACGATGTGGTTTCACCTCCTAAACGTCAGAAAGTAGATTGACAAAAAACTCTAGTTAATTTGGTTGCGGCTCAACAACAACAGTTAGTCGAATTAACTCGTCAATCCATGATGTCGCATCAAATTCCGACCGGTTCAACACAAACTCCTAGCATTTCGGGTATCGAAGCAGCACCAAATGTCTGCGCATCTTCAATCGGACCTATGACATCCTTCAAATTGACAAGTCATGACCCTGATAAGAGTGCATACTTCATCGAAGAATCGTTGGATGACGCAAACAAACTGAAAGGTGAACTAAACATCAGTGATAATTTGATGATTGTAAAGGCAAGCGAATCTCTGAAGAATCGGGCCTACAAATACTGCTGTGACTGGAGGCCACTTTCTCGCAGCTCGGATAACTTCTGTGCAGATTTAATTGTTGCCTTTCTCGACCAGGAAACACCAGGAGTCCGTGCATTCAAGGCAGCGACACTTTGGAGCCAAGATTGTGACTCATTGTGCGAATATGGTCAACAAAAATTGCGTCGAATTAATCGCTTCCATGATAATCTGCCCTGGAACAAAAAGCAAGTTTGGCATTTTCGTCTCAGATCCGAGCAGATTTTGGTCACGTGACATCCGACGAAACAGAGCAAAGTGGAATACAAGAACGATTCGGACTTGTTTACCTAACCCCATCACTTCCATTTTCCACAATCTTTTAATCGTCTGTAACCGTGATAGAATAAGTTTTTTTCAAATCTTCGTCTTACAAGTGAATAATCTTCATTCTAATATCAAATTCGTCATTAACTGTTGACTTATAACAAACAAAACAGTTGAATTATAACCTCATAAACAGACAACAAACCTGCAGTGTGATGTTCGGTGGAAATGGCGGTCTACTGTCCTCTGGTTTGTCCTCCTGGAAGGATAGCAGCACACCACGGGCCGGATTTTTGAAAACCAGGAAGTAGAACATCCGAGAGAAGCCTACTAGTTATAGCCTACTTTCTCTCGGCTGTTCTACATTCCGGTTTTCAAAAATCCGGCCCCAGGATGTCCACGCCACTCCCCTTGAAGATCACTTCCACCATGCCACGCCAGTCCACGCGGTCATTGGTCATTTTCGGAATGGCCAAATGAGTCAGGTCCTGTGACTGCATCAAGTCTCGAAGATGACTGAGGGCTGTCCAGACATCTTTTATATAAAAATATTAAGGGCATTCCATTTAAAAAAAGAAATAATTTTCAATATTTTCACATTCAAAATGTTCTTTGGTTTCTTTTGAAACCGGGATGTTATATAAGTTGAATAAAAACATACAACTTTTAAATTTATCATTTTTTTATAACTATATAACTAATCGCCGGGATACGTAAACTGACAAATTTATTGAAGTTCCTTAATGCACCATCAATTTTATAAATGCTCCAGCATCAAAGTTTTTATACAATTTCATGGTATTATATATTTTATAGATTTCTGGATTTTCAAATAACCTTGAATTAATTTATGGTACATCAATACCGATAAGGACACCTCGACACCTGCACAAAAAACAAAAACGATCAATACAGATCAGCATGACATCCCATCTATCACCTTGCAGGGAATATGTGATCATAACCGTAAGTTCATAGATGTATTTACTGGCATACCCTGAAAAATCCACGATGCAAGGGTTTTCAAACTTCCCAACATAAGCAAGACGCTTCTTCAAATATGTGGTGATAAATACCATCTTTTTGGCGAAAATGCTCACCCTATCAAAACATATTCACTAACTTTATACAAAGATTATGTAAATTTAACCAATAACAAAAAGATTCTTGATACAAAATTATCATCTTGTCTAGTTCGCATTGAAAATTGTTTTGGAATTTTGAAAGCTAGATTTAGGCAAATGCAGCATCTAGATATACATTCAGTTTTAAAAATAACAAAATTCATACTGTCTTGCTGCATTTTATTGAAGAGGATTCGGAAACCTTGGATGAACAACTTGATGACTTGGAAAATGTACCAGATCCAGAGATTCACCTTAGAAGACATGGCGAGAGAAAAATGGATATTATTCGAAAAAGTTTGATGTATTTATTATAAATTATTTAGTACATAATAATAAAATACACAATTTAAAACTTACATTATTTCCTCAACAGAAATAAACAAAAAAAGTTCATTAAGTACTACTAATCAGTCTTGATAAATAATCACTATTATTTCCTACAAGAGAATAATTTAATTTTTGAGTATCGGTTGTGTTTTTGACAAATCATTAATTTTTCAAAAAAAAAACTCAGAGTATCGGTTATGTTTTTAACAAATCAATATTTTCTTCAAACAAATTCAAATAATTTCTCTTTTGATTATCGGTTGTTTTAATTGCCAAATAGTTCGCGAATTAATTACAGTTTTTCCCGGTGACGTCTTTCCTTACTTTCTTATTTGTCTTCATGTATTTTCCATAATGTTTCGTGAATAGAAATATTTCTTTTCTTTTTGGTAGGTGTTAATGCTGTACTACTTCCGGAAACACTTCTCTTCTTCTGCGAAATAAATGTACACAATCCATGGTAGAAAGTAACAAGGTATGTCAGCGTCACGAAAAAAAAATGGCTTTAATTGTGCAATTACGTTATCATCGGCAATTTTGTTTGTAGAAATCTTTGGTTACATAGGAACGTGGCTTTTTATGGTTGTTAAAGCACAACAGATAAATAATTATAATAGTTGTTTCATCTGATGTGATTATTATCCTATTTATGATACTCACGGATACATAATCACAAAATATACCTTGAAAAATAACTTCCTGTTCTCATTCCTGTTTATGACTGATAACATTAGCGTTCCGAAGATGTGAACTTGTGCAAGATTAGAGCGGGTTAGGAACGATAAAAGTAAACTTCACTTTTTCATCAATGCCGATGTTTCGAACCTTCATTTGGTTCTTTTTGAAAGCTGAAAAAGACACATATGTATAAGAAACGCGAAACAAACTCTTTGATCGTTAAATGAGTTTGTTCCGCGTTTCTTATACATATGTGTCTTTTTCAGCCTTGAAAAGAAACCAGATAAATGTTTGAAACGTCGGCATTGATAAAAAAGTGAAGTTTACTTTCATCGTTCCTAATCCGCTAATCTTGCACAAAAATTCCTTTGTATGACATTTACTTTTTCCCCAACTTTACCATCTTCCTATGAAAACAAAAGCCAGTTTCAACTCACTATATAGGTAAAAAAATTACGAACGTGGCAAGAGATAAGACGAATTATTTTAAATATTCAAATTTCAAATCAACATTCTTGGATTGACTTTATGTAGACTCGCTATTATTATGACAAGATTATCACTTGTCACGACCTCACCGCGGCCTCTCAGCCAACGTTGCCAACTTACAAATAATACCGTACAAATCACAATTAAACGTTTTCAAAATAAAGGTGAATTATGTTTGATGTTTAGGCAAAATAAATATATCAAAAAATAGCTTCAAATTAAAGTAGGTAACCCAAGAACCGCTTTTCGATTTTTCATAAAATTTTGTCGTGAATTATTGTTTTCAAGAGTAGCACATTTGCAGATCGTCAATATCGCAACACTGTATTTCTGCCGCAAATGACGTGACAATGAGAAGCGCGCTGGCATACCTTGTTTCTTTCTACCATGGTACAATCTAGTTGCAAAGGTGAAGCTCTTCATAAACCAGAATCGGTTTCAAGTGTCTAGTTTCCTGGGCTACAGGAGTTGATGTCACATTTTTTAAAACTTTGATGGAGTGTATTGAGCCCAAAACCTCTGTCTCAATGGAAGCATCCAGAGAAGCTATTTTATTCAGCTCCTCTTCGAAAGGAATCTAGCTCTTGAGCTGCCGGATTTATTATTGTTGTACTCATCAGTTTTCTTCCGTTTGAGGACAGTCTTATACCGATTTTCACACTGGATTGTAGTCTTTTGATCTCCAAATGTTTTGGTAACCATCTCCGCCACTCTACCCCACATCAGTTTTTTGTCTTAAATTTTTTCTGTGGACATATTTTGGACCAAAAGTCTTCATCAAGGTCCAGCAACATTCTGGTTTCCTCATCCGTCCAGACTGAAATATTATCATACAGTTTTTCTCTAACAAAGGGTTCTACTCACTGGATATGCCCTTACTGTGTGATGCGGACAGGAAGGGCGAAGGACATAATAATTTTTTTTCCATATGTAAATAAATAAACATTTCTCTATAAAGAAAAAAAAAGCATCAGCAGACAAAGAAGGTTTAAGATTTTGAAGAAGTTCTCCAGGTTGAAGTGATGTTGACATGATCAGGTGTAGAGAATGAAAGGTCCTTGTTCACTTCAAAAAGTTTACTGATATTAGACCCGACGCGTTTTGACCTTCTCGGTCATTATCAAGGGGTTATTCAATCTGAAAGATTATCGCAGTGAGGTTATGTTACATAAAAATCAATAAAAGGTACTCACAGCGATATACAAAACAAGGCGCAGCACACATTGCACACAGTCAAAATAACACAAGCAGTAAAAAGGTTAAAAAATAAACACTAAGGGCTAAAACACTATTACACACATTGAATGTCATTAACATTGAACTGTTACCAAAGTTAACAAAAACATATGACAGATAGAGCTGGGCTCAAGTTGACCAAAATGCGATATCGATACATAAAGAGAAGATACTATCGAAAAAGTTTTGTTGCAGCTTCTCTAAAATTATTGCTTATTGGATCATTTAGCGAAGTAATGTTTTCATCGGTGGCTATTTTAGCTATTTCCATTGACTCCAGTGCATTCAATCTTCTTCCTTTGCCTTCCCCAAACAGTACTACAAAATTACTTTCTGAATCGAAGCGGTGGTGTGTTTCTTTGATGTGTAGGCCAAATGCTGATCATTTGTCCGTAGGAGACTTGACTGTATTCAAAAAGTCCTTGATTTGTACTCTGAAAGGTCTCCCAGTTTGTCCAACATATTCCGCATTACATTCCCCACAAGAGAGTTTGTATACCCCGTTCTTATTTTCTGGGAGTATCTTGTCTTTAATTCTCACCAGAATTTGTCTAAGGTTTGAGAAAGATTTATAGGCTATCTTCATCAGTTGATTGGACTGCTGTAGAATATTTCCAAGTTTGATGGAAATTGGTAAGTCTAATGAACTTAGGAGGTTGACTGGTTTCGATTTGGTTGTCTTGATCTTTGTCAATTTCAAACCTGAGGATTCGTCTAAACTTTTTCATAATCAGTCTGTCAATGAGGTGTGTGGTGTATCCATTATTTATAGCAATTTGATAAATGACATTCCGTTCCTTGATGAAGTTGTGCGTCGAAAGAGGGGTGTTGAGCAGGCTATGTATGAAGGCATCAAACGCGGCCAGTTTATGTGAAAAACAGTGGTTTGAGTCTTAAGGTATCACGTGGTCCGTTTGTGTCGGTTTTCTGTAATCTCGTATGATAAGTGTCCTTGAGATTTCTGGATGTTCAAGTCCAGGAAATTGTTAGATCCGTTATTCTCAATCTCCATGGTGAAGTGAATATTGGGATGTAAGGTGTTCAAGAAGCTGAGAAACTGGTCTTATTCAACCCTAGATCCCTTCCAAATAACAAGAGTGTCGTCCACATAGCGCCTCCAAAAAACTATATTGTCTAACATCGGGTTGGAGCTCTTAAAGAGGAGATTGGATTCAAAAAACCACATTAAAAATTCCGCTTGTAGTGGCGATAGACTGGAGCTCATGGGTAATCCATCCGACATCCTATAGAATTTTTTATTGAATTTGAATAAGTCCAAGGAGAGGCACTTCTTCAGAAGGTCTATTACTCCCTCCGACTCTCTACTAGTGAAATTGGTGGTAGTATTCAGATGATCCTCCTCAATCTGTAGCAGTTTTTGTCTTGGAGTGTTCGGAAACAATATGACCACATCAAAGGAAACCAAGAGATATTCTTTAGGCAGAGCTAGTTTCTTAAGTTCATTTATTAATTGTAGAGTGTTCTTGATAGCAAATATATAAGTGTAACTCATTTTCTCTGCTAAAAGACGATTTAACCACTTCGCAACAAAATACGCTGAGGAATTGATGGAACTCACCACTGGACGAATTGACATGGGAGTTTTGTGTATTTTTATCATACCGTATAGACTTGGAGTATGAGAGTTCATGGGAACAAAGGGCTGTATTGAAGAGATGTGAAAATGGGACTCAATCTCTTTATCGTTTTCTTCAGTTCTTTGGTGTAAGGTTGATTGGGGTCTCTAGTTAATAATTTCCATGACTTATTACTCTCTATGAAATCTTCAACCTTCTTGGTGTAGTCATTCCTATTGATTATAACTAGACAGTTGCCCTTGTCAGCTTTTCCCATTACCAGATCAAAGGCGGTTATCTTTTTCTTAATGGCTTTGATAAGTTTCTGATGTTTCATTGCTAGCTTTGCTCTGGATTGGTTTGGTCTCGATTTATTGTTTCTTATGGCATTGCGGCAACTTGCTCTAAGCGTATCCAAAACTTCCGAATCGGTTAGGCAAACCTCGATATCGGCTAACAGGTTAGTTATCGACATCTCATCCAATTTCAGTGTAGGGCTAAACTTGAGTCCCTTGTTGAGAAAATCTAGTTCCGAATCCGAGAAAGAAGCATTGCTCATATTCAGTATCCTTGTATGAAAAACATGATCAGAAAATTTCTTACTTGTTTTTACTGAGTGTTGTGAAGAGTGTTCTTCTTAACTCTTGAGCTTCTCCCTCAGTATATAAAAGTGGTAAATCCTCTTCCTGTTCACTGTGGCATCGACATCATTGTTGATTTCTGTCCAGTTTGGTTCGGTGTAAAAGTTTGAAAGGAGTCCAATTATGAATGTCAGTTGTGTCCTCTACTCTAGTCATCACGCTTCGCATACCATTTCTTCCTTTCTTTTTTAATGAATGTAACCTTTATCACCCTTAGTTTCTCCTGTGATCGATATGGTAGCCCATCTTTATGCTTGAATTTATGATCAACGTAATGTGGTGTTAGTTTCTGTTGTATGCATCGACCATCAAACCAAATGTGTCCCTTAGCCTTGTTCTTTCTTTTAGAAAGATTTGTATATTTCTGGAGAAGAGAGTTCGGACTTGAATTTCTAAGATTTTGAAGAAGTTCTCCAGGTTGAAGTGATGTTGACATGATCAGGTGTAGAGAATGAAAGGTCCTTGTTCACTTCAAAAAGTTTACTGATATTAGACCCGACGCGTTTTGACCTTCTCGGTCATTATGAAGGGGTTATTCAATCTGAAAGATTATTGCAGTGAGGTTATGTTACATAAAAATCAATAAAAAGTACTCACAGCGATATACAAAACAAGGTGCAGCACACATTGCACACAGTCAAAATAACACAAGCAGTAAAAACGTCAAAAAATAAACACCAAGGGCTAAAACACTATCACACAGATTGAATGTCATCAACATTGAACTCTTACCAAAGTAAACAAAAACATATGACAGACTCATAGAGCTGGGCTGAAGTTGACCAAAATGCGATATCGATACATGAAGAGAAGATACTATCGAAAAAGTCACTCGTAAAGGACACTTATCATACGAGATTTACAGAAAACCGACACAAACGGACCACGTGATACCTTTAGACTCAAACCACTGTTTTTCACATAAACTGGCCGCGTTTAATGCCTTCATACATAGACTGCTCAAAACCCCTCTTTCGAGGCTCAACTTCATCAAGGAACGGAATGTCACTTATCAAATTGTTTTAAATAATGGATACACCACACACCTCATTGACAGACTGATTATGAAGAAGTTTAGACGAATCCTCAGGTTTGAAATTGACAAAGATCAAGACAACCAAATCGAAACCAGTCAACCTCCTAAGTTCGTTAAACTTACCTTTGTGGGACCAATTTCCATCAAACTTGGAAATATTCTACAGCAGTCCAATCAACTGATGAAGATAGCCTATAAATCGTTCTCAAACCTTGGACAAATTCTGGTGAGAAATAAAGACAAGATACTCCCAGAAAATTTTTGTTGGACAAACTGGGAGACTTTTCAGAGTACGAATCAAGGAACATTTGAATACAGTCAAGTCTCCTACGGACAAAAGATCAGCATTTGGCCTACACATCAAAGAAACACACCACCGCTTCGATTCAGAAAGTGATTTTAAAGTACTGTTTGGGGAAGGCAAAGGAAGAAGATTGAATGCACTGGAGTCGTTGGAAATAGCTAAAATAGCCACCGATGAAAACATTACTTCGTTAAATGATCCAATAAGTAATAATTTTATAGAAGCTGCAACTATTGCAAAACTTTTTCGATAGAATCTTCTCTTTATGTATCGATATCGCATTTTGGTCAACTTTAGCCCAGCTCTATAAGTCTGTCATATGTTTTTGTTAACTTTGGTAACAGTTCAATGTTAATGACATTCAATGTGTGTAATAGTGTTTTAGCCCTTAGTGTTTATTTTTTAACCTTTTTACTGCTTTTGTTATTTTGACTGTGTGCAATGTGTGCTGCACCCTGTTTTGTATATCGCTGTGAGTACCTTTTATTGATTATTATGTAACATAACCTCACTGCGATAATCTTTCAGATTGAATAACCCCTTGATAATGACCGAAAAGGTCGAAACGCGTCGGGTCTAATATCAGTAAACTTTTTGAAGTGAACAAGTACCTTTCATTCTCTACACCGGATCAAAAGGATGTTTGTTTTATGACTATAAACCCGGCGAGATAGCTAGTTACCATTGTGGCCAGAAAAAAAAATGAAAATAACCTGAAGCTTGCTTCTTGCCTCTCAACTTTTTAACGCCATTAGTTATGAACTTGAGGTTCTGGTATCGGGTCTGTTGGGGTTCAGGTAGCTATCCAAAAGTACTAAATTTTTGTTATGAAAACATGAAATATCACTTGAGGTTAGTGTTTTTGAGATGGAATTTGCAAGGAAAAGAAAATTTCCAACTGATTTGTTGAATGGCGAGTCACTTCTTGAAATTTAAATAAAGGTTTAGTACCTGTCGTTCTAAAAAGTAGCTTCAGCTGAAATGAAGTTGTCGAGTGAGCGTGCAAATATGCCCAAGCTCAAACGACCCGGAGAGCTGGGGGGGTTAGCGCCACTGCCTTGTAACGGACCAAGTCAGAAATCCCAAAGATGTCCTTGGAAACTAAATTTCAGCATCACTATCTCCAAAGGAAACGAAACCAAAAAAAAACTCGCGTTTACCTGTGCTGTGACTTCACCCCAAATAAAACAAAATAAGTGAGGTTAATTACAAGTTTATTATAAGGAAAAAAAAAGATTTAATCAATTGCGCAAATCGAAAAAAATATCAGCAATATGCTGAATGAACTACCTAATACGTTGAGGTTCCTTAAGTGATCACTATCAATGAAATCAAAACTATAATCGTTAACTTGGTACTAATAATAATTGTACGTTACCACATGCGGTATAAGTTCAACATGAACTAGGGTGGGCAGTCGGCTACACGAACCAGTACGCACATTTGTTGACGAAAAATGTTGTAAACTGTCAGCTGACTTCAGCAACTGACGACCACTTGTTGTTGCAGTGGTTGATTGATTATGTCAAGTACATAAAAGAAAACCCTACAGGAGTAAAGACTGATATAACTTCCTGTAGAACTGTTGTTTATACAATATAAATAAAATACATTCCATAACAGTCACCAGATTATGAAGAAAATGACATAATAATTAATACCATTGCAACGCTGACAGCTAGTTTTTTCCCTAAATGATTTTCACAGTCAACACTTGAAACTGTGATGGAAATTTGATATCAACTGTGTAGGTTATGAATAGAAACAGCATAACATATTGATAGTGAAGCGTTACAACGTGGGTTAATTACAAAAAGTTTACTCATTAACCAAAATTGAATTTGAAAGAAAACAGTACGAAAAGTACTTGAAAATATGTCACTTTAAAAATAGAATTCAAAAACAACTGGTTTTAAGTGAGGTTAGTTGTCAAATGTTATGGTATTAAAAAAAAAATGATGGACGAATGAGTATAATGAGCTTACCTTATAGGAATAAGGGTTTTTTTCTCAAGTTATTTCCTGCAGTGATGTTCTGGCTGCAGGTACGTCAGTCCACCTCGATGTTTGACCCAACAATTGAATCTCTAGTCAAAAATCCCCAAAAAGGCACAACTCTGGAGTAACGGAAAAACGGAAATTAATTCCACACAACTAAACACTCCAGGGTTAATATAAGGTGTCTAACAACAAGATCCATCAAAAGATGACCAGAATTTCTTCCGATTGTAGTTGTTAGCCCTTTTGACCGTGAGAGATCCAAAATCAGAATGGCCTTCGACAGATGACCATGACAATCATGACAGCGAAAATATGACATAAGTGAAGGTAGGTCAGTTGACACGGGTTACCATTATGCTCGTTTGCCCCCGGGTGTAGAAAACCGTAGTAAGACAAATGCAAGAAGCCAACAAAACTACACCGGGTTGAGCGTAAAAAAAAACAGAATAGCGATTACAAGGCATTACTGGGTCTTATTGCAGTTGTTGTGGGTACGAGAACGATAGTTTTGCCAAAAAAAAGAATTCCCAAAACCGAATAAATCATCCCATGTCCGGCAACACTGTCACGCAGAAAGGATAACCTGTTGAATGTTGAATGACATTCGTCATTTGTCAGCAAAACGTAAATAAACAACTAATCAACAGAATTAATTGAATTGGGTGGAAATGGATTGTTGAAGATGAAAAATGATGAGAGCAATGAATGATCCATGAACAAAACAGGCTGACCAAACTTATTAGCAAGGGATGAGAATGGAATTCGAATCAAAGGTGAACAATGAATATATGAATGAAAATCAACTGCTTAAAACGAACAAAAGATCCAATAAAACCAAAGTGACTCGTAGTGAAAATTTCACCCGTGACAAACTTCCCCTCTCCTTCGATAGGAGGGAAAATTCCTAAAAGAATTGACCGACGATAAGTAACTTAGCGCCAGTAACCCATAAGTGTAACCAAAGAATAAAACTATAAGATGATATGAGAGATAAAGAAAACCGAACAATGTCGCGCAAGAATATTGTCTAAGGACAACACACAAAAAAAATAACAGACCTTACCGATCCAGACCCACCAAACCTAGAGAATTGCATGATCCAACCTTTGCAGGGTGAAATTCCGACGGTGTCATGTGGAATCCCTAACCGACATCGCGTAACCTCACTAAGACTGAGGAAACCTCGTGTACCGGTCTTACAAAAGCTGGCCAGGCAAAAACTCCAGTTCTTGACAAATCCAAACAGGCAAGGAGTGAGTAGACTGAGGGGGTCTAGTATAGGACAAAACAATACCAACCCTCACCCTTGTCCCCTTAGACTCACCAAACTACAGGGAATGAGTTTTACCGAACTCATTACATTACTATAGCGTACTACGCTGATGAGTGCTTCACAAAAAAAGACACCAGGTGGCCTCGAAAAATGACGGGTTAAATAAGTTCCACATGGAATAACAAAATAAATTTAAACAAAGAGAACCACCGCAAGAAAACCAGCGCTGACGGCCTCTGGAATTCAGCACTTAGAGGGCTTCTACCTCATCCAGAACCCGGAGTAAGGGTATTCTGCACAACCCCCCAAACAGGGTCCCTAGCCTCGTAAAAGAGGGAAGACAAAATCGGGAATAACCGGATAAACGGGGCTGAGATGGAACGCAGTAGCTATGTCTCGTGGAGTCCATGTCGTGGAGGAGCTTCAAACGGTTCAATACCCCTAACCCACACCGCTAGGAGTACCACCCCAGCAATAGCCCCCCAACGCCCATCCTCCCGTTCCCGGGAGCGAAAATGGTTCAAAAAGTACCAAAAGTCAAAATCAGGAAATAACCACGTAGGTTAAAAGTCAAAATCGGTAAAATAATAGATATAGGAAGATCCAACTGAGGTGAGAAAAATATGAAATAATTTGATTTCAGACAGTCAGACAATCCAAAGTAAAAAAAAAGAAAACACAAAATCAAGGTAAGGTAAGATACAAGGTAGACCAAGGTACAAGGTAAGCCAAGAAAACTGTTTAACCGTCTGAGAATCATAACAGGGAGAAGAAAGTTACTGAAAATTGGAGAAAAAGTTACTGAAAATGAGAAAAATGTAAAGAAGAGCTGCTGGAAATGAGAAGTTACTGGAAATTAAAAAAAAAAAAAAAGTTATTGAAAATTTTAAAGAAAAGTTACTGAAAATGAGAAAAATGTGACTGAAGGTCCAACAACGAAGAAGAACTGAAGGTTTCAACCCCGTTACCCACTTTGTGGACATTTACCACAGCCAGGTGTCTGCACAGAACTATTCATATCCAGCAAGTACCCATTTACCTAGCCCGTTTCGCGCCAAGCCAGAAAAATAGACACCTTACTAGTCGCCCGCTCTGTAGAGCGTAGAAATAAGGAAAAAAAAAGAATCAGGGAATGGTTGGATCTCCATTGTCAACTCCAGGATCGATAGACACGGGATCGTGATACAGCTTCAACTCCTGTACATGCCAGATTCCCTTTGACTTGCCAGAATCATCCTCAAGCTCATATAACCAAGAACCACACTACAAAAGGACCAAGGTACTCAGGGGCAAGTTTAGCACTGTAGTAGTTGACAGCATCCGAAAGACTCTTGTTTTTCCGCCAAACTTTGTCACCTGGTTAGAAAGCAAGGGGTCGACGACGAAGGTTGTATCGATGAGCGTTCTGAGTTCTTGTAGTCCTAATTCTCTTCTGAACTTGCTGATAAAGCTTGGTAAACCCATCCTGACGAGTTTTGATGTATGAGTCAAGATTGTTATCAGGGTTAGGCAGTTTAGAAGAATGATCACTACCGAATAGACAATCCTCTCTATCAAAAAGTACAAAATAGGGACTAAAACCAGTAGTTTCACTCGGTGCAGTTCGAATCGCACAACCAATCTCACTGAGATGTTCATCCCAAGTCCTATGATTGTCCTGGTTCACATAAGTACGCAACATGGTTTTGATCACTCTATTAGGGCGTTCAGTGGGGTTAGCACGGGGAATATAGCTGGCTGTATGAAAGATCCGTGAGTTATACTTTTGACACAATTTTTGAAATTCCTTCGATTTCATCTGCACACCATTATCGCAGGTTAAAAACATGGGTGCACCAAAAAGAAGAAAGAAATTTTCCACAATTTCAACTAAAGACTTCGCTTTAGCTGATCGACAAGGATAGAGCAACGCTGCCTTGCTGAAATAGTCTGAAATTACCAATATATAAGAATGACCTTTTTTTGGAACGGGGTAATGGACCTACATAATCGAGACTAATGGCCTGAAATGGTTTCTTGATGTCCGGTCGATCACCCATCAAACCAGCGGTACGTTTTTGTTCGACTTTGTTCTGTGCGCAGCTGTTACAAGACTTGATATACCTGACTACATCCAACTTCATCTTCGGCCAATAGTAGTTCTGACGAATTTTCCCGTAGGTTTTGAAAATACCTACATGACCAGCCGCAGGGATATCGTGACAACGATGCAAGGTCTGTTTTCGCAACTTTTTGGGGATAACTAATTACCAGTTATCGGACGAAGAAGATAACTCAGGGATAACAGGCTTCAAGTGCTTATAAAGATAACCATTTTGAACACGCCATGTCGGAAATTTCAGGGGATTACCATCAATCTGTTCCAGCATCCTAGAATACCACTTATCAGTAGTTCCAAGGGGATCAAATGGTGGTTCGATGAAATTGACCGAATCAACAGTTACCGATCTGGACAGAAAATCAGGGAAAACATGATCCTGTCCCTTACGATGGATCAACTCAAAATCAAATTGTTGCAAACGATGTTGCCAACGAGCGAGACGACCCTGTGGATCCTTCAACTTATGAAGCCAAAGTAGGGAAGCGTGATCAGTTATCACAGTGGAACGGACATGATCCAAATAATGTCGAAGTTTCTCCACACTCCAAATGACCGCTAGGCACTCCTCCGTGACAGACAACTTCATCTCCTGCTTCGATAAAGACCTCGAAAGATAACAAATAACTTCTTCCCCACCATCAAAATTTTGGGTCAAAACAGCACCTAGACCAAAATTCGAAGCATCAGTTTGAAGACAAAAGGGTTTTTCAAAGTCAGGGGCAGTCATAACAGGAGCAGAAATAAGGCATTCCTTGAAAGCACTAAACGATTTCTGACAATCAGGGGTCCAATTCCACTTGACGTTCTTTTTAGTTAAATTCAAAATAGGCGCCAATAAAGTAGAAAAATTTGGCACAAATCGCCTATACCAAGAAGCAGTACCTATGAAGCGACAAATTTCGTTGATGTTTTTGGGAGGCGGAACGTTGACGATAGCCTCAACTTTTTCGGGGTCAGGTTTCAAACCTTTGGAGTCTACCACATAACCAAGATAACGCAACTCAGGCTTACATAACTGACATTTTTCCAACGATACGATAAGACCAGCCTCATGCAAACGATCAAACACAATGTTCAACAAACGTAAATATTCGAAAAAACTACCAGTAATGATGATTATGTCGTCAAGATAAACCATAACCTGATTTTCAAATTCAGGGCCGCATTAGACAGTCCGAAAGGCATCCCACAAAACTGGAAAAGACGTTAGCCAGGTACTGTTAACGCAGTATACTCCTTGGAATTTTTACTCAATTTGACTTGCCAAAACGCAGACTTTATATCGATCGAGCTAATAAACTTAGCATTTCTCAAATTATCCAGGATTGATGAAATATATGGAAGCGGGTAAGCGTCTCTCTTGGTGTGAATTTTGAGCTTTCTGAAGTCAATGCAAAATCGATACGAACCGTCCTTTTTGCGAGCAAGACAAACTGGACTAGACCAGGGGCTTTTAGATCTCTCAATCACACCTAACCTCAACATTTCCTCAACCTCATCGTCGATAAACTTTTGCTTGTAAGGAGAAACAGGGTAATACCGTTGCTTGATGGGGGTAGTTCCAGACTCGAGGATTATTTTATGTTCAGCTGTCCTGCAACAGCCAAGACCAGAACCCAACAAAGAAGTTTTTTCCTTTACAAGCTCATCCAAACACTTCCTTTCAGATGGAGACAGATTATCAAGGTTTTGGACAGTGAGAATAGATGCGGGGTCAGGGTTATTCGAAAAATGCCATAAATCCTGCTTCAAATCTGGAATAATTTCCATCGACTTCCAAAAGTCAATTCCCAAAATGATATTATGAGAAAGTTCCGGCAGAACAATGACATCGATGATACAAGTTTTGTCAATCAGGGTGATAGAAGTCTGTATGAAACCAATACTATGGCAAACCTGTCCATTAGCAACAGTGCAGGAAGTTTTTTGTCCACACAACTTCAGACCTAGGCTGAGAAGAATCTCATAACCGGGTAATCCAACCAAAGTACGACTAGCACCAGAATCTAGTAAACCCAACATAGGATATCCTAAAACGTTGATCTGCAAAAAGGGTCGTTGGTCACCATGGGCATGAAAGACAATGTAGTCGAAAAGAATTTTGTTGGTGAAATCCATAGAATGACAAGAATTGGTCGTTTTGGTGGTTTCACGGGGAAAAGAACGACCTAACGGTTCCTAACGGTTGCCCGACCACCTAGGATAAGTACCTTTCGTCACATCAGAGGCACCACAACCATAACAATATTTACTCTTGGGTCTGTTACAATTTCTGCTAACATGTCCAGGTTCTCGACAGTTCCAACAGCTGACACGGTTATTCCTACGAGTCTCATCAACTCGGTCCAAACTCATATTTTCAAAAGAAACAGAGGCAAAATCAGGTTCAACAAACTGATTGCGCTTTCTGGCGGGAGGGACATAGCTCTCAGCACGGTACTTTTTCGTCTGAAGCTTCAGACATTCCTCTTCGAGCTGTTCCAAGGTAGTGACGACTGGCAACTGGGTAGAATAAAAGGGACACAAGTTTCGAGTAAGTATATCCAACTGAGCCTCTTGGGACAACTCGCCATACCTTCTAAACAAGGCGTGCATACAGAAAAGGTAGTCGACAATACTTTCAGAAACATCTTGTGTCCTGTCTAAAATTTCCTTAAAAAGACGTGAACGGTAGTGCGGGGGTTCAAAATGCTTACGCGATAATTCCGAAAGATCCTTCCAAGTAGAAAACCTGTCCTTATTTGCCCTATACCAATCGAGAGCTGTGCCAGAAAAAAGGTCTATAGCCGAATCGAAGAGTTGTTTCTCACTGACGTTGCGTGCCTTACGAAGTTCTTCAGCCCTTTCCAGAAAACCATGGACTGACAGTTGCTTTACCGCACCTGTGAATTTCAAATTCCACTTCTCAACATTATGAGATTTTGAACAACCTGGAGCAGGGGAAAAAATGGTCCTATTTATACGAGTGCTGTGCAATGGAGAACCTGCACCAGTATCCGGAGATTCCTCTTCTTCGGGTTGATCATCCAAAGAAGGGTCTAAACCAGAAACATTTTCCAACGAATCCAAAGCTGCTAATATGTCCACAAGAAGTTCGACACGGTCTGTCTGTTCTTGGTCAGTTAAAATGGAGACAGTTCGTTTGAGAAGATGTACAAGCTTTGACTGGATCGAAAGAACTCGGTTTGGACTACGGCCACCCGCAAGAGAATCAATAGCCTCTTTGGCTGAAACCAGTAACCTGTCAATGACAACCTTTTCTTCGGAAAATTTCAAGGAATATGGTGGGCGTTTGAAAGAACCTGTCTTTTCTAACCTCAACAAGGGACGTAGAGAAGTTTTCAATTGTTCGACAGTCTCATTTTCGTCAACGGGAATCCCTCGGATCAAAAATTCATGCAAAAGCATTTCCCTTAATCCATAACGCAAAAAAATACGTGTGACAAAAGGAAAGTGAAAGAAAATGTTTTTTTTTTTTTTTTTTTTCTTAAAAAAAACGTCACCATCAGAATACGCTAGCAATAAAATTAATGAGTTGTCAAAGTCAGTAAGTGATATCAAATATCCGCAATCAAATACAAAAAAAATAATCAAAGTCAAGAATGAAAATTACTAAGTATTTGGGTTAAAGTCACAAGTTCGGCAAAAAAAAAACGATCAATTAGGTTGCTTGAATGATTAAGGAGCCCGACGTTGGGCGCCAAGATTTGCCACGCTTTTATTGGTTATTGAAATTTAAATAAAGGTTTAGTACCTGTCGTTCTCAAAAGTAGCTTCAGCTGAAATGAAGTTGTTGAGTGAGCGTGCAAATATGCTCAAGCTCAAAAGACCCAGAGAGCTGGGAGGGTAAGCGCCACTGCCTTGTAACGAACCAACTCAGAAATCCCCAAGATGTCCTTGGAAACTAAATTTCAGCATCACTATCTCCAAAAGAAACGAAACAAAAAAAACTCGCGTTTACCTGTGCTGTGACTTAACCCCAAATAAAACAAAATAAGTGAGGTTAATTGAAAATTTATTATCAGGAAAAAAAAATTTAATCAATTGCGCAAATCAACAAAAATATCAGCAATATGCTGAATGAACTACCTAATACGTTGAGGTTCCCTAAGTGATCACTATCAATGAAATCAAAACTATAATCGTTAACTTGTTACTAATAATAATTGTACGTTACCACAAGCGGTATAAGTTCAACATGAACTAGGGTGGGCAGTCGGCTACACGAACCAGTACGTACAGTTGTTGACGAAAAATGTTGTAAACTGTCAGCTGACTTCAGTAACTGACGACCACTTGTTGTTGCAGTGGTTGATTGATTATGTCACGTACATAAAAAAAAACCCTTATAGGAATAAGGTTTTTTTTCTCAAGTTATTTCCTGCAGTGATGTTCTGGCTGCAGGTACGTCAGTCCACCTCGATGTTACGGTGGTTTGACCCAACAATTGATTCTCTGGTCAAAAATCCCCAAAAAGGCACAACTCTGGAGTAACGGCAAAATGGAAACTAATTCCACACAACTAAACACGCCAGGGTTAAAATAAGGTGTCTAACAACAAGATCCATCAAAAGATGACCAGAATTTCTTCCGATTGTAGTTGTTAGCCCCTTTGACCGTGAGAGATTCAATATCAGAATGGCCTTCGACAGATGACCATGACAATCATGACAGTGACAATATGACATAAGTGAAGGTAGGTCAGTTGACACGGGTTACCATCATGCTCGTTTGCCCCCGGGTGTAGAAAGCCAAAGAAAGACAATTGCAAGAAGCCAACAAAACTACACCAGGTTGAGCGTAAGAAAACAGAATAGCGATTACAAGGCATTACTGGGTCTTATTGCAGTTGTTGTGGGTACGAGAACGATAATTTCGCCAAAAGAAAAGAATTCCCAAAACCGAATAAATCATCCCATGTCCGGCAACACTGTCACGCAGAAAGGATAACCTGTTATATGTTGAATGACATTCGTCATTTGTCAGCAAAACGTAAATAAACAACTGATCAACAGAATTAATTGAATTGGGTGGAAATGGATTGTTGAAGATGAAAAATGATGAGAGCAATGAATGATCCATGAACGAAACAGGCTCACCGAACTTATTGGCAAGGGATGAGAATGAAATTCGAATCAAAGGTAAACAATGAATATATGAATGAAAATCAACTGCTTGAAACGAACAAAAGATCCAATAAAACCAAAGTAACTCGTAGTGAAAATTTCACCCGTGACAAATGTAGTCGTGTAGTCGAAAAAAATCTTGGTGAAATCCATAGAGGAAGAAGGATTGGTCGTTATGGTGGTTTCACGGGGAAAAGAACGACCTAACGGTTCCTCCGTACACCGTTTCGCGAACTCCTAGGACAAGTACCTTTCGTCACATTAGGGGCACCACAACCATAACAATATTTACTCTTGGGTCTGTTACAATTTCTGCTAACATGTCCAGGCTCTCGACAGTTCCAACAGCTGACACGGTTATTCTCACGAGTCTCATCAACTTGGTCCAAACTCATATTTTCAAAAGAAACAGAGGCAAAATCAGGTTCAACAAACTGATTGCGTTTCCTGGCGGAAGGGACATAGCTCTCAGCACGATACTTTCTCGTCCCAAGCTTCAGACAGTCCACTTCGAGCTGTTCCAAGGTAGTGACGACTGGCAACTGGGTAGAATAAAAGGGACACAAGTTTCGAGTAAGAATATCCAACTGAGCCTCTTGGGACAACTCACCATACCTCCTGAACAAGGCATGCATTCACGAAAGGTAATCAACGATACTTTCAGAAACGTGCTGGGTCCTATCCAAAATTTCCTTAAAAGGACGTGAACGGTAGTCCGGGGAGTAGTCAAATCGAAGAGTTGATTCTCACTGACGTCGCGAGCTTTACAAAGTTCTTCAGCCCTTTCCAGAAAACCATGAACTGACAGCTGCTTCACCGCACCTGTGAATTTCAAATTCATTATGAGACTTGGAGCCGATATTCCAATGTCCATTTAAGATTAAGATACACTTGTTACTTTGGACCTTGAATGTGTCTGTCATGGGTGCCGTGTTTCAATTGCGACACTCACATCAGATTCTTAGCTAAATGAAAGGAGTGGCGCAATTGCGAAAAGGCCTTTTTGGTGGCCAATTTTAAAATTCGGATGAATTTTAAGAATACCTTAGCTAAAATGTCACTTAAGGTGACATTGAAATATCGGCCCATGGAACAACTTGGAGCAGGGGAAAGAATAGTCCTATTTATACGGGTGCTGTGCTATGGAGAACCTGCACCAGCATCCGGAGATTCATCGTCTTCGGGTTGATCATATAAAGAAGGGTCCACACCAGAAACATTTTACAACAAATTCAAAGCTGCTAATATGTCCACAAGTAGTTCGACACGGTCTGTTTGTTCTTGGTCAGTTAAAATGAAGACAGGGATATCATCAGTTCGTTTGAGAAGGTGTACGAGCTTTGACTGGATCGAAAGAACTCGGTTTGGACCACGGTCACACGGAAGAGAATCGATAGCCTCTTTGGCTGAAACCAGTAACCTGTCAATGACAACCTTTTCTTCGGAAAATTACAAGGTGGGCGTTTGAAAGATCCTGTTTTCTCTAACTTCAACAAGGGACGTTGGGAAGTTTTCAATTGTTCGACAGTCTTACTTTCATCAACGGAAA